>JAMLFY010000012.1:5506146-5902886 GCA_030441495.1 Dalbergia oliveri | reverse complement strand
TTACTCATTTCTTATAAGAAATATGAAAAATTTAAGTTTTTATATTGTCTTCATAAGGAATGAGTAAAGACATGAACATTGATTTTGTTCTGATGCATGAAATGCAAATGCAAGAAATGTTGAATTCTAAATTTGAAAAAGTCTAAACATTCAAGAAAATCACATGTGAACTATGCAATTCATAAATCACCTATGTATGAATTATGCAAAGAAAGAACTAACAAATTTGACACAAACTCACAAATGACAAGAAATGTAAAAACCAACGGAATTAGAGGAAATTCAAAAGTTGATGGGGGCTAACGGAATTTACAAGCTGACAAGGTGAATCCTAAATTAAAAGATCTTGCGACTAATCGATATTAGGTCGACAAGTGACAAGAAATTAAAAATATTGCGACGAATGATAGAGATGAACAAGTGAAAGGAAATTAAAAAGGTGGCAATCTGAGGCCGATGAAGAAACCTAAACGAGGCGACTAGAAATTAAATTGGCAATCTAGGTCAACATGAAAGTAAATTGGATCCTGAGGCCGACAAGAGAAATGGATCCTGAGGCCGATAGTGAAATAAATTGGCAATTCTGGCCGACAAGAAATAAATTGGATCTTGAGGCCGACTGAAAGTAAATTGGCAATCTAGGTCAGTGAAATAAATTGGCAATCTGAGGCCGACTCTGAAAAATAAATGGTGCATCTGAGGCCGATGAAAAATAAATGTGGCAATCCTGAGGCGAATACCTGAAAAAGTAAAAGTGGCAATTGAGGCCAACATGAAATGTAAATTGCAATTTAAGGCCGATAGGGAAATAAATTGGCAATCTAGGCCGACCTAAAATAATTGGTAATTGAAGGCCGACAGGAAAAGTAAATTGGCAATCTAAGGCCGACAGGAAAATAAATTGGCAATTGAGGCCGACTAAAAAATAAATGGTGGCAATCTTAGGCCGACTGAATAAATGGTGGCAATCTTGAGGCCGATAGGAAAAGTAAAGTGGCAATCTTAGGCCAAATGAAATGTAAATTGGTGGCAATCTGAGGCCGATCTGAAAAATAAATGGTGGATCTGAGGCCGACTGAAAATAAATTGCAATGAAAACAATGATTTGCACTTTTTCTTTTTTTTGTTATATGCAAAAGTTATGAATTTATCACTCACTTAGTTTATTTCAGACATATTCTTGAAGAACTAACTGTACCCAAATCAAGCAAGCCTCGAGGAAGACTTTAACCGATCAAACTCGTAATTCTTGAGCTGACTTTCTGGCACAAGAAACTTTCTCTCCTTCTGGAACTTTACCCACTTCTTTCCATTCTTTCTTCTTTTCTCTTTTCCCTTTTAAAGGATGATGATTGCTTTTCTGCCAAGCTTAATGAAGCTTCTGAATTCTCTTGGTGTGATGCTAGTCATTGATGTATTGCTATAAACATTGTTAGGTTGTATAATTTAAACTTAAATATATCCTATTGAGACATCGTAAATAAACATGCATTCAAAGAGAAAGTGGAAGAATTAACTGAATGGACATATTTATTGCTTGGTGTATTGGATGACAAAATATTTGGAAAGAGACAACCACAAAAATGAAAGATAGGATTGTGAAAGACATGAAAATTTTGCCCATTTTCTTTTGTGGCTCATTCAATTGATTTCTCACAGCAAATTGGATGCTATAACCATTGCTTCCGTTGTTGAGCCTTCAATCTTTCCTTTTCTTAATTCCCCAAAACTGCAGCTTCAGTCCTAGCCTGCTTTGCTCAGAAGGATGAACTTATCATCGAAAATTGCCCAGTAGATTGCTTGAGATGATGCTTTGCTCTAACTTTTGCTTAGGCCGTCTTTCGAGTTTTCTACGAGCTCTTTGTTTTTAATTTTGCTTTGTCTTTTTTTCCCTAATTTTTGTTCCCTAATTTTGCTTAGGCTGCTCTTTTGAGTTTTCAACCTAACGGGTTTTTTCTCTTTTTTTTTTAGCATCTTTTCAAGCATAAAACCTTTTGACTGCATCAGTGTTGATTGGTTTAGGCAATTCTTGTCCATCCATGTTTTGCAAAATCAATGCTCCACCTGAGAGCGCTTGTTTGACAATGTAAGGACCCTCATAACTCGGAGCCCATTTTCCCCGTGCGTCCTCCTGTTCGGGAGAATTTCTTCAGAACCAAATCTTCCGATAAAAATCTCTAGGACGAACTTTCTTGTTAAAAGCTTTGGCCATCCTACTTTGGTACAATTGGCCATGACAAATAGCTGCCAATCTTCTTTCTTCTATCATGTTCAATTGTTCACATCGAGCCTTCACCCATTCAGATTCCTCTAGCTCAGCCTCCATTAAAACCCTTAATGACGGGATTTCCACTTCTATGGGGATACAGCTTCTGTTCCATATACCAATGAGAAGGGAGTCATCCCTGTCGATCGTATATTGGTACGATATGCATGTAAAGCATGGAGCATCTCATGCCAATCTTTGTAGTTCACAACCATTTTGGCGATGATTTTCTTGATGTTCTTATTTAGCCTCAACCGCCATTCATCGAGGTCTAAGGAGCAAGTTGTGGTGCTTGATTTTGAAAGTCTTGAAAAATTTCTGAACTTCGGCACCATTGAGATTAGGAGCATTGTCTGTGATGATTCTTTCGGAATTCCATATTCTTAGATAATGTCCCTCTTGATGAATCTAAGAAACACCTTCTGTGATGCTGGCATATGAAGCAGCTTCCACCCACTTAGTGAAATAGTCTATTGCCACCAAAATGAAGCGATGACCATTGGATGCTTTGGGATTAATTGAGCCGATCACATCCATGCCCCACATCGAGAAAGGCCAGGGAGATACCATGTTGTGTAATGGAACTAGGAAGCATTGATTCGGTCTGCATATATTTGGCATTTGTGGCACTTCCGAACATGATTGATACAGTCATTCTCCATGGTGGACCAGTAATAACCACTTCTTAGGATTTTGCGTGCCATCATGTGTCCATTGGCATGAGTTCCGCAAATTCCTTCATGGACTTCATCATGATTATTCGAGCTTCATGAGCATCTACACATCTAAGGAGAGTGGTGTCATGATTCCTCTTGTAAAGGACTTCCCCATTCAGGAAAAGGACATAGCCAGTCGTCGGATTGTCTTCTTGCTTATCTCATTTGCCCCAGCTGGGTATTCTCCCTTTTGAATATACTGCTTGATATCATGATACCATGGTTGACCGTCGGTTCAGCCTCTACATTACCACAGTATATGGTTCATCTTGTACCTCTACATGGATAGGTTGGACATTGGTGTGGACTTCCAATTTAGTCATTACAGCCAAAGTTGCCAATGCATCCGCATATTGGTTCTTGTCTCGAGTTAAGTGAGAAAATGATATATCATCAAAGTGCTCAATTAGTCGAGACAAGTGCTTTTGATAAGGTACCAATTTGGGATCCTTTGTACGCCATTGTCCATTAACTTGGTAGATTATGAGTGCCGAATCTCCAAAGACTTTTAGTTCTTTGATTCCCAAGTCAATTGCCACTTGCAAACCATTTGCACATGCTTCATACTCTGCAATGTTGTTGGTACATTCAAAATCTAATTTGATGGAGACTGTACGTTTTCCAGCTGGGACTACGACAGCTCCTACTCCACATCCATTCATGTTGACAGCCCCATCAAAGTACATCTTCCATGTATTCTCCTCTTCTACATCTTCTTTTTCCACCACCAATACCTCGTTATCAGGAAACTCAGCCGTGGTGGGTTGTCCATCCTCCAAAGGGTTTTCAGGTGATCAGCAATTGCACCTCCCTTGACAGACTTTTGAGTCACATACTTGATATCAAATTCTGACAGTATCACTTGCCACTTTGACATTCTCAATGACACATGGGGACTATCAAATATGTATCTCAATGGATCCATTCGAGAGATTAACCAAGTAGTGTAGTATAACATGTATTGCCTTAGCCTTTTAGAGGCCCATGCTAATGCACAGGGTCTTCTCAATTGCCAAATAGCGGGATTCAGGTCATTAAACTTCTTGCTCAGAATATAGCTTGTTCCTTCTTTCCATACTCATCATATTGTCCCAACATTGCCCCAAGTGACGTGGGCAACACTCTTTACAATATTAGAGGACGACCTGGTATAGGTGGGGTCAAACTGGAGGTTTTACTAAATAAGCCTTTATTTTGTCAAAGGCTTCTTGGCACTCTTCATTCCATTCTCCAGGTTGTGTTTCGTAACTTGAATATCGGCTCACAAGTGCTAGTCAAATTGGCAATGAATCTAGCAATGTAGTTGAGCCTCCCAAGAAAACTTCTCACTTCCTTTGGTTCGGGAGCCGGCATCTCCTGGATCGCCTTTACTTTGTCTGATCTACCTTTATCCCTCTCACAATGAATCCGAGTAATTTCCCTGAGATGCTCCAAAGACACATTTATTCGGTTCAACCGCAGCTTATATTCTGAGCCTTTCAAACAACTTTTGTAGAACTGTTACATGACTTTCTCCCTCTTTAGACTTGGCGACCATGTCATCCACATACACTTCAATCTCTTTATGCATCATGTCATGGAATAATGCAACCATGGCACGTTGGTAGGTGGCACCATTTTTTCAATCCGAATGGCATGACTGGATAGCAGAATGTTCCCCACGGCGTTATGAAAGTAGTTTTTCCTTTGTCGTGAACGTCCATAGGAATCTGACTATACCCTGAGTACCCATCCATAAATGAAAAGCGGTGATTTCCAGCGTATTATCGACTAGGACATCAATGTGAGGGAGTGGAAAATCGTCTTTTGGGCTAGCTTTGTTTAGATCCGATAATCCACGCACATTCTAACTTTTCCATCCTTTTTAGGCACGGGCACAATGTTAGCCACCCAGTTCAGTGTGTCTGACACCTCCAAAAATCCGGCCTAGTCGTTTAGTCACCTCCTCTTTTATTTTCAATGACATTTCAGGCCGCATCCTTCTCAACTTTTGCTTTTTCGTTTGTTCCGCATATAAAGGAATCTTATGTGAAGCTATTTCTGGATCCAACCCCGGCATATCATGGTAGGACCACGCAAAGACATCCAGGTATTCTTTAAACAATGCAATCATTTCTGAGCGTTCTGGATTTTCCACTATTTTCAGCTTTTTTCTCTTCTCAGTGCCCATGTTAATCAGCTCGATCACCTCATTGTCTAAGTCAAATCCCTTTTCTATGTTCCAGGAGGTCTGAAAATTGCCCAACAATTTCTTGATCTTCATCAGATTCATGGCTATCACAATCAATTGGCAAGAGAACCAATTGACGAGTTTTCAAATTCCCTTTCATGAGGCAAAATTTCTATAGCATTTAGATTCCTGGAAAGCAATTGTGGTGGGTTGGAAGGCCAAAATAAATAGTGGAAAAGTGCAAAATAAAATAAGAAAAATAAAAATTAATGAGCTAAAAATGATGATAAAGAGAAAGCAAATAGAGGATCTAAACAAGGAGAATGAAAGACACCAAGAAATATAAAAAATGCGGGAATAAGAAATAAAGATGCTGAATAAACACACAAGTTTATTTATGATGTCTTCAAGTAGCATAAATAAAAGCATAAATAGTCTTTACTGATACAACACAAATAATTACTTTGCAGCAATAACATCAATCACTGTTCAGCCCAATTCATTAGCATTTCATCATTGTTGGCAGCATAAATCTTGTTGCTCTCTTCAGTTGTCTATGTCCAAGGTGTTGATGGTGAGACGGTAGCAAGGGAATGAACTTTTCCACCTGTAATCACTTCAGCTGGACTAGGAAATGTCTCCTTCAAGTGAGGGATCTGCTTTATTTTCTTCTCATGTTTCTCCTGTGGAGGGCCATGTCATCCATTTCCTCTTCTAACGGTGCATTATATATCCCAAATCGATTAGGTTTCTTGGAGACCGATATAGGTATTCTAATACCTTGCAACTGTGGTCCTAACCCCTTACCATGTAGGTATCCATTCTTAGCCATGATGAGCCACTATTTGATTAACATTCTGCATTATGGACCCACTGCATTCATATCTGGGCTTCACCAACTCCAGGCTATGCCACAAGTTATTGTCTATCGACTCCACATTCTCCACATATGGTAGTGAGACTGGTTTGGATACAATGATGTCCCTTTCTCCATGGATTGTGACAACTGATCCATTCTCAATATATTTAACCTTTTGATGCAAGGTTGAAGGGACAGCAATATCATTAATCCACGGTCTTCCTAGCAACATGTTATAATCTAAGCCAATCTCCATCACCTGGAATAACACTTCTGATTTGCTTGGCCCAATCTCTAGTGGCAACACCACCTCACCTAGAATGTTTTTCGTAGCTCCATCAAAAGCTTTTACAACCATCACTTGAGGTGATATATCATCCACACTCATTGATAGTTGTTTCAAAGTGGACAGTGGTAATACATTTAACCCTTCCTCCATCAATAAGGACTCTAGGCACTATGTGGCCTTTGCATTTGAGGGTTATATGTAGCGCTTGTGGGTTAGCCCGTGATATCACTTCTTCATCTAAGAATGTGATCATATTGACACGTTTCACCGGATCCACCATACTTATCATGTTCTCCAATGAAGTGTCGGGCTTGACATAGGCTTCCTTCAGGACCTTCAATATTGCCTTTTGATGAGATTCAGAGGACAAGATTAGTGACAGAAGAGATATTCTAGCAGGAGTCTTCTTTAATTGTTCCAATATCATACTCGCTCTGTTTCATGATTTTAAGGAACTCTTCTTCCTCTTCCTCTTTTTCTTTTCTTCCTGACTCTAAACCTTTTTCAATGTTCCCTTCATCAACAAATTTCCCTTTTTCCAACTCCTTGGGTCCATACACCCTTCCACTTCTTGTTATTCCTTTTACCTCCATGACACGGTCACTTCCTCACCTCCTTGAGCTTTTGAGGTTTCCCCTATGTCACTTTTCATTTCAACCTTGGTCTCATAATTCCAAGGTACGGCATGTGTGTCCTCATACACAAAGGGTGTTGGTTTCTTCACAGTGATCACTACCTTTTCTGGCTTCCGCCTGATTACGGAGGCACTCGAAGTACAAAACGTTCGATCACATTCACCTCCTCAAGGCATTCCGTTTTTTTGCTTGTATAACACCCAAGTTAAGCAATCCCTGTACATGAACCTTGAAATCCCAACAGCCTCAATATCATGCCCCAAACTTCCACAATGGTATGCACAACTTGATTCCGCATCATGTTTCTCATTCTCCTATTGTCAGTAGGTGCCGTTATATTGTAACCACCTCCTTCAAGCCGATAAAAATTTTCTGCATAGGGGTTTGAAGATTCAAAACCTTCTTGATCAGTGGTTCTTCTACCTCCAAAGCATTTACTCGACCTCCTCCTTCATGATTTGGAATTGGATTATGGACAATATCTGGTTTTGACTCCTCTTGAAAATCCAGCCTCCCACAAGCAATTAGCTTCTTCACCTCCGTCTTGAAACCTTCACAATCCTCGATGGAATGTCCTGCTATGTCCATATGATATTTGCAAGTTAAGTTCGGGTTATACCAAGCTGGGTATGGTGGTTCTAATGGACGCACATGATATGCCGAGATGAGATGAGCATCAACTAGTCGTTGAAAAAGAGCATTTGAGATGGATAGTTTGGGAAAGGTGGTAAGTTTGGGAATCGAGAACGACTTTGGTTTTGGGTATTAGGCCGTGGTGGTGTGGTATTTGGGTGATTTGAGGATGTATGGTTGGGTTGTAGGTGTATGTTGGGCGAGCTGGTTGGTATGGGCGTATATGGATGTTATTGACTTGAGGTTGGGGTATGGAATTGTATTTGCATTTGGAGTGACTTGGTATAGTGGGTAAGGAGAGATGGATGGTATTTGGGGTCTTGGCCGTGTCGAGGTATATCTTGGAATGAAAGGTTGCTGACCTTGCACATAACTTACTTCCGCCTCTTTTTTCCTAGGCGGGAATCCTCTTCTCGTGTCCTCATTGCTCATAGGAAGTTTCCAGCTTTAGCCAAACTCTCAATTCTTTCACCCGTCACTAGCTCAAAAAATCTTTGTATGCTGCTCCTGCCATTGTCCCAATATAAGGAGATCCTAAGGTCCCCAAAAAGTACGAACACATTTCAGAAGGGATGAGTGCGGTTGCACCTGAGCTAAAGTTCTCCATCTTTGAGCATATTGTTTAAATGACTCCTCCTTCTTCCTTTGCATTGTGCTTAATTGCTCACGCGTGGGTGCTATTTCCATGTTGAACTTGTACTGACTCATGAATTGATCAACCAATTCTCTCCAATAGGAAATTTTAGAATGGTCTAACTGAATATACCATTCTAAAGCAGGACCACTTAAGCTTTCATGGAAAAAGCTGATGAGAAACTTCTCATCTTTGGACCATATCGCCATTTTAGTACAGTAACTCTTCAAATGGAACAAAGGATTGCCGGTCCCATCATATTTTGAGAAGTCGGGAACCTTGAAGTCTTTGGGAACTATCAGATCTCACAGGAGGACATAGTTGCTCAATTTCCACATAGCCATAGGTGTTAGGTCCCTGAATGGCCTTAATTTGATCTTGAATCTTCTTCATCCATTCTCTGAATTTGTCTTTATTCACCTCTGGACGGCTATTCTCTGAGGAAAATGGTTGTTTTTGGATGACAACATGAGGTGGCTCCCAAGAGGGGTAGCATGCCCGTGCCTTCAGGATGAATGTTCTCTAATGGACGATAGCCTTCCCCAATTGGGATCACCAATGGCATTGTTGGTGGTGGCTGTCCATGAAGGTTATTCAGAATTTCATCCCCTCGTTCACCCCTTGAGTGACATTTACAGCCACATTTGATGTTCCCGGTATGGCTACCATTGCAGTGCTTGGTTGTACCCTATGACGCAGTCACTATGTCTCGGTTTGGATTAGCTCCTAATAAATCCAGTGACTCCTTCATGGCTCTCATCATTTCTTCCATCTTTGCTTGGTTATTTGACATTTCATTCAATTTCCCTCTCACTGCATCAACTTCCATGCTCAAATTTTTTACTTGGTCAGAAGCATTTTCTGGTTCATGATTACCACCAACCATCTTAGTCCGAGCTCTGGTATTGTGAATACGAGTTAGATCGGTATCTTCCTTCCTTGGGCGCCCAATTGTGACAGTTTTACCTTTTGAAAGAAGAAGAAAAAGAATTAGTGAAAAGATAAAAATATTGCAATTTGTTAGAGAGCGGCAAATATATCTGGTCTTGACGTGAGTATCTTTGATGATAACTGTTTCCAGAACGTCTCGTTCAAAGGTACTAAGTTATAGCTATTGCCATGAGACCAACACAATGCAAAGAAGCAACCATTCTTTTATTTATCATTTATCATAATCATCATTTTTCATACAACCATTCAAAAAGAAATACATCATAAATGTTGACAACAATGCTACCCAACAGAAAAGCCTTTATGTGTCTTCAACGTCTTCCCGCGATTATTTGCTTCATTCTCCCAATCAAGTCCTTACAATAGCCAACAAAGCTGCTAATTTCAGTTGGGGTTTCAAAGGGATGATTTCCTGCCAGCCAGCTTTAAGTGTCTTGGAACGTCTTCTATTGCCGCATTAGCCAACCCTGCTAAGTTCGAAAAGCGAATCTTCAACTCATGAATGACATGATCTTGGTGTTGCACCTCAAGATCCAAATTTGCAACTTTTTCCTTTTCTTCTCCTAGGGCAGCTTGATACTTCAGGATCTCATTTTTCATGTGTTGATTTAATTCCTCGGCTTCCCTTGATATTCCTTGCTCATTTCTTCTATTTGTTGCTTCATTTGTTCCTTTTCTGCTAGCGCGGCTTTCTCAGGAATCTTGGCCTTTCGAAGTAGCTCCTTTAGTTGCTGATTTTCAGTTATTGCCATATCACGTTCTTGCCTTCGAAGCTTTAGTTCTTTATTGGCAGCTTCAAAACATTCTTTGGTCTTTACCATGTGTTCCTGCCCCATTTTTAGCCTTTTACTGGTCCCTTCTAGAATCTGATCTTTTTCAGCAATTTCTCGCTTTAAAGTTGCATAATCATGCTTAGCGTTTTTCAACTCGAACTCCACTTGTACCTTTTCTTGTTTAGCCTTGTCCAACCTTTCTTTCATTTCTTTGATTTCTTCATTTTCATCAGAATGCAAGGCCGATGTCTTGTCAGGAATAATTGTTGTCAAGATTCTGAATGGCAACTTGACCTCTTGAGCCCTACTTTTCACCCATTGGCGGTAATTTTCTTTTACCGCACAACTCCTAGCTCCCAATTCTTTTCCTTTTCGGATGACATTGTTCCAAGCAAATTGGACCTTCCGTAGTAGGCCAATGTCATGGGAATCTAGGTAATAAAGGACAAATGGAGTAACTGGAGCTTTGAAGGCGGTCCCATCATGGGGTAACCAAGCTGCGCAACACCAATGCTGGATTGTAATTTATACACCCTCGAGTACCCATAAGGGGTACATTTGGAAAGTCTCCGCATGGTAAATCAAAGTCTGCCATCTTCCCACCAAGGGTACCATCGGATCACCTTTTCATTCAATTTAACCAGGTCTTCAGCCCATTCTCGCCCACTTTTCTTCTTGATACGATGCATTTTTAGATCATCAAGGGGACAAGATGCCTTGTAATTTCTTTGGAAGATATGCGTGGAACCCACACATATAGTATTGGTAAACAACACAAAATTCTCTTACCATTCCTCTCATGACAAAAATCCAAGGAACAGTAGACATCAGGAGGAGGAAAGGATTGTGACCATGAAACTTTCTAGCAAGGAACACATCAATTGCTGCAAGATCTATGAAACCGTCAATATTGGGAAACAAGACGGTGCCATAAATGGTGAGGGTCAACACATCTGAAAAAGTGTCCCAATCTTCGGCTTGAGCTAAGCCGCAAGTGCTTCTCCAAATAATCTCTTGTGAATCCCTTTGTCCCATTTCTACATTTCTGGGCTTCATGCAAATTTCTTACATTTACCTTTAGGACATTTGCTATAGTGTGCAAAGAAGCATAATGTCCTTGGTAATTGTAAGGTTTTTCTCCTTCTAGCGGTAACCCAGGATTCGTTCAAATTCTTCAAGGGTTGGTGCCAACTGAAAATCTTGAAAGGTGAAGCATCGGAGTGGAGGATCATAATACTGGGCCAATGCTGTGATTGCCTCTACTCTATTTCCACTTCTAATAGGCTCAAGATTTTTCCATATTTTCTGTGAGAGAAAGACGTTGCGGTGCTTTCAACAGCTGACTCAAGGATCTCAGGCTTTCTGTTTCAGGTTTCTTGGTTTTGAGTTGCAAAGTCTTTTTCAATTTCTCTTCATGATTGTTTGGTCTCATGTTTGCTTCCATTTTTTAGATACTCACAACAAGACTTCAATATTGTTCTCTAACAAACCTGAGAGCAACGGAGAAAAAGTGAGTTTTTTATTATATAAAAAAGGCAATAAACACTTGCATGTTAAAGAATTTATGTACATAAAATAAATAAATTAATTAAAGAAAAGGTATGCTCCCTTTGTGTCCTATTTGAGGTAAAATATGGGTGTCAGAACTGTGGTCCTATGGTTGTTCTATTTTGTGAGCACTTTCACCAGGTAGGTCTATGATCTCAGGATTCTACAGTCTAGAGTTAAAGGCTCATTTCGAAATGTTATCCACAACGCAGGTGACCGCTAGATGTAGGACATTCACGAAGAGTCACACTAGACGAGATTTTCGCAATAACCAAACAGGATGTACATCCAAAATGGCTACCACTACACAATCTCTTACCTATCTCAAGTTGCACTTAGAACCGGTATAGGGCCCCACTCGTGTGTGATAAATGTGTGAGTGTTGTGTGTGAAGGGAGCATACAAACCTGGAATCCTATAACTACCCATGGTAAAATACCTGCAAAATAAATACAAACAACAAATATACAAAACCAACAATAGTCGCCTACCCTAAAGTTTTCAAAAAAAAACAAATAAAAGTCGTCTACCTTATGGTTGTCACAAAGAAATAAAATAATGCTGACAAAATTCTAGCATAAAAAGAAAATAACAAGATAAAAATATAAAATAAATATAAAAAAAATAAATAAACTAAAAGGAAGTTATAATAATATGCACAATCAATTATTTAGGCTTGACTCTCAAATTCCAAGTGGAGTCGCCATTGTCGCAACCGATCGCGACGGACGGCGAAAAATTATTTTGTTAAAATTGGAGTCGCCACCAAGTTTATTTAAATTGGGAAAACATGGAAAAACCCGTTTTATTAAAAATGGTCTTTGAAACCAGACTTTAGCTTGGAGTTCGTTATGCATAGGGAAGGGTGGGATTTAATCCTACGCACCCCTAGTACACCCGTCCTTAAACGGTACCTTAATTGATTTGTGCAAATTATTAATAACCTTTCAAAATATTCATTTTTATATTTTATTTACAACAAAATTTTAAAAAAATTAACACCAAGCTGTCACACTCAGGTGTTCAAAATACTATGTTAACAAACCGTCACGGTTAAATTAACATTTTTATTCAAAATACAATATTTCACAAATAAGTAACAAATTTAAACTAAATATATGAAAATGAAAATCTCTCATGAATTATAAATATTTACAAATAAGATAAAAATTTATTTTGATATTTTTACAAAAATAAAATAAAATATAAAAGAGAACATGCTTTTAAAGAAAATTTGGAACATCAAGCCACAACTCAAGATGTCCAAATATCGAGTTAACAAGCCGTCCAACTAAATTAACCTTTTTTTATTTGAAATAAAATATTTCTAAAGAAACGATTATTTAAATTAAATAAAATATCTCATAAAAAATTTTACAAATAAGACAAAAATTACAAAAAATTTAATTTTGACTTGACAGTTGGATTTGAATCGCCTACGTATCCTCCTGATGGGGAATTCAAAGTCACGTAGTTCGTTGAAAATATTTATATATTGATTGATTTTAATTAAGAAATAGAAATGTGTTGATTGATTTTAATTTTGAAAATCGATTTTTTTGATTTAATGATTTATTAAAAGAGAAATGATTTTGCAGGGGTTCAAGTTAAAACTAGCTATTCAATAAATCCTTACAATTCAATAGTACGTGAAAGGCATCCACCTCTAGTATAACTATCAATTGTTGCACGGGTAAAATATATATATATATATATAACCCAAAAGTTTTTTTTTTTTTTGAAAAACCAAAGAAAAATAAAATATCAAAGACTCTTAAAAAATGAACAAACAACAAGAAAGAGCAAATGCCCAAAATGTCCTAATTTTATAACAAGTCCACCAAAACCCAAAAAAAAAAAAAAAAAAGCAAGTAATGACAAAAACAAAAGAGAAAAATAAAAGGAAATAAAGTTAAAGAAATAAAATGAAGAAAGAATAAGTATCTCATAGCAATATCTCCAACCTTGACTTTTCTAACTCGGTTCTCACAAAGGAAAAAGCAGGAACCAAAACAAAGAGGCACAGTGGCGGAGAACTTGCAGGCGTGGGCGGTGGTGCTCTTCGGATCCTACTCGAACGGCGGAGCGGCTGGGCGTGGGCTAGCGGGACAACGGAAGGCGAGCGAAGCCCCAACGGCGAGAGCTGGACTCGACGGTGTGGCGCGCGAACCGTGAGCCGCGAGGTGTTGGCTTCGTGCGAATGGGTTTCCGCGCGGTGCTGGGGCGTGGTAGTTTGCTTGGTCAAGGTCAGAGGGAACTTGGAAGACGCGGTGCTGGGCTAGCCTGGGAAGGTGCTGACGGCGCTGGGCTCAGGCGAGTGCGATGAGGTGCGTGCGGTCTGGGGGTGTGCACGGTGGATGAGGATGCGGTACACGAGGAGGCCGCACCGCTTGCTCGGTGAGGCTGGACTTGAAGTTCACGTGGCGGAGATTGTGCTTGCGGAAAGGAACCGCGGGCGGCGGCCATGGTGGTGGAGGTGATCCAAGGCTTCCCTCATAGCTTCTGACTTCTTTCTCCCTTTTTATTTTTTGTTGAATTTGATTTAGAATTGGGATTTTTGTGTATTCAAATGGATATGATTAGGATCTATGGTTGGACTTTTCATTTCTGGCTTGGGAACAATGTGTAACTAGATGTGGTTCGATATTATTTTTGGTCTTTTGGCTTGTGATTTATTTTTGGTTGGGTTAAGGGGGTTGTGATGACCTGATGGTAGTTGAAGGCTGTGTTTTCATGGCTTGCTATGGTGGCAAAGGGTAAAAGAAGGAGGCTATGCAATGGGAATGGATATGTGAAAGGTTGATGGTGATGATGATGATGAAGGAAGAGGCGATGATGGATGGTTCAGGATGAGAACAATGGTCATCATGCCCGCGAGGGCGAGGTTCACTTCGCCCTTTTCATGCTTCAAACCTCTCGTGATCTAAAGCTCCCTCCAAGATGCCTTCCCCTTTTTGCTATGTTCAAATCACGAAAGAAATTCATCATTGTGCTTAGGAGGGATCATCATTCTGTTCTTGTAATTTTGCTTTGGTATGACTTCACGTGTGTATGCAGGAACGAGCCCGTGATGCTCCCTTGTCCGTTCCTTTTTTGTTTTATTTTTATTATTTTTTGTAAGACAAAATGCAAACAAGTAATGGATTTTTTATTCATTCATTTTTTTTTGAACAAAAATTTAAAACCATGGTAAAATGAATCTAGATAAAAAATCTAAATTGAATTTGATTACAAATAATAAAGAACTATAGGCAAGAATGAAAATGATTTGCAATTTCACTCATCAAGATAAAATTACCAACATGAGTCTATAAATAAGCAACACTTTAAAATATGCTAATAAAACTTTTGTTTTTGTTTTATGGGTGGAAAAAATCGTGTGTTCACAATGAGGATTATGTAGGTGAAAATTCGTGGACAAGGTTTCAAGCATCTATTTAATGCCTTATAGCAACATTTACTTAGCATTGGTGCTTTATTTCATATAATCAACTTTGCTTTGCATAGCAATTTTGCATGAACACTACCTTGCTTTATATTGCATGTGGAATCTTTAGTGATATTTAGTGGAATCTTAAATCTTGAATATGTTGTTCTTCCATTTGGAAGAAGTAAAGAGGCAATACCACTTGATGCGACATTTAACACAATTGATGAACAATTTTTGGAAAGTTAGCATTGATGAATATAATTTGTGTTAGAGACTCTCATACTTCCTACACATAAGGAAGAAAAGAAAAAACTTAAACACATAAAATGAATAATCATTTGCGTATATAGATTAAGATTAGTATAAGACCATTGTAAAATTTCATTTTTCCTAATTGGAGAATGATAACATAGCTTAAAGCATGGTACTCTTCGAGGTGTTTCAGAAATTGTTTTCCAAAATCTTCCCACAATGTGCATCGAAACTTTTCATTGCTTCTGTTCAATAAGAAATAATTCACATGATTAACTGGAATATAGAATTATCATTAAATAACTAATTAATTAAAATTACAATCTTATTATTAAGAAAATATGAGATTTATAGATACATGCGACTTATGATAATCATCCAACTTTATTTCCACATAATTGGTAGTTTTGTCATTCTTTGTATATCCACGAAGTTTAGATTTTGAAAGCTAAAGTTCCTATTACATCTGATATGTATGAAATAGAACAAACCATAAGCAATGTCAAGGATACATCAAATAACACCTATTTAAGAAATAGAGATTACTCACCAACCAAGAATCCATCTTCCTTCTTTTTAGCCAAGATGACACTACTGGTATAAAATCGAAACCATTTAACGAACCATCAACAACTTCCTTTACTTGAGTATCTTTTTTGAAGAATACTCTACAATTACGCCTAGGTGGTTTGAATTTCAATGAATTTTCCTCAACATCAAAGTTAGAGATAATGTACACCTTGCCTTCCTCAATCAATCCCTCAAAATATTTTAGTTGTGGGTTTCTCGTGCACTGAATCCTATCACGTTAAAACAGATAACACAAGCATTTTGAATATGTTAAAATAGAAAAAAAAACATATAAAAGATGAAATCAGCAAAATAAGGAGTGTTAAACAAAAACTGAAATGATTAAGTTAATATGAAAGGACATCAACCTTTTCATCGAGAACTACCATATCCAGAGTTGGTTTTTGAAACTTGGTATTGAAGGAAGTTACTTTCCACAACTTAATCACTCTCACTTTAATTTTCCAGAACTTCGTGTCATTAGTCTCAATCAAATCATTGATTAGATCATACTTTCTAGCCATGTTGCAGGACTAAATAATACAGAATAAAGGAATCAAGAGAGATTACTTGAGGAGAAGGGAATGGAAGTATGAAATTGAACCTATTTGTGATGCTATATATATATATATATGTAAGCAGATGAAGAGTTCATTCATTTAATGATTGTTGCAAACTATCATCAGGCATGAGATCATCAAATTTCATTGTAGTGGGTGAGGTTAATTGCACTAGCATCAATCCTTGAGAATTGAAAATGCATTAGTTTGACTTGCAATTATCATGGATGAACTGCTTGGAATTTGTTGAAACCTCCACATATCATGTATTAATGGACGGAAGTTGTGGCTTGTGGGTCAATTGATCTGTATTCTGGATGTTCAGATTCCGAAGCAAAAATGAACTATTCTAATAGGCTATTTTAATGGGGTTAGAGCATATTTAAAATTATGAGCGCAAGAATTCCATTGGCCATTATAGGAGCAGTTAGACAACCACTAAATCATGGTGTTTTGAACTACCCACTAAATTAAATCCTATGCTGCAATTTATCAATGAATAGCATGTGGGATGAAAATAAATTATAAATTGTCAAAAATAATTCAAAATCAGAATCAAATTATCCTTGGAATGCAAAATTATTTGGAGGGAAATGAAATCTTCCTAGATTAGAGACGTCAGCACTTAAGGGATTTGCATTGACCGTTTTTACATTATATTATCTTATCTGAGAAATTATAGTAGGAAATATGAGTTTTTACCAAGTTTAAATCTCAACCATCAATAATTAAATGCAACGGACATAATTGATTGTAATTAAAATTATTTTTATATTCTAATATTTAAAAAATATTAGTATATAAGTAATTTGTCAGTTTTACCTTATCTCTCATTCTCTTTCTTCCCATCACCACCACATCCCACAACTCTACCACCACTGTCCACCGCCATTCTTTTCCACTCCCAACCACCACCACCACCGTTTGCCACCATCTTGCCGCAGCCTCTATCTGCTGCCACCGCCTTCATTGCCACCCTGACCCCAAGGCACTCCTCCAGCTTGCAGCGGCACCTCCATAGTCTCAGATTCCCTTTCCAACGAAACTCCACCCTTTGCATTTGGGGAAAGATTTGTGCAAAACCATGAATCTCCTGTATTCCTCTACTGCAAACAATAGGCGTGCATAGCTAGAACATGGATAGAAAATGTACAATCATGTGTGTCTTTGCTTGAAACACAGATACAAAACAGCCTTGTGTGTTTTTGGTGCTGGCGACGGTTTTAGATCTTGAACTTATGGTTTTTGGTGTCCTCAGCAGGCAAGTCTCTGTTTTATATATTCATCTTCGTTCAAGTGTAGCTGCCTGAACTTAGGTTATGCAAGTGCAGTACTTCCTCTTGTTGTTGCCATCCATACTTCAAAGAAGATGCATTATATGGGTCTTCATTCAAATCCAACCTAGTAAAATGATATGATCGGAGACAGAGATGGCAAGGGAAAGAGTCGGTAGAGAAAAGGGAATTTTTTTATAGGAGTTATGTTTAGATTAGTTTTATAAATGTAATTTACGGATCTAATTTTTAACTTTAATGCCGAAGGTGGGTGGTTGTCATCGGAGGGGAACATAGCATGAAGGCCAAGAAAGAAAGAAGTGAAGGTGGGATGAGAAGAAAAATGAAGCAAAGGATATGAGAGTAATTTTAATTAATTTTTTAATATGAAAATTATCAGAGACCACGTGGTTCTAAACTCATATTTTTCCAGTGTAGAATTCGCCTCTTATCTGATGTCCAACGCTCCAAACTCGTTGCCTAAACTAATTTGACCAAAAAATAAAAAATAAAATAAAATCTAATTGCCAGCACTTTCACAAGTGAAAACCCATTTTCATTCTCCGGGGAACTTTTCACTCCTTTGTCTTTTTCACAGCCAATCCCTAATTCATCCCTAATCACTGATTTCTAACATTTCACTCTACCTCCATAGCCATTCAACCAATCCCTAATTCACGCTACTTCATCGAACACCATGGCAACCTCTCTTGGAGCCTTCTCTTCAATGCTCTCTTGGACGCTTCTAGAAGATTGTTCGGATTTCGACACGGAGCTGCTACATCGTGAGCAAGAACGCGTACTTGGCGACAAGGTTTGCTGTGCCCGCGGCTGAGGGTGAACGTGGTTCTCGATGGCTTTGTGGTGGAGGGCGATGGAGCACAGCGATGGTGACTCGTGGTGTTCGAGGCGCAGCAGCTCACGAATTGAAGCGCGGTGGTGACGGAGCCCTGGCACAGAGAGGAAGGTAGAGGCGGCACGACTTGAGTGTTGTCGCTAAGGGTGGCTTGCGGTGTTATTGGAAGCGGCGACAGCGTGGACTGCTTCGACGGTGACCGGCGTGGGGTTTGCGGGGTGCTTGCGGCTGGGGGGGGGAGACGCCTTTCCAATGAGCAGCCAGTATGTATCTGTTCCCAAATTGAGTTCACACACTCATTTGTTGTGGTTTTTATTTTGTGATTTCTTGTTAATATTTCTTTTGTTTCTATTGAAGATTGCTCAAGTTTGGACACATTGTGGCATTAGAATTAGAGAATATTTTCGCAGCATCTGCAAAATTCTTTGATGATGATCTAATTACTCACTATCTAATCAACTTCTGCCTCTTGATTATGATTGTATTACTTCTAATTTGGGTTCTTCACGCTTCTTATTGCTGGACTAGGCTGAGAATTCACATTTGGTGTTTAATCCTAGTTTGTGACATTAGTCTTAACTCTTAGTTGTTTTCTCTATGATGCTGATTGTTGTTACACATCATGCAGATGAGGAAGCAACAATTTCATTTTTCTGCTGAATTATGATGTAGCTGTATGTACATAATAATTAAGATTAGTCATCTTGTTAATCTCTTTGACTGTTAGATGTTATAAAAGTAATGTTGTCACTGATGTCTCCATTTCTTACTTTGTTTTTTTGCCTTCTCCTTTTCTTCTTGTTCATCTTTTTCCTAAGTGCTGCAATTGATGACAGAATTTCATCCAAATGGTGGTGTTTGGATGGGCCCGATGACTCATCAGCTAAAACTTTTGACTCAGGTTGGTGTCAATCCAAGTGCACAAAACTGCATTTACAATATCATTAAAGAAGCAACCCATTATAAGTAGAAACTGCAGGCCTGCAACATTGGTTCTTGATTGCTTAAGATTAGAACATTGCAACATTGCCAATGGTTATATTTAAATAGCACATTTAACCTCCAAATGGAGTTGATACAATTACCTTCCCATGTGTAGATTAATAATTAACCTAAGATTAAATAGTGTGTTTTTTCTTTTCCCATCTTGTTAGGATTCTATATGCTTTAATGTTGAGCAATATAGCCTTTACTTCACCAATATGGTCTAATACTACAAGAATGACAAAATTGGATAATCATTATTTCTCTTGCACAAAATTCCTTTACTATTGATATCAGTCAACAAAAACATTAAAGAACTTGTATTAAAGAAGAACTTGTATGGTGGTCCACTAGCTTCTGATCTTTTTGGACCACTATATCTACCTATCCATAAAAAGTAGTAACTGCAACAACCATGTGCTATGTGAACAAGATTTGTGCAAGTGCTATCCAACCCTACTTCACTTGTCTCTCCTAGAATTTATTTCCTCTTTTTTATCCAACCTATCTTCTCTCTTTTTCTTTTTATCCAGCTTCTTTTTATACAGTATCTGATTCTGTTATGTAATGGTAGAAAGTAAATCAGAGAGAAAATTATATCAAAAAATAGGAATAGTAAAAGCTATGGGAGCTTTTTTTTCTTGCATCCTAATTCGTTCACCCTTTTACCTAACCTATCACTGAAGGAGTTCAAACTTCAGACAGGTGCAGTGGTGGCTCATGGAATTTAATGCTTGTCCTTGTGTGCTACCATACCTTCTCATTATGCTTTGGACCAGGCTGTCTAACTATAAATGTCAGTTACCTGTCATGCAAGAGAAATTTTCAGATATTCTAAGAGGGGAAAACAATTGTTCTCTACCAAATATTAACTAACACATTAGTTGTTGTATTAAAATGATGAGAAATTCTTATATGTTGAGGTAAATGTGTTCCATATCTAGTAATAAAGTGAACTTCAACTACAAGTGAAAATTAAAAGTAGTTCCTAATTACAATGTCACTTTGCTATTAGGTATATAGAGTACATTCATCTAATATATATACTTTAAGCGAATATAAGAATTTTTCTAAAAATTATAGGAAAAATGGGAGATCATGGTGATCCACTTAACTGATATATAAATTAATGAGTGCTACTAAGACAAATTATAAGGTGGACCTCAAATTTTTAGGTTCATTAGCACCCTTATTATTAGCCATTGGATAATTACCATTTTTTTTGGAATGGGTATAATACAAAACATAAAAGGCAAGGTGTTTTTGGTTATCAAATTTGTAGAATTCTTGCTTGGTGAAGTTAGTTTTGGCTAGTTTGAGTTATGAATGTAAAAGCTGAACACAACTTGTGCTTTTTTTCCATTTTAGTTTTCAACTCACTATGTTATTGCATATGTAGTTCAAATATTTTTGCTCTTCAAAATGTCAACTTGCAAGTGACTTTCATGCTCTCACGTAACCAGATTTTGTCAAAATGCTAAATCCACTATTTTGTGAAAATAATGTTGTCTTTCCTTGTAGTGGGAGTGAGGACATTGTTGTTACAATACTGAAAGTGTACAAAAATATCTCTGCAATTCCAAAGGCATATAAAATGGAATATTCTCATTGCATTCCTTTTTATCTTATTTCTTGATTAAGAGGTTGTTGTGACCATTCTTTCATTCACTTGACTATAACAGATTTGTAGCTGAAACAAACCTTTTTCTCTTCACCTACGATGATGCTCTTTGGCGCTTGCAATGCTTTTGATAGGTGATTCAGCCCTAATTTTCTGATTCCTTTTTTCTTTCTTTCACTCAAATTCAATCTTTGATATCTTCAAATGTTGACTTCACTGCAAATTAGTGTATTGTCTTAATAAGAGT
This sequence comes from Dalbergia oliveri, assembly GCA_030441495.1. NCBI lineage: Eukaryota > Viridiplantae > Streptophyta > Magnoliopsida > Fabales > Fabaceae > Dalbergia > Dalbergia oliveri. The sequence goes on along the minus strand of JAMLFY010000012.1, from coordinate 5,881,618 downwards.
TCTAGTGCCATGATTTAACTATAAATTAGTGTATTGAACATATTTTTGAAGTCTAGAGTATGAATTGGATCAGAAGTGTAGAAAACATGTTTTTGTGATGATTTTGCAGGTTCTTATGATAATTTAAGTGGCTGTTTCATGCTTGATTGAGAGGTTACTCATAATTTGATGATAAGTTGCCCTAAGCCTTTATCCCACTACGAACTAAGTCTACAAATTTTAGTTTGTGTTATGGTACCATACATGGAACAAGAAGGGAATATACATAAATAATAAATGAAATGAAAAAGAATCATTTCTGCACAAATTGTATCATAGCTATATATCACAATTTGCGGTAAACATAAAAATCATCTTTATTTTCTATGGAATTACTAAAAGAACAGACTATCGATAAACTGAAAGGTGGGTATCAGTCTCTTGCGAACCATGTCCCTCATGGATTGATCTAGCATGTGGATCAATGCCTCGCGGGGCCTTGGTATACCAAGGTTAGCGAACAACTGCCGTTAACTCAGTTTATTCCTCTAGGAATCCCCTAATCTAAATTAAATTGAAGTCATGAAACGGGGTTCTATCAATTCTAAGTTCAACATGTATCATTTGCCACAATAACCATAAAGCCTAGAGGTTTGTCTCATCAATCATAAATAATTCAAGTCATAAATTAAATTATACTAAACTTTTATGGAGCAAATATGGTCCCATGCATTTTGATAAACATAGATTTTCATGTCAAGTTTCAAAAACATATTCTCTAATCTTTGCTAAAACAATTAAATATTTTAGTTCATGATAAAACTCAAGTAAGTATTCTCTAATCATTTTATGATGCTAGAAATAACTTATAGGATGATCAAGTAAGGTGATTAGATCAAACTCACTCACCTGGGTAGACTGGAGAACCAACTCTGGTAGAGCTCTGGGAAAGGGATGACACCAATATCTACCATTGAAACAACAAAACTCATAAACAACCTATGGGAAGCTCTAGATTACTCTAAACATATTCTAACAATATTGGGGAGTACCGCCATTTAATAATAATAAGAGAAATAACAACACCCAAACCAAGAACGTGAAGGAATGGGGAGAATGCAGACAAGATCTAACATCATATACATACCTTGAAACTTGGAGGATGAAGATTTGGGGTTGGATTTGAGAGAAATAGGGAAGAAGGAGGAGGGTTTCGGTTTTGCCTGGATGAGGAAAAGGAGCCCGAAACGGGGTTTAAAAAGAGGGGTTTGGGGCATAAGTGGTAAGATGTCGTTTTACCTAGATCTGTGCTAGCACGGGGGCTGCAGCGAGCCCTGCCACCAAGTAGGCACATAAAGGCTTGTTGGTTCCCTGCAGCGAACATGTTCTAATTCTGAGAACCTGGGGCTACAACTTGGTTTCTGCCTCTGGGCCAAACCGGCTACTCGGGTGGGTCGGGACCCTAGCACCCTACAAAACCTATCTACGGACATGTGTGCACCGGGTTTTACAATTGGATGGGTTGGGTTGGGTGGTTGAAAATTTACAAATCCACAACCCAACTCTTACCCTTGTGGGCTAGGATTTTTTTCAACCCAATCCAACCAGTTTTTTTTTTTTTTGGGTTGGGCCTGGGCCAAAACCTATGGATTTGTTGGTTGCCCCAACCTGACAGACACCCTTCTGTGTTGGCTTCTGTCCTGTTAGTTATTTATTTATTTGTCAAAGTTCTGTTTTTGGCTTGTAGCTTTGTATTGTTCTTTATGTGTACGGAATTCAGTCTGTTTCTTTCTTGTACCTTTTTAGCCAGGAGTGTTTGTTTTTGTTTTGTCCATACCTCTGTCGCTTCCTTTTTTTTTTTTGGGTCCACCATTAGGCTGTTCCTGGGTTTGAGCTTGTTATTTGTAAACCAAAAAGAAAAAAAAAAATCCACTGCAAAAAGAATGTTTCTGTGAATTAACACTTTTGAACTTCAGGGAGAATTTTGACTTTGAACGTATATATTGATATTCAGTAGAATTTGGTTTATGCATCTACCTATCTGGAACTAATCATTTCCCCAGGTATCTTTTAATTCTACTAACCAATAATAAGATTCCTATAAGATTCACCATAAGTAGCATCCCTTCTTTTTAACATTAACAAGCTCAACCCAAAGTAAGGAAGTCCTGGCTGGTACAAGTGAAAACAAGTCAAAGTAGAAACTACAAGTAGCAAAATAAAAACAACAAAAGAAACATAACTAGAAACAACACACAAACTAATCTACACAATAATAAGCTTAGAGCAAACAGAACCGGAACATATGCCATATGTCCCCACACTAAACACAAAATAACATAATCCCAACCAAAATCATCAACAGAGGCCGTAGATTATCACCTATCACAAACACAATATTTGGATACAACTTGACATTTCAGCAACCATGAGATCTACAAATGAACGAGCTATCACCACATCTTCTCAAATGACTCCAGACCGCTGCTATACCGAAAGATACCAGATGAAAAATCACGCAAGCCATCATGTAAAGGAGAATGTGGGAAGACAAGAGAAAGAAGAAAAGAAAAAAGACTACATCTTCATGAAAGGGGATGCCAGAATTATTGTGAAAGGGTTGAGCCACATTCATAGCCCACAGCTGAGAGGAGAAGAGAGGTACTGGTTTCTTGATGGGGTGGGGGAGAGGCGCAGCTGCACTACTTAATAATTATGCTTGGATGGGTATAACATGAAGGGGTAGGGCCTTGTGCAAGGTCATCCCATATTTCTGAGACATGTCCATATCCTCTACCCTTACCCCATCTGAGAGCTTCCAATCGTATCCATATAGAAGAGAAGCTAACACAATGTGAATAGTCCTAGAAGCCAATGGCAAACCAGGGCAAATCCTCCTTCCAGCTCCAAAGGAATCAACTCAAAATCTTGGCCTTTAAAATCAGTATTATTCTCCAAGAATCTTTCAGGTATGAATTCATTTGGGTTTGTCCAAATACTCGAATCTCTCCCCATGGCCCATACGTTAACCATAATTTGTGCATTTTTGGGCACCATATAGCCACACAGTTCAATATTATTTTCAGACGTGTGCGGCAATAAAAATGGGGTGGGTGGGTGCAAGCGTAAAGTTTCCTTCACCACTGCTCTTAGGTAAGGAAGCTTTGAGATATGTGATTCTTCAAGTTGTTCATCTTTGCCAAGGACTTGTTGAATCTCCTTTCTAACTTTTTCAAGCTTTTTTGGGTTATGTAGCAGCTCTGCCATTGCCCATTCTATGGTGCTTGCTGTTGTATCTATTCCAGCCGCAAATAAATCCTGACATGAAGTTGCAAATAGAATGGAATAAATGTAGCCAATTCCCTTATAGTAGTAGAAATGTCTTTTATTGATGCAAGTAAAATGGAATAAATTATGAAGTTGCAACTCTGGCTATGTTTTTTTTTTTCTTTGGGTCAGATTGCAACTCTAGCTGTAGCTTTCCACTACTTGCTGAGCTCAACATAGAAAACGATGGTCCTAGTTGAAACTATATATATATATATATATATATATATATATATATATATATATAACAGCACTTCGTATTGGGAAAAAATGAAAGTAAAAATGTTAAAAAAAAATTATTTTCCTTCCAACCTCTCTTGTCAGTAATCATTTGATGAATGTGCATATTGCCTTAGTTAAGCATATCAAAACAAAGTTTCAAAATATGTTAGGGTATGTTTTGAATTTAGATTTTAGAAAGGAAGAAAGAGAGGACTGAGTGTAAAATTATATTACAAATCTTTTCTTTTCCTCTAAAATCTAAACTCACAAACATACGCTTAGTGGTTATATAATGAAAAATGTTTGTACTTATAACTTTTAGGATAATGTGATGACATATTTTCATTTACCCTTGAATGGGATATGGGTCTCACTTAATTTGGTCCCATATTTCATAATACAAGTGTTTCCACCTTTGAAGAAATCATTAATAATTTTTTACCATTGTACCCCTTTGAGAGAAAATGTGAAATTAGAGAGAATGAATGGATCCGGTATAACTGTTTAACAAAACAAAGAAATAATTTATATTTGTCTTTTACTTATTATTTTAGAAAATAATGAAATTCAATTACCATCTTAATTTATGTGCATTGCCTAATAATTGCCTATATTATGGAATGCAGAGAATAAATCCGTATACAAATTAGTATAAACCCCTTTCCTTCTCTGAGTTATGTTCTTGATTATTTATTAATTTGAATTTAAATAAAACTCTAAATTTGATAGCCAGGATACTAACCAGAAACAGATGCAGTACATGGAGTCTGCTCAGTTGCGAATTCTCTTCCAACATGAGTTCCAAGAGAGAATCCATCACGTCTTCTTGGCTACTCTTGGATTTTACTTCTGAAGCTCTTGTGCGTAACCTTTCCTCTACAAGCTCATCAAAAAAATTGATCAACTTCTCAAGATATTTGCTCGTTCTTGCACGCACACGTTGTGGATCTAACATGCGAAAGATCGGGAAGAAATCCACAACATTAGGCTTTCCACTTAGTTCCATGATACTCCAAATGATGTCCATGAACTCCCTAGACTTATCCGAAGTGTAATGTGCCAAATCCTTGGAGAAGAAAGTGTTTGATATGAAGTTAAGCACTGTGGTGAAACAAGCCTCCCCAATATCCAAAGCTTCACCTTTCTTGCACCTTTCCTTGACATAACCCATCAAATCTTGAATCTTCCTTTGGCGAAGTACTTTTGTGGAATCAAGCTTTTGGGTTGAGAAAACTTTGGTAGCACAAACTCTTCTAAGATTCCTCCACTCAGTTGCTGGTGGCATCCACACCAATGAGAACATGTGGTGGTCAAGTGATGTGGCAACATTTGGGATTGCCCTGTAAGCGAAAATTTGGTCATTTTTTTGGAGTACTTCCCTGGCTAAGTGTGGAGAGGAAATGACAATGGCTGTGTTGCTACCAAGCTTTAGGCTCATTATGGGTCCGTAAGTTTGAGAAAGCTTGGTAATTGCCTTGAGAGGGTCACCCCCAAGTTCTAAGATGTTTCCTATGATAGGAAAAGGGCTAGGCCCTGGTGGAAGTTTGGGAGATTTGGGTGTTTTGATGCCTAACTTGGAGATGAGGACTTGAATGCTAACACACACAAAGGAAATTAGCAGAACAAGTGCAAGATAGTCCATGGTTACTCACTGCAAGCTTTTCTTCTGTGACTACGTTTCTTTTCCTTGTATGTGGCAACATATAGCTCTAATAAAACAATGGTCATTTTCTGGACCTTCTGGACCATATAGCATTTTTCACGAGCTTATTTAGATGTTCTTATCATAATCTTTTTAATTGAGATCTTTTAAAAAAGTAAAAGTTTATTTATGTTTGGATGTAATGTCAAGTTATATTTTGATGAAATATTAAAAGATATTTAATTATTATAAAACATCTTTTTTATATTATAAAAAAGTTTTTAAAAAAATAAAAATTATAACTTCTCAAAAAATTTATATTTTACTTTTTCTAGTGATTATGCTCTTACTTAAAAAAAAGTGTTAAAACATACCAAAAAGTACAAAAATATCTTCTTTTTTAATTAAAAAATACCTTTTTTAATTAAAAAAGCACATTCAAATGAGCTCTAGATCATATTTACATGGTTCCTGGTTAAAGTTTCTATTTTTGTTTTTTTGATAAATAGTACAAGAAATTAAGTACTCATGAGATATCAGACCTTTTCATCTTTAATATTTGTGATTGAATTTTTAATTTTTTAGATTTTAACAAATTAGAATAGTGGGAAAAATGACATTTTTAATAACAAATAATTAAAAGTTACTAATATCCTTGAATTTTATAAAAATATAAAAAAAGCTCACTATATAAAATAATAATTAAATAATAATATCTTAGATTACAAAATTAGCCAACCATAATTTTAACACAGTTCCAAAAATCAAACCGATTAAATTGGGAATCAATCCTGTGTTTGGTCTAGGTTGGCCCCTAAAACCTATTTTTGAGAAATTGCTAGTGAGCTGTCATGGATCACCTGGGAACCAACAAACCGGGTGAATCGGCCTAGTTGGTCTAGTTGGATAGTTTTCCTAAAATATATATAAAGAAAAGATAAGAAAAAATTGGTGACTTGATATGATTTGTTAAAGCATTACTAAGTAACACATTATTATTTAATTGATAAAATATTAAATATAAGTGGGATGATGTTTCAAATTCACTCATGTTTTGTAATGTTAAGAATTAATTTAACTCATTTTAAAAGTAGAATTAAAATAACTCATTAATATAAGTTAAAATCAAAATAAATATTAATTCCATTTATTATGTTAATATTAGTAAGGTATGATATTTGATTTATTTTGAGGGTTTTTTTAATAAATAAGGTTTTCAATAAAAGAAGTTTATAAACCTGAAAATTGAAAAATCACCCTTACGAATGAAGACCTACTATAACAGCAAGACAAAAAGGTTTCTCTCTTGGTCAAGTTCCAAGCCTTCCATGGCACAAAAGCATACACGAAATGTGGATTAGGAATCTACATGGGACAATATGGATAAGATATTAGAGAGAAAATGGGTGTGAGAGCCTGTTTGGCAACTGTTTTTAAAAACAGTTTTCAATTTTTAAAATTTTAAAGACAACAAAATCCATTTGTCCAGTTGTTTCTTTCATATTAATTTTTAAAATAAAAAACAGAAATTGTATTTTAGAAACAAGTAATGGAAAACGGGTGAAAGGAGTTTTCTTGTTTTAAAAATCAATTCAAAAATCCGGTGGCAATTTTGTAAATAAGTTGGTAAAGCTATTCGATCCTTCCAACAAGCAATCTTCTTCCGCTCATTTTCGCCATCACAGGGGAAAGCACAAGTCAGTGACGTGACCACCTCCTTTTTCAGTCGCTCCCACAACTATTTGCCCCAACCACCCATGGATCACCACCGCCTTTAACCACTTGCCACCACGTTGACATCGTCAAGCATTGTGGCTACCACTTTCACAGTCGCTCCATTAAAGTTAGTTGAATCTCAGATTTGCTGTTCTGCATTTCGCACAAACACACACACACAGAGCGCAGAAGAAAGAGAAGAAGAGAATGACGCGACTTGATCGGGGGTACGACGCGGAGCAGCAAAACCGGTGGCACGACTGTTGATGGCATAGGGGAAGCAGAAGATGGGTTGGACACGGTGCCAGATGCAAGGGAGGTGCTAATGGGGGTATCAAAGGCGGTGCTTCACGAGGCACATGACTGAAAAATGATTTTTTTTTTTATTAGGAAAGTTTGACGGTGTTTCAAGTGCTAATGGGGACTGGACATGATTTTTTTGGTTACAGGGTTGGACATGATTTTTTTTTTGGGATGAAAAATTGTATTTTAAAAACAAGTTATCCAAACAATATTTTATGTTTATTCATCACTATAAATTTGTTTTGAGAAATTATCTGGCAAACAGGTTTTATTGTTTTTTAAAATTGGACTTGAAAGTGCTTTTTAAAACAATTTTAAAAAACTATAAATACAAAACACTTCTAAACAGTTGCTAGTTTTTTCTTTTTTTATTTTGACATGGATTAAGACTTAAAAGGGGCATTGCTATTTTAAAGTCTGTGTTTGATTTGAGATATTCATTTTATCATCTTTAATGTGATGAAAGAGAGAGTAAACCTTATCATCATATAATAATAATAGTAGTGTTACGTCTATTGGCACTACTTTGGTGATTAAAAGCATTTTTGAACTTATAAGTGTGTGTCTTTTTAGTAAAATTTGAGTTTTTTGAAAGAAGAAGAAATAACTTATCTAGTCCCTTAAAAAAAATTCAATATCATTTAGACTCTCAAAATTGAAATTAAACCAGCTGCCCTTAACAATTTTAATATGACACATTAGTCTCTTGCAATTATTTGAAACCTTTTAAATACTAATAGTAATTACACATTTATCTTAGGAACATTATATTAAGTTATGCATATGTCATTTGAAATTGAATAAATTTAAATCACATTTTCCTGGTTGAAATTCAAAAATCTTATATTTAATCTCATTATAAGTCATATAGTAACTTATTTTTGCAATTTTAGATACCAAATGAGTGTAAATGCGTTCCAAAATAGCTTCATTTAATTTGCTTGAACGTTATAATGACATTCATTATTGTATTACGTCACGTGTAAGCCCACTAACGAAAACTAACAGAATGAACTAATACGTTCATTATTTCATCATGGTGGAACCAGAGATTAATTTCTTTTATTGATGACGATAGCTTTATGTGTAAAATTTTGAAGCCAAATAGGTTTACTTTAAAAGAATTGGCAAATATGCTAAAATTCGGCCAATTTCATGTTTTGGTATCTTTTGTTGTGTGAATAATTCATTTGGTCAAGACCAAGAAAAAATAATTAATTTGATTTTATTAAATTTGTTGTAATAAGTTTTTTTTTATTTAATAGTTCATATTTAATTATTTTATTCTTTAAAATAGTTTTATTTTATTTTATAAGGAATTGATTGACATGTTCTATGTATATAAATACTTTATACAGATTTGAACACATCAATTTTATACAATTTTTTAATTTTTTTTTTATTTTTTAGGATATCCATTATTGATAGGAATAACTAATCTCTTTAAAATGGAGTTCCCTTAGAGGGCTAAATCTTTATGTATTAACCCTTTTATACACACTATAAAGAATCGAAATCCAATTAAATTAGACTTATTTGCAAATAGACCATGTATCAATTTTTTATTGTCTGTCACTATAAAAATAGTTACACCATTAATTAATGCATGCTAATTATATATATCAGTTCACATTCCGTCAAAGTCTTAATTAAACCGAATGAACCAACCAATACTTTATCTGCTTAATGTTGGTGTGATTTTCATGGTCTTGATTTTCAATCTCCTTCCATTCACCTTCCCCCGCCTTCCCTCCCTTACAGCGCGTTTCTCTTTCTCTACCATTGGCACATTTGGTTCCAATAATTGGCCTTCAAAATAATATTTGATTTGATTAAACCAAAAGGTAAAAAAAAAAAAACGATAGGTGGGTAACAAGCATAGTTATTAAAATGGGTCCTTACTGGCCTCTAACCCTAAACCAGCTGAATTGGTCACTAATCCTCTGCCGGTGCATTGGACCCGTCAAGTCATCTGACTTGGTCAAACTTGGTAAAATGTCAAGGCTCGAGCCGCCTTCGAATCGGTAAAGCCGCCTTTAACCATGCCAAGTCAACCAACTAAACCGAGGTGACCCGCACACCCAAGCCTGGACACGTGGCACTCCATGAAAAATTGTGCAACCCAAAAATCATCAAAGCATGAACTCGAACCCTTGACCATTGGGGAAGAGAAGCGTCAACACCACTACGTTGCTGATGCCTTTGTTATATATTATGCGTTTAGCTATATATATATATATAGTATATTTAGCGTTAGACTTTTTCCAAATATTGATCCAAAATGCCTTTCACAAGACTTGAACTAGGGACAAGCACTCCAAAATTTGCGGACAAGCACTCCAAAATTCGTCTACAAGCATGGCTGCCAGGAGGCCATGTGCCCGTTGTTTATTAGTGCATCATTATATATATATATATATATATATATATATTACATATTAAATTGCCTTAAACTATAATTTTGTATATTTATTTAATTAAATCGCTTAACTTTGAACCACCTAGTAACCCATGTGCCTTGACCAAGTTCAATCATTCCTTTATCTTAACTATGGTAACAAGTATGATACCAAATACACTCGTCGTTAGTGCCTTTAATCTATTCAAGAATCAAAATTATCTCACTAAAATCCTCCAAAACACAAACAAGATTGATATAGGTTTTGACACATCTATCACAAAGATTACAACTTTAAACTTTATACATTACAAATTCATATGCACATTAGCCAAATCTAGAAAAAAAAAAACTTGATCTAATCCAAAGAGAAAAAATCCAATCTTTTGATCAATTCATCAACCAAATTAAGTTTCTTTTTCAGAAAACTTAAACATGACCAGGTCTAATAGAGAAAGTATAGTTTAAAAAATTAGATCGAACCGGCCAATTAGGACCGAAACTTGTGAACCGAACCCTTAAGTATTTGAACCAATCAAACTAGTCAACACCTAGTGGAAACGACCGGATCGCATCGAATTCGATCAAAGAATCGGAGATGACTCACACGTGAATCGGCACAAAAATTCCATTACAAGGTTCAAACATAGGTCATTTGTGTAAGTAATGCCTGCCATAACCACTAAGCCAACAAGAAGTTTGTGTTATCACCTACTTAATTGTATTAAATTATATTTTTATATGTGAATTTAATTAAATTCTGTTAACCAAAACTTATCATCAAACCAACTGACCTAGTACCCTTGTCTTAGCCTGGTCAATGACTTGGTCCTTCTAAAAACTATGAGAGAAAGAGAAGGGTCATGAAGAAGTTGGCCATAGCAAGAAGGAGGAAGAAGGAATATGATTGAAACAGTGTGGTTTAAGGAGTATCACAATGAGTTGTTAGGGAAGGAATTAAAGATTAAATGAAGGTCAATTTGATAATCCAATAATAAAAATATGAGTACCGTTCTAGATCATATAAACTTATATGAGCACAAGTTTACTTGTATTATTTTTGTACTCACTAACAATAAAAGTGAGTCTCAATTGTTTTATAGGATTTATTCTTTTGTGTTTCTTTATTAACTTTATCATGAGTGTATATAAAGATATAATAAACTTGTACTCATATAAATATTCCTAGGATCAAGAAGGTACAAGGAAGAGTATCATGATATAGGATTTGGATCTTTGAAGAATGATATCACTTTAGAGAATAAAATAAGGAGTTTCACTCATATTTATACATATAAATTTAACTTTGATTTATTAATAATGTAAAATATTTTCATATTGTTAACTAATCAAAATTTTCATTTATATAATTTTTAAATAAAAATAAAAAAGTCAACTATTATAATTCATATAGTAATTTATGATTAATGGGTATGTAAAAACTTTACATTGTAAATTAAATCCTATTTATATTTATGTGGCCTTCTTGCTTTTACTATTGGTTTACTTTGGGAACTTAGATGAGAAATTTTTACATACTTCTGTAGCATATTAATGCATACTCTAAAATATCCACAACTACACATTTTTTATTTTTATATAAGTTTTAAGCAACTCACATACCCTAGAAATCGAACCAGGCATTGAATTGAACGAGATAGATATTCAAAGGTTTAGGAGTTCAACCAGTTAACGAGGTTTTAACGTAATATAACCAATATAAATATATAAATGAGATATTGTGATATCCTAAATACGAAATTTAGTGGTATATGAGTTATCATTATTATTATTATTATTATTATTATTATTATTATAGTGCAACCTGTGTTGCATGCTTCCTTACTATATATTATTATGTGTGTGTGTGTGCGCGCGCGCGCGTTGGGTGAGAGATCACGGGTTACATGGGGTTATAGTTAGTATTATTGTATACACATATAAGTAAACAAGGGAAACGGGTTATGATTATTATATTATTATAAATACACACACACACACACATATATATAAGAGTTACTGAGAACTAAGTGGAGATGATTTTAATGCATTGCATAGGCGGGACGTGGACCGGTTCATTTGGATTTTTTTTATACACTCCTAATATATTTTAGGCACATCATAATACTGCCAATATTTTTCTAAGAACCCTAATCACCAAGGGTATCTCTAGAGAGAAAACGTGGTTTCTCTCAACTCTCTCCAATTAATTCTTTGGAAGTGATCTTCATGGAATTTAGCGAGTCCTTTCCCTTTTTATATAACCTATCAGTTTGGTACCTTCAGGATAATTTCTCTCAACACTCCTCTACCATCCCAAACTCATTTCAGGTGATTAAATCAAATTGTTTTTGTTTTCATTATATTGTTTGGCAGTATCATGTCAATCCACCTTTAGAGTCAAGTTCTTAGTGGAAGCGCACTCTGAATTGCTAACCTGAGTGAGTTTAAGCTCATGGTCATATTTTTTGTCATTATTAGTATTTTCCTAGCATCATATAAATTGTTTATGAATGACTTATGCCAAATACATGCTTCCACGATTATGCCAATTTCAGGAAAATTATTATTTTTCACAATTATTATGAAAACCTTATTTTAGAAAGCTCATGGGACTATATTTGATACCTTGTATGTTATAGAATATTTTTAGCTTATAAAATTATGAAGCTTAGTTTAATGTTTAGAGGAGAAATATTGATTACCATGTTTTCAGACTATGAATTTCCTATTAAGATTTTAGAACATCAAATATGATTTATTGGAAGTGTGGAATAAAGTATGATTTATAACAATTGTCAGATATACTCTATTGACTTCGAAAATCACAATGTCTATAAGCCTGGTGATCCTTTGGCATGATTTTAGAACCTCAGTTATGCTAAGTTAGATTGTTAGAATTATATGAATTCAGAGCTTCAATTTATTCAGTTATGTACAAGTTATTTTGTAGTAATTATGAAGAAATAGAACATGAGTTAATGGTTAGGATTGATTCGTTAACCTTGGTATAGTGGTTGATAAGGAACCCAGTGTGGTGTCCATTTATGGAACCTAGTTAGGTCCCCATCAGATTAGCCATTAGCTCAAGTTGCTATTTAGGCGAGATATTTATGTATAGAACATCTCCTATTTCTTTACTAATTATTGCTATGGATTTATTTGAATTATTGTTTTCAGGAATAGTTATGTAATTATATATAAAATATTTTATTTAGCGCATATATATGTTATGTATATTTGTTATTGTCTCATGTAGGTTATGAGTGGAGGCTCACTTACTAAGTTTTGATGAATTCACCCTTCTCTTTTCCTCCCCTTAATAGTAATATGGAGAGTTTAGCTGCACCAAAGATCCTCCCGTAGTGCTACAACTTCTTTGGTGAGCTTCGCTTTGGAGTGAAGCTTACTATTGATTATGTCAGTTAGTAGTGCTTAATAATTGTGTAGTCAAGATCCCTAACATGTATTGTATTGTTTTTACTATTTCTAAATTTCAGTCATTTATTTAATTATGTTTAGCTTTGGCCCTAGATTATAGATTTTACGCAGTTTTATGTTCAATATTTATCATTGGAAACATTTTCAGAATTATGAAATTTAGTTAAACTTGAGATATTTTGAATATATTCGATTTATTTATGGATATTACAGACTACGTACCAAGAGGTTTCTGGGATCCAATCTCTCATTGGCCCACGCAATGAGGAGGTCGTGACAAAGTGGTATTAGAGAATAGGTTTCCCTACATATTACTGGAGTAAGTGTCCACAAATAACATGACATCTATGTAAATGGAAGCGCGTCCATTTGTATTGATGTAGTGTTATTTGAGGCCTTTAGGAAAGAATTAGTCATGTCTAGGTTCAGTAGTCCGTTTTTCCTTGGCATTCATGGTCTTGTTATATGTCCGTCCTTTCAGGTGTGACCATGCTACCTATACACTATTCACGTCTCTTCACCATCACCGTAGGAGTGATGCATCCAGGAGTGTTCGCTTAGAGCTTTTGAACATATGGTAGCAAACTTGACAAATGTGATGACTAGGCAGCTAGAGGAGACTATGTGGCCACCTCCGGTCATAGATACAGATGACAGCCTTGGAGCATTTCAAGAGGATGGACCCGCCACCTTTAACGGGTTGCCAGAATAATTCCAGGAATTCCTAAGGCAGGTGGAGCAAATAGTTGATGTCATCCATTATTCTTCAAAGAGAGCGGTGGAGTTGGCCGACTTCCAATTATGAGGCCAAGTAGAGTTTTGGTATCAATGTTTTCCAACAAAGTATAGGACTGCTAGTTCTCCCTTGGGAATGATTCAAGGAAGCCTTCATGCGAATATTCATATCAGGTAGGGAGAAATAGATGATTGAGGAGTTGTTGAAGTTCCATTAACTCCAGGCATGACAGCGTAGAGTATGATGAGCGTTTCACTTATCTAGCATAAGAGCTTCCAGCATGATACCAAGAGAGATAGCTAGGGGTATGTTCCTTAGTTGCAGCCTTCATGTCGGGACCATGGACTATGCTCAGGTGGTAGACACAACAATTGGTCTTGAGAGTGGTTTAGCAGAGTGAGGTCAGAGGCCAATAAGGAGGCTAAGGTTCATGTCTCTTTTCTCAGCTGGAGAGGTTCGAGCAAGAGTCAGGATCAACAAGGCCATGTTGTCATCGAGGTAGGAACCTTCTAGAAATTGTTTACAAAACTAGTTCTGAAATTATTTTGAATGTTTGAGCTTAAAATTCTTGATTTTATTAGCTGAACATACATAGATATTAATGTATTTAATTGGGTAGAATTATTTGATATTGTTAGAAAATCCTTTTTGTCAAAACAAGTTTTAAGCTGTGTGCTGGAAATCTTGGATTTAAAAGTACAGGTCATTTTACATGATTTTTTATCACACAGAGAGAGACATAGTTTTGAGCTAAAATTTTTATATGATGAAGCTAACATATGAAAGTGTCTCCAGTATTTTTCTTAAGTTTATTTTAATCCTTTCCTATTTTTAAAAATTCATAGAAAAAGCTTGTTAGGGTTTCTTCTTGAACACCAATTTAAATCTTAATTTGTCTGAATTTTGTTACTATATCAAAGTACACAATAAAATCCATGTCAACTTCTGGGTAATAGATTGGTTATCAACACTCAGCTCATTCCTATACATGATTATTTAATTCACTTTCTTCGACTTTCACACAGATCTATTCCAGGAAGGTTTGCTTTCCCTAACATGTTGAAGTGGATATCTTATTCTTAATTCATGCTCCATGTCATATATATAAGCATCACAATCATATATGCATAGCATCAACATCTGAGTTATTTAATACAACACACATACATACTCATGATCTCAATCTTCTTTTCATGTAGGAGCAATTGTCATGAGCACTCATATTTACATATGCGCAACATCATCATCAAACTCACATAGTATAATAGATATCAAATCATTAACATTTCATCATAGATTCAGCAAATTAGCATGCTATCTAGAATTTCAGTTTTGAAGAAAATTATGGTTAAATTACTAAACATACCAAAACAGAGCAAACCTATTTTTTCAGGTAATTCAATATGTTTTTGAGACCCTGGAATATGGTCTCACTATATTACCAAAATTATATAATTTTGGAGGTCAAAAGCTACCTAATTTCATCCAACATTCTTAAATTCCTAATTTTATTATCATATCAAATAAATAGATTAAATTCCATAAAAATTTAGGGTTGGACTTCAGTCTTCCACAACATCCTAAAATTTCAAGTCAAAATTTGAAAATTTGATATAGTAACAAAAGTAGATAAATTCAATGCTTCAATTGGTCGTAGGAAGAGACCCTGAATTTTTTAAAATAGGAAAATGCTTCAAATGAACTCAAGAAAAATACTGGAGACACTTTCAAATGTTAACTTCATCATATAAAAATTTTAGCCCAAAATCATGTTTTCATCTATGTGAAAAAAGTCATGTAAAATGACTTGTTTGCTTAAATCCATGATTTCCAGCATTAACACTTGTTTTGGTAAAAAGGATTTTCTAACAACATCAAATCTTTCTACCCAATTAAACACATCAATATCTATGTATGTTCAGCCAATAAAACTAAGAATTCCAAGCTCAAACATTCAAAACAATTTTAGAACTAGTTTTGCAAAGAAATAGGTTAAAAGAAACCCTTTCTTGTTTCTAAGAGCTTCTATACCCAATCTTCCACTCAAACCAATCAAACCCTCCTCCTAGGAAGCTAATACAACAACTATTCTTTTATGGTGAAGTAAGATTATGATTCTCTATTGGGAGTTGATTTAAGGATTTCAAGAGATAAGTTGGGTTTTTACTTAAGACATGGACTTGTTTGGTGTGTTATTCAAGTGGCCTCAATGAACTCAAGAGGGGGTGAATTGAGTTCTAAAACTTTTTCTTGATTTTCACACTCTAATTACTTAGTTACAAAAAACTTGAAGAATTGGTTTTAAACTTAGTTTAGTATATGCAAATGCAAGAGATATAAGAGTTTTATTATGCCTATGAAGAGGATTAACAAGATAATGAAAAGCAAATTTGCAACAAATGTAAATAGATAAGGGAAGAGAGATTGCAAACTTGGTTTATACTTGTTCGGTCACCCCTTGTGGCCTACATCCAGTTCTCTCAAGTAACCCACTTGAGAGTTCCACTATTGCTTCAATCTTTACACTTTTCGAGCACTCTTACACCTTGGATCCCTCACCCTTGTGTTTGAGTCTCTCAAGAACCAAGAGATGCCCTACTCTTGTTCTATCAAGGGATACCTCACCCTTGTACACAAACTTAAAAGAGTATTACTAGAAATCACTCTCTGAATAGAGTAGATGTTACAAATTGAAGCCCTATAAGGTTTCTCAAGAATAAGACAATTTGGCCAAGTATTGATCACATAGATTGATGATTGAGAATGATTGAACGAATAATCTTTCTAGAATGTTTTCTATTTTTTAAAGAGTGTTGAAGGATGGTATTTATAGAAAACAATCTGTGTAGCCGTTGTGAATTAGCCTCAAAAGATGTCTCAAGAGATGTCTCAAAGAGATGCCTCAAGAGATGCCTTTTTTTTAAGTTTCAGGCCATTGTAATCGATTACACAACATTGTAATTGATTACATAGTTCAAAATTTGAAAACTAGCAACGGTCACCATTCTGGTAATCGATTACTTTTGGTATGTAATCGATTACAAGTGTGAAATTTTGAATTCTGGCTTCATTTAAGTACTGGTAATCGATTACTATTGCTGTAATCGATTACATAGTTTCCATTAAATTCACAAGGCCAAATAAACTTATTCAATAAACCTTTTAACAGATTAATCTAAATCCTAACTATTCAAACCATTTGACTTGATCACTTTGTTTGTTCTTCTTTAAGAACTCCATGTCCTTTTTGCTTCTATTCTTTTTTTTGTCTTGCTCGTTCATTGTCATCATCAAAACCATCATCAAAAGACCTACAAAATAGCATTCACATTCTCCCCTTTTGATGATGACAAGCATCTTAGGTGAGGAGCAATTGAATATTCATTGTGTTGCGTTCACTCCCCCTAAGTATATGCATGGATTTTTGTTTCAAAACAAGATACAAACTTGTCAAAAGATATGCTCATGCTCCCCCTTAAACAGTGCGTATATCCTCACCTTATATTTCTCTCCCCCTTTGGCATTATCAAAAGAATAAAATAAGATAGAAAACTTGTCAACCAAGGAAAAAATAAACCAAAACTAAAGATCACAACCCACATGCCAAGATAAATACCAGACATAATATAATCCATGTAAGAACCACGTAATAACCATCAAACATCAAATAGCAAAACCAACAACCATAGCAATCATCAAAACCCACATAATATATTCCAGGATTAGATATACCAAGAGTTCAACCATAAGTCATAAGTTCAACAACTAAATTAAGTCCAACTACTTAAACAAAAGGTACATAGATAAAACAAAGCTAAAGTCAAAGTCCAAAAGGAAAAGAAATAAACCAAAGCATAAACTAAAACTACGGTGCATCATCATGTCTAGTCATCCTGAATATCTAGGTGACGACTTGAGAGAGCGCATATCCCCTCGATGCGAGCCATGCGAGTATCAAGGCATCGAACCGCTCGCCAACATAGACTCGAAGTCCACGTAACTTAGAAAGTAGTTCGGCCATAGAGGAAGATGATGGACGTGGAGGGGAAGGAGTGCGTTCGCTTGATCCTCATGCTGAATTTCTCTTTTGCGAACCCATTGATCTTCAAGGTTCTTTGCATAGCCGAAGGAGGAAATCGCACTAGCACCAATGGCATAAGAGCGCTGAACAATAACGAAGTGCTCATCATCCAATGGTACATTAAAGAACTCGAGGAACATGGTTATCAGGTGAGCATATGGTAGTGGTGCGTTGCTCCAAGGGCCTTTTGCATCCAGGAACGGACAAGATGTGCCCAATTAACTTGACGACTGCTTAGGAAAGCCCAGAATTAGAATAATATCTTCCTCAGATAATTGTGCAAGATTTGTGAGCCTAGGGTGTAGAATTCGAACAGAATCATAATTTTTGAACACTTGGAAACAATCAAAATTTTCATCCTCAAAGAATTCCTGATCAGATATTTAGTATCAATGATATCTCTAGATTGAAAGGAGAACGAGGGATTTTGAGCCACGGCTTGAGCAGGGGCATTGCCTGGCTGGGGAGGAGGACCCGCGAGATGTAGAATTGGAAGCGGGCGGAGTTCCAGTTCCCGGCTTGCGCGGCGAAGGAGGAGGGTTTCTTCCTCTTCGTTGTTGCCCTTGAGGATTCGGCCATAGGAGTGATTTTTGAGGAAAAATATTCGGTGGGATTTGTAGAGGATGAAGAGAGGAGAAATATGGAAGTTGTTTGGTTGAAAAAGGTTGAGAAATGGGTGAGAAATCGAAGAGAGAAGATAGAGAGAGAAAGAGATGTTGAGGAGAGAGAGAGAGAGAGGTGTTCTTCAATGGGGAAGAGAGAAGCCGGTTCAACTAAAAAGGCCTCTGGTAATCGATTACTGTAAAGCGGTAATCGATTACAACCCTTTTTTATTTATTTAAATAACAAAAACAAACAACACACTCACACAAATAAAATTAAAGAAAATAAAAATAAAAATGATACAGGATAATAAAGCAATAAAGGTTGAAATTTTAGCAAAGACAAAAAATAACAAACTTAATGAATTTTAAAGTTCAAACAAAATATATTATTTCAATATAAATAACATAATAGAAAAATGAACACAAATAAATAGATAAGTAACCATACAAATACATGAAAAGAATATTATACATCACAAACACACAAACAAACAAATATTTCAATAGCACAAATATCAGGAATAGTGATTAATTATATACTTGAGTAATCAATTATTCCTAGTTCTCTTCTTATATAAAAGAAGTTTTCTTTGGACAAAGGTTTTGTGAATATATCTGCTAGTTGTTTATTTGTTTCCACAAATTCTAAAACACAATCACCTTTTTGCACATGATCTCTTAAGAAATGATGTCTAATTTCAATGTGTTTAGTTCTAGAGTGCAAAATGGGATTTTTAGATAAATTGATTGCACTTGTGTTATCACATCTTATAGGAATATGATCAATTATTAACCCATAGTCTGAAAGTTGTTGTTTCATCCAAAGGATTTGAGCACAACAACTTCCAGGATATATTCTGCTTCAGGGATAATGCCACACTATTTTGTTTCTTGCTATGCCAAGAAACTAATGCAGATCCAATCAGGTGACATGTTCCACTAGTACTTTTCCTATCAGTTTGCACCCAGCAAATCAGAATCAGAATATCCAATTAAATTGTATGAGGTGCCCTTAGGATACCATAAACCTATATTTATAGTGCTAATTAAATATCTCATTATTCTTTTAACAGCACTAAGATGTGATTCTTTAGGATTAGCCTGATATCTAGCACATAGACAAACACTGAACATTATATCAGGCCTACTAGCAGATAAATAAAGGAGGGATCCAATCATACCTCTGTATTTCTTGATGTCAACTGACTTGCCTCCTTCATCTTTATCCAAGTAACAAGCAGTGCTCATAGGAGTAGCAATTTCCTTTGCATTGTCCATTCCAAATCTTTTGAGCAACTCCTTGCAATATTTTGATTGATTGATGAATATGCCATCTTTGGTTTGCTTAATTTGGAGTCCAAGAAAGAAATTTAATTCTCCCATCATAGACATCTCAAACTCACTTTGCATGATTTTTGAGAATTCCTTGCACAAAGATTCATTAGTGGCACCAAAAATAATATCATCCACATATATTTGTACCAAGAGTATATCATGCTCCTTTCTTTTGATGAAGAGTGTAGTGTCAACTTTTCCTCTTGAAAAATCCTTTTCTAAGAGAAATTTACTCAACCTTTCATACCAAGCCCTAGGGGCTTGCTTTAAACCATATAAAGCCTTTTTCAATTTGAACACATGGTTGGGTAAATCAAAATTTTCAAAACCAGGAGGTTGATCAACATACACTTCTTCTTGAATGAAACCATTTAGAAAAGCACTTTTAACATCCATTTGGTAAAGTTTAAAATCCATGATAGATGCAAAAGCAAGTAACATTCTAATTGCTTCTAATCTCGCTACTGGAGCATATGTTTCTTCATAATCAATACCTTCTTCTTGATTATATCCTTTAGCCACTAATCTTGCTTTGTTTCTAATTATGACACCATTCTCATCTAACTTGTTCCTAAAAACCCATTTAGTGCCTATTATTGGATGATCATTGGGTCTAGGAACTAGTTCCCAAACTTGATTTCTTTCAAATTGATTTAATTCATCTTGCATAGCAATAATCCAATGTTCATCAATAATAGCTTCATCAATGTTCTTGGGTTCAATTTGAGAAACAAATGCCATGTGATTGCATGCATCTTTAAGAGAGTTTCGAGTTATTACCCCTTTTGATATATCACCTATGATATTGTCAAGTGGATGATTCTTTGAGATTCTCCACTCTTTTGGAAGATCACTTGTGTTTGGTTCCTCTTGAAGAGGATCTTGCTTCATGATTTCCTCTTTCTTGGTCTCTAACTCTTTTCCATGAATGTGAGTGTTTTCCAAAGCATCTACAAGATCATCAATAATTTCCTTTCTCGGCCTAAGGAGGTTAGTCTCATCAAAAGCAACATGGATTGACTCTTCTATAGTCATAGTTCTTTTATTATAAACTCTAAATGCTTTACTATGTAATGAGTAACCAAGAAATATTCCTTCATCAGATTTAGCATCAAATTTGCCCAAGTTATCCTTGCCATTGTTCAAAACAAAACATTTACATCCAAATATGTGAAAGTGAGAGATATTTGGTTTTCTCCCTTTGTATATTTCATAGGGGGTTTTCTTTAAAATTGGCCTTATTAAGGCTCTATTCATAACATAACAAGCAATATTTACTCATCCGCCCAAAAATATTTAGGGATATTTGAGTCATTGAGCATAGTTCTTGCCATTTCTTCTAAAGATCGATTTTTCCTTTCAACAACTCCATTTTGTTGTGGAGTTCTTGGGCAGAAAAATTATGCTCAATTCCATGATCATCACAAAAATTTTCAAATGAAGCATTTTCAAATTCCCCACCATGATCACTTCTAATGGATGCAATGTTTAGATTTTTCTCATTTTGAATAACTTTTGCAAGTTTTCTAAAAGCATGAAATGCATCACTTTTATGAGCAAGAAATAGAGTCCATGTATATCTAGAGTAATCATCTACGATCACAAGAGCATAGTAATTTCCTCCAAAACTCATGGTTCTAGATGGACCAAAAAGATCCATGTGCAAAAGTTGTAAAGGTCTAGTTGTTGAGATGACATTTTTAGATTTAAAAGAGACCCTTACTTGTTTTCCCTTTTGACATGCATCACAAAGTTTATCTTTTTCAAATTTGAGTTTTGGTAGACCAATTACTAGATCTTTGGAAACTAGTTTATTTAAGTGATCCATGTGAATGTGTGCAATTCTTCTATGCCATAACCATGAATCATCTTCTTTACTAATAAGACATTGTGCATGATTTGAAGGAATATTTTCTAGATTTATCATATACACATTGTTTATTCTATGTCCTATGAATTTTACTTGTCTATCCTTTTTATTTTCAATAAAGCAATGGAGTGAGTCAAATAGTACCCAAAAACCTTTATCACATAATTGACTAACACTTAGTAGACTATGTTTAAGGCCATCAACAAGTAGAACATTTTCTATAGAGGTAGAGGGATTTTTACCAACTTTACCAACTCCAAGGATTTTTCCTTTGTTGTTATCTCCATATGTTACATGTCCACTATTCTTGGGAGTAATATGTGTGAACTTTGAAGCATCTCCCGTCATATGCTTGGAACATCCACTATCAATGTACCAACTTTGCCTCAAATGTTCCTACATCACAATTTTACAATTTTGATTTAGGTACCCAAATTTTCTTGGGTCCTTGAGTGTTAGAGTTAGGCAATGTGCCCTTTGGAACCCACATCATTTTTCCTGCTATTGGTCCATTCTTTCTAATATAACATGTTGATGCACTATGACCTTTCTTACTACAGTAGAAACATGTTAGGAATGGAGAACTAGTCATTCCAGAGGATACAAAGAAATTTTTATAAAACTTTTCTTGGCCCTTTGGATTATATCCTAATCCGGCCTTATCAAAGACACATCTTTGTTTACCTAATAGAATATCTAAATTATTTTTGCCAAAGGTAAACTTTGCAAGAGTGTTTTTCAAATCATTTATCTCCTTTTCAAACTTTTCGCATGATGAGCATGAATGGGATTTAATAGCATTCTCATACACTAAGCATTTAGTACATGATGAATTTGCATCAATTAATCCTAAAGTTTCATTTTCAAGCTTAAGTTCCTCCAATTCTTTGTTTAATTTTGAAATCTCTTTTTCTAAGTTTGAAATGACTTTCTTGGAGGATGAAACAAATTTTGCAAGTTTAATGGATTCTTCATGCAAATCATTAAATGCATCTTGAAGTTCATCAAATGAAGGAGATAAATCAAGATTAGAGGAAATTACCTCTTCATCGCTTTCACAATCTCTAGCCATGAGACTTAGATTTGCAACTTCATTTTCAGAATCACTTGATGAATTCATGTCATTTTCCTCCCATGTTATGTATGCTTTCTTTCCTTTCATCTCTTTGAAAGATCTCTTCCCAAGTTTCTCCATTTTCTTTTTGTAGATGGGACATTCCATTTTCATGTGTCCCTTGATCACATTCATAGCATCTTGGGATTTGAGAGGATTCTTCACCCTTCTTGAAGTTCTTCTTTGGATTGAAATTTGACTTTCTTTGATTTCCCTTCTTCTTTAGAAATCTGCCAAACTTTTTCACAAATAAACTAAAACTTTCATCATTTTCATCTATACCTTCTTGTTGATCAATGTCATCATCGTCGCTTTCTTCATATGCGGAAGATGAAGCTTTGAGTGCAATTCCTTTCTTCTTTTTGTCATTCTCTTCATGTTGATTGAGTCTTGTAAGTTCCAACTCATGTTCTTGAAGTTTTCCGAAGAGAGTGGCAAGAGACATAGTGGCCAAATCCTTTGATTCTGCAATAGCCGTCACTTTTGGTTGCCATTGCCTATTTAAACATCTCAACACTTTGTTAATAAGATCCTCATTTGGAAATGTCTTTCCCAAAGAGGCAAGATGATTAACAATATGAGTAAATCTCTTTTGCATGTCTTGAATGCTTTCATTTTGATTCATTCTAAAGAGTTCATATTCATGTGTGAGAGTGTTTATTCTAGATCTCTTAACTTCACTAGTGCCTTCATGAGTGACTTGTAAGGTGTCCCACATTTCTTTTGCATTTTTACAATTTGATACTCTAAAATACTCATCAATCCCTAGCAGAGGTGATTATGTTTTTGGCTTTCAAGTTATATTGAACTTTCCTTTTATCATCATCACTCCACTCATTTCTAAGCTTTTGGATTTTCTTATCTCCTACTATGTTCATGGGAATGAAGGGACCGTTTTCTACAGCATCCCATATGTCTAAATCTATGGCTTCTATAAAGATTTGCATGCGAGTCTTCCAGTAATGATAACCATCACCATTGAATATAGGAGGCCTATTTATAGAGTTTCCTTCGGAAAGAAAGAGTTTGATGAGGCCATAACTATTCTTGAAGCTTTTAAGCCTTATACAAGAATCTAGCTTGGTACCACTTGTTATTCAAGTGGCCTCAATGAACTCAAGAGGGGGGTGAATTGAGTTCTAAAACTTTTTCTTGATTTTCACACTCTAATTACTTAGTTACAAAAAACTTGAAGAATTGGTTTTAAACTTAGTTTAGTATATGCAAATGCAAGAGATATAAGAGTTTTATTATGCCTATGAAGAGGATTAACAAGATAATGAAAAGCAAATTTGCAACAAATGTAAATAGATAAGGGAGAGATTGCAAACTTGGTTTATACTTGTTCGGTCACCCTTGTGGCCTACATCCAGTTCTCTCAAGTAACCCACTTGAGAGTTCCACTATTGCTTCAATCTTTACACTTTTCGAGCACTCTTACACCTTGGGATCCCTCACCCTTGTGTTTGAGTCTCTCAAGAACCAAGAGATGCCCCACTCTTGTTCTATCAAGGGATACCTCACCCTTGTACACAAACTTAAAAGAGTATTACTAGAAATCACTTTCTAATAGAGTAGATGTTACAAATTGAAGCCCTATAAGGTTTCTCAAGAATAAGACAATTTGGCCAAGTATTGATCACATAGATTGATGATTGAGAATGATTGAACAAATGATCTTTCTAGAATGTTTTCTGTTTTTTAAAGAGTGTTGAAGGATGGTATTTATAGAAAACAATCGTGAGCCGTTGTGAATTAGCCTCAAAAGATGTCTCAAGAGATGTCTCAAAGAGATGCCTCAAGAGATGCCTTTTTTTTTTAAGTTTCAGGCCATTGTAATCGATTACACAACATTGTAATCGATTACATAGTTCAAAATTTGAAAACTAGCAACGGTCACCATTGGTAATCGATTACTTTTGGTATGTAATCGATTACAAGTGTGAAATTTTGAATTCTGGCTTCATTTAAGTACTGGTAATCGATTACTTATTGCTGTAATCGATTACATAGTTTCCATTAAATTCACAAGGCCAAATAAACTTATTCAATAAACCTTTTAACAGATTAATCTAAATCCTAACTATTCAAACCATTTGACTTGATCACTTTGTTTGTTCTTCTTTAAGAACTCCATGTCCTTTTTGCTTCTATTCTTTTTTTTTGTCTTGCTCGTTCATTGTCATCATCAAAACCATCATCAAAAGACCTACAAAATAGCATTCACATGGTGTTGTAACTTGAAATCTCTAGTGAGTTTATGATATTTTGATAGAGAAGAAAGTGAAGAGGTGCTGAATGGAGGTGTTGGCCTTCATACCCAATTGAATTAATATGAGGCACGTGAGAATCTCATCCTCACATAAGTCTCATGATTGCTAAGTCCTACTATATGCTTATTTAATTATAAAATCCATGTCAAATCATAAATCAAATCTACTATTTAAATCCCAATAAACTTAAATAACACATTTTCCATTAATTAAGTCTAAAATTGTAACTGTATGATAAATCATATTGAGTTACTCGTTTACAAAAGAATCATAAAACTATAACTTTTAAATGCAAATTAATATCATGATTTATCAAAAAGCAAATCATGCATATATGTAGTTCCCCCCTTTACATCATTGGAACACCTATTAAAAGACTAACACTTTACTGACGTGAATCTCACCAAAGCTAAAACTAGTGCCTGAGGTAGGAGGTGGAGGATTGAATGCTTAGCTATATCTATGAGGAAAAGGAAATCGAGAGGGTGAGTTTTATCATAAAACTTAGTTAATCCTCACCCATAATCATACACAGGACAAGAAAAAAATGTACATAATTAATAATGCAATACTCTTACATAATTTCTATTTTAATTTTTTAATAGCTATCAAATCATAAATTTGCGGAAGCATAAAAATCATCTTTATTTTCTCAAGAATTACTAAAAGAACAAACTATACATAAACTGAAAGGGGGTATTTAGTCTCTAAGAACAAGAGCCCATAACTCATCTTAACAGTCCCTCATGAATCGCGTCCCTCGTGGACTGATCTAACATGTGGATAAATGCCCTTCGCGAGCCTTAGTATACCAAGGTTAATAAAATAACTGTTGTTAACTCAGCCGCCTCCTCACAATAATTCCCTAATCTAAAATCAACTAAAGCCATGAAATGGGTTCTATAATCTCTGGGTTCAATGTTTTTCAGTTTCAATAAATAAACATAAACTTCAAGTTTACTTTTCATCAATACAATCAAAATCCAACATAGTAATCAAATCTAAAGTTGTCAGTCAATCATATAAAATATTCGTAGAGCAGTTATAGTCTCTGCATTTTCTAAAATCATAAATTTTCATGTATAAGTCGAAATGGAGCATTTCTAATTAAAGCACATTTTTCATGCAATTCCATATTATCTAAAAATAATTTTCAATCCTCTAAATACACCGTGATGCTAGAAAATAATGATATAATGACTAAAATAAAACCATGGATCAAACCTACTCACCTAGAAGGTGGAAGTTCTGGGAGGAGGATGGCACCAATGTCTGTTATTACAACCACGAAACTCATCAATGATTCATAGGTACTCCTAGATTATTCTAGATATACCTAACAACATTGAAGGAGCATATTGATTGACAATAATGGGAGAAATAACAAAGCTCTAAGAACATAGAAGAAAAGAAAGGGAAGGAGCATAAGCTACACAAAACTCACCTTGAAACTTGGATGATGAAGGTTAGAATGGGGTTAGGAGTGAAGGAGGTTGAAGAAGAAGATATAGGGTTAGGGGGAATGGTTTTCGGTTTCTATCAATAAAACCCAAGGGGAATGGTTTATATGGTGATGGGATTTCATTTAACAAAACTGTTCATTTAGATCCTATGTTATCATGACGCTGAAGTGAGCCTGAAAGGCCAAATTGGACAGAAGGCTCGCGCCGCCATTGAACTTGCTAGAGATTTGGAGCTGCAACATGGCATCTGAAATCCGGGCCTTCCCCTACACTGGGTCCCAACCTAAGACCATATAGAACTTGTCTAAGCACGTGTATAGGTATTACATGGCCAAAATTTGGGAGAAAATGGATGAAAATTGATGATTTTTGTGTCACTTTATATAAGATATGCATTATGTTTCTTTACCACAATTAATTATATCTTATAATAGAAATTAATAATTTTATGTGGTTATAATTAAATCTCTGATAAAGACAATGGTGTGGTCATTCTATAGCCACACACTTGTCATGAGTAGTAGAAAATTGCACTATAAGTTTCATATAGTGTAGAAATTGCCATCAAAATTTTATCGAACTAAAACAATACCTTAAAAATATATATTTCCCAAAATTTAATTTCAGTTTAAAAATTCTATTTATAACCATTTCTAACCTTGGTCCTATTTTTTAGTTCCTGCATCTCCTAGTCCCTTTAGGTTTCAGTTCCCATGAGCCCACGGTGCTCACAAGGTTATTGTTCACTTTTTTTTTTCTGAATTGTTCTTATTATTACTAATTCTATTAAAATTCATGGAATTCTAACTAATAAAATTCAAATAAAATTTTTGAAATAAATTTCAAGGTGTTATAGTGGAGACAGGCAGGGACCAGTTCTGCCCGCACGAAGTGGCCCACGATCCCTCGCAGATATGTCTTTTATCATATATTGTTGTATTCTTCGTATTTCTAAACAAGATCTTAGCAAGTTATCATGTATTGGATTTCACAATCAAATATGATATAAAGACGATATTTATATCTCTATCTCTACCTATTTTCATTATTCCTATATTTTCTGTCTTGTCCCCACTAACAAATATCGATTCAACATTTATTATATTGTCAATGCTGATATTTTTTCCACAACAATTTTGGAGAAATTCTTACTTTGTTGGGGAGGAAGAGTGAAACTTCCTCCATATGGGGTTTGCACCATACAATATGTTTTGGGAGACGTGGAAGGTAGTGGAATCCATTGAAATAAGTGATGGGTGTGAGATATGGAGTAAAACTTCTTTTCGTCCAGGAGGAGGAAAGAATTGCTCACAGTTTTGAACGTTGGGCAATAAAGATGCTCTTGGCATGGAACTCGTGGCTCCTTGTTGATGAACGATGATTGACGCTGGAGCTGGACCCGACAAGTATTATTTTTATAGAAAATAAACTATAAGCCTCTTTCATAAAAATGGTCCAGCTACGCCATGAGCCTGGAGACAGATCTCCACATTTTGCGAAGCCAGCTCATGTCAAAGCCAACCCAATATTTGATTATTAATAATTTTTTAAAAAATATTCCCTTAATTTAATTATGATATATCATTAAAATATTATAGACATAATTGAATCTGATTTTGATTACATATTGATTATAATTTGCTCTTATTTGATTGAATACTAATTTATATCATTAAATTATATAACATGTTATTTTTGTAGAATTTATAATTTAAAAAATTATTAATTTATGAGACTTGAATAGTTACATTTCATATAATCAATAATCAATTAACTATTACCATAAATTTATTAAAATAATCAATTATACACCAAAAAATAATTAAAATAATCAATCGAAAAAGTGCGCATTCTTTTGTTAAAAAATGCACAATCAATTATAATAACATCTACATCACATTAAAAAAATATGCACATTCTTTTATTAAAAATACTTTAAAATTCAAATCTAAAATTTGAAAAAAAAAACTTCGTTGAACATTAAAAAAGAGAAATTTGTATCAACATTATATGTATCAATGATTATATATATGAACATTGTACTATAGATTACTAATTAGTAATCTATCTACACTAATAATTTAGACTCATTTTAAAGAAAGTTTTATCCCATGTCACTTCTCAAGTAATTTAAGACCCATAATTTTCATAACCTTAACAATTGATAATTTTTAAAAAATTATAACCATAATTATTTTATATTATTAGAATATTATTAAAAATTATCAGTATTTAATAGTAGAATTGCACTGCAACAATTAAAGAATAAATTTTCAAATATTTTCCTATAATTTAATTAAAATTTAACATTCCATATTTGTTTAATATCATGATTATAATCAGCTTTGCATGTGCTAAATTAGGGTAATGATTTGATTTGATTTGCATAAAAAAAATATAATTTCTATGTTTATGATCAAATATTAAACTCTAATTATATTTATGATCATCCCATTAATTTTGCTTTCATATTTTACTTTGATGGCGATTAAGTTAAGAGTGGTTCATATTATTGATTTTTTTGGTATAGATGATTTTATATATGCTATCTTCTGCTACTTAATTTGTTTTTCTTGTATACTCTCGTTTTGTCCCTGTTGACTTGAGAGCTTTTTTCTTTGAAAGGAAAAAAAGAAATGCCTCGCTCTTTTCTCTCAGTGACTCCAAATTAGGCAGGGTCTGACACCAATCCCATTTGGTAGGCCCTCAACAAGAGTTGGGACACTAAATTTTGAGCATTGAAGAGTGAAGATGCTCTTGGCATTGAGGACGTGGTCCCCTTGTTGATGAATGATGATTGACACTGGACACAATAATGTGTCAGTGAGTATAAATTATAAAAGACACACTTCGTTTATGCCGGTAAATGCCAACGAGATTCGAAATTGTAAAAGAACCCTGTCCTTGTCTTGTATTTTTTAAGTGCCCCACGTCTTGTTAGAATTACATTTGGAAGTGCAGTTTTTCTAACAAAATTATATTATACCCGATTTTCTTGAGGCTTTTAAAAAATAGATTAAATTTCAAATTTTTACAAAATTAGAAAAGCATGTGTATTACTACTAGTTGTATATTAAATGTAATAAACTATATTCAGGTTGAAAATAATACAAAACTAATTGTTCAATTTTTTTAAATTAAGTAAAGATCAATGCATAAAAATTTATTTTTCTGTTTGTCTCCTTAATTTGAGTTGATATCATAACAATATTTTTCAAATTGATATGGAGAAAATATAAACAGATTATAAAATTTTATATTTAACGTGTTTAATGGGAGTACAGTAACTGCGAAAAAAAATCCATGTATTATGGAGAGAATAAGTTATAAATAAATATTATAAATGATACTGAGAAAATAAAAAAGTTAACTACCATCCAACTATATAAATAATAGAGGTGAAAATAGGCCAATAATGACTTCAGCCTAACCTATAATCTACATAGTTTAGCTTCGCTTATTCAATAAATAAATTAAGTTAAGACTTTTTAAAAAGATATTTTTAACTAAATAGGCAGTACTACAGACAATGAAACTATTGTGCCTAACAACTTAGCCTATTTATGTTATCACTATTATTATTTTTCAAAAAAATATAGTAATAATAAGAATATTTTTATCTATTTAAAAATATACTTTTTGACTTATTTAAATAGCCTCTTGATTTATTTGAAATTATATTTTTTGACATATTTAAAACTATTTTATCTTATTTAAGAGTATGAGTTTTGGTCTATTTAAAAAATTTATTATTAAGTAGAATTTTAAATAGGTTATTGGATTAGGTCATGCTTTTAAAAAGATCAAGCGAAGGGTATAAAACAAATCTATGTCAAGTAATAGATTCAGTCTAACCTAGCATATTTCCACCCTTAATTAACAATGAAAATAAATGACTTAAATATGATTTTGGTTCCTATAAATATAAATCCTTTTAGTTGTTAGTCCCTCTAAATTTTTTTATTGGTTTTTGTTCCTCGTTTTTCTGATATTATGTTTCTAGTCCATACCGTTAATTTGCGCAAAAGAAAATTAGAATGACTTAAATCAAATAATATATATTTGTAGAAATAAAACATATTTAAACCAAAATAAATTTGGTTGCGCTTTCAAGTAGGGATAGCCAACGTCACTACCAGTTTTTGTATCTTTTGTTGTGTGAATAATTAATTTGGTTGAGACCAAGAAAAATAATTAACTTGATTTTATTAAATTTGTTGTACTAAGTTTTTTATTATTTAATAGTTCATATTTAATTATTCAATTCTTTAAAATGATTTTAATTTATTTTATAAGAAATTGATTGTCACGTACTATGTATATAAATACTTTATACAGTCAATCAATAAGGTCTTTTAACACATCAATTTTATACAATTTTTTTAATAGTTTTTTTCTTTTTTGGGTAGGGTATAGGGCAAACCTTTAGCTCCGAGGAATCGAATCCCTAATTAGCTTAAATTAGACTTAATTTGAAAATAGACCATGTATCAATTTTTTATTGTTTGTCACTATAAAAATAGTTGCACTATCAATGCATTAAAGCCTTAATTAAATTGATGAACCACCACTCCTCCCCCTCTTCTGTCGTGTTCCCTCTTTCTGCTACGGTGCTACCCTACTTGCGCCCCCACTGGAGGAAAACCATTGGCACATTTGGTTCGAATAATTGGCCTTCAGAATAATATTTGATTTGATTAAAAAAAACGAAAAAAGAAAAAAGAAAACGGTGGGTGTGTAACAGGTATGACACCAATCATGCTTATTTTGGTATGTAATATTTCTCCTATCTAAATACATTCGTCGTTAGCGCCTTTAATCTATTCAAGAATCAAGATTATCTCACTAAAATCCTCCAAAACACAAACAAAATTGATATAGGCTTTGACACATCTATCACAAAGATAACAACTTTAAACTTTGTAGATTACAAATTCACATGCACATTAGCCAAACCTAGAAAAAAATAAAATAAAAAAACTTGATCCAATCCAAAGAAAGAAAAAATCCAATCTTTTGATCAATTCATCAACCAAATTAAGTTCCATATCCAGAAAACTCAAAACATGACCAGAAACTTGACAAAGAAAACATAATTTAAAAACCAAACCAAACGGCCAGTTAGAACAAGAAACTGGTGAATTGGACATGGGACTAATTTGATTCACTAATCTGACCGGTCAAGTATTTGAACCGGTCAAACTGATCA
Source organism: Dalbergia oliveri (assembly GCA_030441495.1). NCBI lineage: Eukaryota > Viridiplantae > Streptophyta > Magnoliopsida > Fabales > Fabaceae > Dalbergia > Dalbergia oliveri. The sequence continues at coordinate 5,849,904 of JAMLFY010000012.1, read as the reverse complement.
ACAATTGATGGGAACCGGCAAGTTTGTGTTATTCAACTTCATTATATATATATATATATATATATATAGTGCGATAAAATTTCATTTCAATCATTGTTAGTGTAAAAAATATATTATTATACTAATGTTGGTAATTTAATATAGGTTTTTACTTTTGAACTTATTATATATATATATATATATATATATATATATATATATATTATTTTATTCTATTGAACTTCAATTAAACTGATTTGTAACTCTAAACTTTTAAATCAGTCTTGTGTTTTTAAACAAGATCTTAAAACAGTTATTAATGTCTTGGATTTCACAACTAAATACGATATAAAGATAGTATTTTTGTGTCAATCTCTACTATTTTCATTATTACTATTTTTTCTATCTTGTCCAAAATAATAAATGTCGATTCAACATTTATTGTATTGTCCGTGCCGATATTTTTTCCATAACAGTTTTGGAAAATTTCTTACTTCCTCGGGGAGGAAGAGTGAATCTTCCTCCACATGGGGTTTGCACCATACAAGTTGTTTTGAGAGATATGAAAGTTAGTAGAATCCATTGAAATAAGTGATGGATATGAAATATGGAGTAAAACTTCTTTTCCTCCGGGAGGAGGAAAGAATTGCTCGCAGTTTTGAGCGCTGGGCAATAAAGATGCTCTTGGCATGGAGCTCGTGGTTCCCTTGTTGATGAATGATATTGACACTGGACACGATAATGTGTCAGTCAGTATAAATTATAAAAGACGCACTTCGTTTGTGCCGGTAAATGCCAACGAGATTCGAAATTGTAAAAGAACCCCGTCCTTGTCTTGTATTTTTCAAGTGCCCCACGTCTTGTTAGAATTGCATTTGTAAGTGCAGTTTTTCTAACAAAATTATATTATACTCGATTTTCTTGAGGCTTTTAAAAAATAGATTAAATTCCAAATTTTTATAAAATTAGAAAAGCATGTGTATTACTACTAGTTGTATATTAAATGTAATAAACTATATTCAGGTTGACAATAATACAAAACTAATTGTTCAATTTTTTTAAATTAAGTAAAGATCAATGCATAAAAATTTATTTTTCTGTTTGTCTCCTTAATTTGATTTGATATCATAAAAATATTTTTCAAATTGATATGGAGAAAATATAAATAGATTATAAAAATTTTATATTTAACGTGTTTGATGGGAGTACAGTAACTGCAAAAAAAAAAAATCCATGTATTATGGAGAGAATAAGTTATAAATAAATATTATAAATGATACTGAGAAAATAAAAAAGTTAACTACCATCCCACTATATAAATAATAGAGGTGAAAATAGGCCAATGACTTCAGCCTAATCTACTGTCTATATAGTTTAGCTTGGCTTATTCAATAAATAAATTAGATTAAGACTTTTTAAAAATATATTTTTAACTAAATAGGCGTACTACAAACAATGAAACTATTGTGCCTAACAACTTAGCCTATTTATGTTATCACTATTATTATTTTTCAAAAAAATATAGTAATAATAAGAATATTTTAATCTATTTTAAAATATACTTTTTGACTTATTTAAATAGCCTTTTGATTTATTTGAAATTATATTTTTTGACATATTTAAAACTATTTTATCTTATTTAAGAGTATGAGTTTTGGTCTATTTAAAAAATTTATTGTTAAGTAGACTTTTAAATAGGTTATTGGGTTATGTCATTCTTTTGAAAAGATCAAGTGAAAGGTATAAAACAAATCTATGTCAAGTAATAGGTTCAGTCTAACCTATCATATTTCCATCCTTAATTAACAATGAAAATAATTGACTTAAATATGATTTTGGTTCCTATAAATATAAATCCTTTTAGTTGTTAGTCCCTCTAAATGTTTTCTATTGGTTTTTATTCCTCGTTTTTCTGATATTATGTTTCTAGTCCATACCGTTAATTTGCGTAAAAGAAAAAAAATTAGAATGACTTAAACCAAATAATATATATTTGTAGAAATAAAACATATTTAAACCAAAATAAATTTGGTTGCGCTTTCAAGTAGGGATAGCCAACGTCACTACCAGCTTTTGTATCTTTTGTTGTGTGAATAATTAATTTGGTTGAGACCAAGAAAAAATAATTAACTTGATTTTATTAAATTTGTTGTACTAATTTTTTTATTATTTAATAGTTCATATTTAATTATTCAATTCTTTAAAATAATTTTAATTTATTTTATAAGGAATTGATTGTCACGTACTATGTATATATATACTTTATACAGTCAATCAATAAGGTCTTTTAACACATCAATTTTCTACAATTTTTTTAATTGTTTTTTTTTAGGGTACAGGGCAAACCTTTAGCTCCAAGGAATCAAATCCCTTATTAACTTAAATTAGACTTAATTTGAAAATAGACCATATATCAATTTTTTATTGTATGTCACTATAAAAATAGTTATACTATCAATGCATCAAAGCCTTAATTAAACGGATGAACCACCACTCCTCCCTACTTGCGCCCCTACTGGAAGACAACCATTGGCACATTTGGTTCGAACAATTGGCCTTCAGAATAATATTTGAATTGATTTAAAAAACGAAAATAAAAAGCAAGAAAACGGTGGGTGTGTAACAAGTATGATACCAATCATGCTTATTTTGGTATGTAATATTTCTCCTATCTAAATACATTCGTCGTTAGTGTCTTTAATCTATTCAAGAATCAAGATTATCTCACTAAAATCCTCCAAAACACAAACAAGATTGATATCGGCTTTGACACATCTATCACAAAGATAATAACTTTAAACTTTGTAGATTACAAATTCACATGCACATTAGCCAAACCTAGAAAAAAATAAAATAAAAAATTTGATCCAATCCAAAGAAAGAAAAAAATCCAATCTTTTGATTAATTCATCAACCAAATTAAGTTCCATTTTCAGAAAAATCAAAACATGACCAGAAACTTGACAAAGAAAGCATAGTTTTAAAAACCAGACAAAACCAGCTAGTTAGGACAAGAAACCGGTGAACTGACACGGGACTGATTTGATTCACTAATCAGACCAGTCAAGTATTTGAACCAGTCAAACTGGTCAACACCCAGCAAGTTTGTGTTATTCAACTTCATTATATATATATACTATTCAAATTAATAGTGTATTGCCCATATGTTATTCCTAGCCTATTCAAATTAATAGTGTATTGCCCATATGTTATTCCTAGCCTAAACCCTAAACCCATATATATATATACACACACATTGGGCAATAAAATTTCATTTCAATCATTGTTAGTGTAAAAAATATATTATTATATTAATATTGGTGACTTAATATAGATTTTTACCTTTAAACTTATCATATATATATATATATATATATATATATTTATATATATTTTACTTTATTCCAATTAAATCTAATTAAACTGACTGGATCTCTAAACTTTTAAATAAGCCCACCCGATTTTCTTTCCTCCATAAAAACTTTACACTAAACTAAGGTAAATCCTATTTATTTTTATGTGGCCTCCTTTCTTTCACTATCGGTTTACTTTGGAAACTTAGACCCCACTAACGTACGGTGGATGTTATGAGATCTAAGAGATAATGATATGTCGCATTCAACATTTGTTGTCTTGTCAGTACCAATATCTTTTACATAATAGGAGAAAATAAGGATAAAACTACTTGACCCTCTGTAAACTACCACCACAAAGATCCATCTGTTGCTGATAACCTTCTAACAGACATGCCATGTGGCATTATCTAAGCACTTTATTTATACTCCCTCCAATACCTTTAAGATTACGTATGAAAATCAATATAGTGATTAAGTTTTATTAATCTTTTAAAAATAAAAATAAAAAATATAAATATTTTTTATTATTTATTATAAATTTTATTTTTATTAAATAATCATATTCATATATATTTACTCTCATTTATCATAATATCGGGATAAAATTGATAAAAAATAATAAATATTTTTTAAAAAAATATGAAAATAATTTATATTTTTTTTCAGACAAAAAATTAAAAAAAGACTTATAGGAGTATTATATCCGGACGGTTGATAAAATTTTATTTAAAATTATTCATAAAAAGATAAACCCTTGCATCTCCATCTGTCTTCGCTGCCGCCTCACCTTCCGCTTTCCCCTCCAAACAGAGGCGTCCTCCTCTCTGATGCTACTCCATCATTTCTCCATTAAAGGCCATTCTCGAACTTGACTGACACAACGATCTGTGTGCCGGAGAAGTACTAAGTTTGCTACCTGGATCTGTGTCTATGTAAACCATCCTTAGCATTGGTACATATGATTTGAGTTGGTGGAATTCTGGGGCACTCCGATGATACAAGTAACACATTTTGGGCTGAAAAAAATGAAAGATTGCTCCATCTTCATTTGCTGAAGTGGGTGCACGAATAGTGCCTTTTTTATTTCCTGTGGATTTAATTTGGGGCAACCAGTGCCTTATTTTTATTTCCTGTGGATTTAATTTGGGGTAGGCAACCAGTGCCTTATTTATTTGTGTGTTTTTTTCAAAAGGAAAAGGATTAGAGAAAATCGATGAGTTGAGATGGTTTTATCTTAATTGAAATTTGGTGTTGTTTGGAATTTTTGTGAAATCAAGAAGCACGAGGAAGAGTTTACATGATGCAGGACCAGGATAATGCTGTTAGAGAGTTAACATCAAGTTAATGGAAGGGTCTACTGGGTTAATAGTTATAGTTTAAGGATTAATTGAGAACACTATAAAGTTTGTGGTGGTTATTTGCAAGTGTGTCAAAGTTTAAGGTAGTTTTATATTTTTTTCCCCATAATATTACATGTATTGGGAAAGTTACGTTTGGTCCGACTGGAATGTGTCATACTGTGCTTACTTGTAGAATTTCATTGGAACAAAGTAAATGATGTGGTTATTATAGTTTATTTTGTGATTAGGATATTTTGTGATAATTCTCACATGGTAATAACCATAAAAGAAAAAAAATTCCTGTGTAGTTAATCATAAAAGAAATTCATAATGCATATATTAAATATAATATAATATAAATTCTGATGCATAAAAAAAATATAATATAACTTATAGAAGTTTAGTATAATACTACATATAATACTTCTAGCGTAATATTCACAAAATCTCAATGTTATATTTTATAAAATATAAAGATATCAAATACAATATAACTTAAAGATGTTTAGTAATTTTTTTATAAATTATAAAAAGTTAATATATATTTTTATAAATCCTGAGATTTATGAATAATATCATTTAATGTAAAAAAAAATAGATTAATTTATCTAATAATTTAGATTTGTGTCTCCTCTGGACACCTCCATTTGGAGGAGCTGCCGACAATCAGTACGGATAGCTATACATAAGAAACACACCGTAAACACATGCAGGAAAAAAAGTTAATTTATATGTACTCACAATATAAAATATTTTATAATATTATCCAATTAAATTATCACATTCACATATCTTATTAAGTTGTAAAAGTGAGACTTAACTACTTATATTAATATAATAATATATAATTAAATAACAGTTAGTACATAAAAATTAAATTTTGATAAAAATACATTATAAATGTTGCCTCAAACATTATATCACAACCATTAACATCTTATCTTTTTGTTGAAGGACAATTTCTTCTTTGGACACATAATAAGAGGAATGGTAAATTACACTTATTTCCCCTCAATTTTATTGAAATTCAACTAACATAGTTATGTGACCTATACTAATCTCTTTTAATTTACCCAATTTTGGGATAGTTATAAAAAATATAATGCCCCCACTATCACCTCATCCTCTCTCTGTCTCTCTCTCACATACTCCTCTTCTCTCTGCTTTCTTCCTTCTCCTTTAGACACAACGAGACTAGGGTGGTGGTGTTTCTATTCTGGTCACGGAATTGAAATTAGCAATGACAACATCAACACAATTTCCATATCGGCAACCGGGTTTATGGTTTCGATGTTTGTGTTCGGGAACGGGGAGTTGTTTTATTCTTAAAACCCTTGAGAGGCGCCAACGTAGGATTTTTGTGTTGTTTTGGGGCAGAGAATCAAATACGATGTTGTTTCATTTTTGGAGTATTGGGCCTGACATTTCCTTATAATGGTTTGTTCTCGCGTAAGAAATTACTTTCTTTTTTTTTGTTGGTTTTCTGAAAAATGCCTAAAATAAAAAATAATTTGATACAATGTGCAGGTAAGAGTTGGAGAACAAAGAAATCAAAAATGGTTTGGGAGGCTAAGGATGACGGTGGGGACTTTTTTGGTAACTTATCCCAAGAGTAGGTAAATTAGGGAGGTCGGTGTAGGTCAAACAACTAAGAGGAGGTGGATTGAACTTTGATAAACCTCAAGGGAGGTAAATGTAATTACCCTAAGAAAAATGGTGATAATATAGATGTGGATTTATGTGCGCCATAACACGTGAAAATATATTAAGGTAAGTTACACTTACCTCCCCTGATCCCTTAAATTTACTTCCCCCTCTATTTCTTCGGTGACATTGACCTATTGTGAGATAATGGGAAGCTGGTGTAATGATTTTAAAAAAAAGGAGTCAACAATAATAATTTCATAAGCTTAACCTCTTGAGTAAATTTTGTAAATAGATGAGAAAATGATTGAATTTCACCAAATCTCAATAGAGGTAGGTGTAATTCATCCATATATTAACGATTGATTTTGATAGTATCTATATATTTTAAAATTAAATTATATTTTGAATAGTTAATATATTGTCATTATAGGTTTATCTTGAATTTGAGCCTATACTATTATTACTTCAAGAAGAGATGTTGATTTCAGTATTTATTTCTAAAAGTAGTATATTATATATTATTTTTTTATTTGAGATAAAAATTATAATATGAAACGAAAATGTTACAGTAATTAAAATATTTATTATTACATTGATAACCAATCGCAAGTGCACTAAATCATTCAAGTAGTAAATTAAACATGGTGAGTGAGTTTTGTCCCATTAAGATTGAATTTACCAAGCAACAACTCACCAAATCAATTTCTATTAAATTACCACAAACTTTTAGATAAAACTCAAAGCAATAATAGTAGCAACTAAAAATAAAAGAAAACAATAACTAATAAAAATAAAAATCAACAAGTGTCGAAAAGAAGTTCAAGGTTGGGTTTGTCTGGTTCTTTCAATTAATTGAATCTTCACATACTTGAGTTAAGAATTTACAGATTAAATGAAGGATTTTATATAATTAATCCCCAATTCCTTAGTGAAAGCAATTCTCTTTATCTTATAGTAAACATGTTGATTCCTTAATTACTTAGTATAAAGAGGATTACTGCAATTTCCAATCCAAAATTCAACATAATCACAAGATAAATTTCTAAACCTTGAGAATATGCAATTTATCCCTAGAGAGAACACATAAATTTTTCAATTCATGCATGAACCCTAAACAACTCATGATAGGCGACATCACAAATTGCAATATATAATAACAAAGGAGAAATTGCTAATCTATCATTCCCAACGTCAAGAAAACAAAAACTCAATCAATATTCATTCCCAATTCCAATTATATTTTGACCGGTAAATCATGTTTTGGGTGTAATTTATAAGTCTACATATTTGTAATATTTGCCCCAAACCCATAATAATCATAATGATCCACTCATTATTTATGTTAAAAATAATTTCCCAGAGTGCGACACCAATCCCATTTGGCAGGCCCTCAACAAGAGTTGGGACACTAAATTTTGAGCATTGAAGAATGAAGATGCTCTTGGCATTGAGGTCGTGGTCCCCTTGTTGATGAATGATGACTGACACTGGACACGACAATGTGTCAGACAGTATGAATTATAAAAGACCCACTACGTTTATGCAGGTAAATGTTAAAGAGATTCGAAATTGTAAAAGAACCCTGTCCTTGTCTTGTAATTTTCAAGTGCCCCACGTCTTGTTAGAATTACATTTATAAGTGAGGTTTTTCTAACAAAATTATATTATACTCGATTTTCATAAGGCTTTTAAAAATATATTAATTAAAGCATGTGTATTACTACTAGTTGTATATTAAATGTAATTAACTATATTCAGATTGAAAATAATACAAAACTAATTATTCAATATTTTTTAAATTAAGTAAAGATCAGTGCATAAAAATTATTTTTCTATTTGTCTCCTTAATTTGATTTGATATCATAACAATATTTTTCAAATTTATATGGAGAAAATATAAATAGATTGTAAAATTTTATATTTAATGTGTTTAATGGAAGTACAGTAACTGCTAAAAAAAAATCCATCTATTATGGAGAGAACAAGTTATGAATAAATATTATAAATGATATTGAGAAAATAAAAAGTTAACTGTCATCCCACTACATAAATAATAGAGGTGAAAATAGGTAAGTTGACTTCAGCCTAATCTACGATCTTACATACTTAGCTTATTTAGTAAATAAGTTAGGTTAAAATTTTTTTAAAAAGTATTTTTAGCTAAATAGATTGGACTATTGATATTGAAACTATTGGGTTTTACAACCTAACTTATTTATATTATCACTATTATTATTTTAAAAAAAATATAATAATAATAGAAATATTTTAATCTATTTAAAAATATACTTTTTGACTTATTTAAAGAGCCTTTTGATTTATTTAAAATTATATTTTTTAACATATTTAGAAGTCTTTTATCTCATTTAAGAGTATGAGTTTTGGTCTATTTAAAAAATTTATTATCATGTAGGTGTTTAAATAGGTTATTGGGTTAGGTCAAACTTTTTAAAAAAATTAAACAAAGAGTATAAAACAAACCTATGCTAAGTAATAGCCCAGTCTAACTTAGCACATATACTTTCACCCTTAATTAACAATGAAAATAAATGACTTAAATATGATTTTGGTTCCTATAAATATAAATCGTTTTGGTTCCTAGTCCCTCTAAATTTGTTTGTTGGTTTTTATTCCTTGTTTTTCTGATATTATGTTTTTAGTCCATACCATTAATTTTCACAAAAAAAAATAAAATTAGAATGACTTGAACCAAATAATATATATTTATAGAAATAAAAACATATTTAAACCAAAATAAATTTGGTTGCGCTTTCAAGTAGGGATAGCCAACGTCACCACTACGTTCTAGCTTTTAAATTTTAAAACAATGCCTACTACTGTACAGACAAACAGTGGCGGCCACTAAAAATAATCATTTTATTTGTAAATGTTTGTATATATTTTTTATTTACCCGCTAAAATTTACTTGATTAATTTTTATAAATATTTTATATAATTAGATGTTAAAATATTACAAAAGACAATATTATATATATTTTTTAAATTTTGATTGTGAAATATTTATTTTTGTTTATATATATGCTATGATTTGTATTTAAATTTTTAGATTACAGTAAAAATTAGAAACATAAGTATTATTTTTATATAAAATAAACTATCAGCCTCTTTCATAAAAATGGTCTAGCTCCGCCCTGTGCCTGGAGACAGATCTCTTACTTTTGCGAAGGTTAAAGCCAGCTTATGTCAAAGCCTACCCAATATTTATGTTGGGAACATAGCAAACATAATTTTAGTGTATTGCCGTGAAAACTAAAACAAAAAAAAAAAAAGCAAAGCAAAATAGCCTACAATCGATTAGAAGTACGGGACCCGTGGTAAGCCAAAACAATCGAGCCTCACCTTAAAAGCCACCTTGTTCTATTCATCCATTTGAGATCAAATTATCACTATTTTTCTTTCTCCCCAATGCTCCTAAAAAAATTAAAGGTATCAGATTTTTTTTTATTATTTATGGTTAACAATAAGCTATATGTTTTCGACAACACAAATAATTTAAATCTATAAATTTAATAACTAAATCACAATCATCGAAGACATAAGGGTTCTAGATACTAAAAGAAAGTTCCTATTTATAAAGTAAAATAGTTTGTGCTCATTAAGCTACATTGTTTTGAAAAAAATATATGGAATTAAAACTTTGAGGCCGGGAACATAAAGCTTCGAAAAAAAAATGGAAAAAGAAGACAATTATCTGGTGACGTGGTTAAAGGAAAAAAATTCATTCCATTCACTTAATCTATAACTCTTAAGAAAAAAAAAAAAAAGATAATGAAATACTTTAGGAGATATAATTCTTTTAATATCATACCCAAGTTCGAAATCAAAACCACTGACTAAAAAAATATACTTTCTAAGTTTAGTCGTCGGAAATAATTGCGCGTTTTATATCAAATATTACCGGAATTTCATTCCTTAAAATATTACACTCAGGATTGTACTCCAAAATATTTTAAAAAATTTGTTTGATAATTTACGATACATATTGCAGAAAATACATTTCATAATTCTCAAAACACTTATAACATGCATTATTATTATTATTATTATTATTATTATTATTATTAATGAATTGATATGTAGGCACTTGATTTATCATCAATCTATATTATTTTATTATTATATAAATTTAATTATATAATAATTTGTTTTTATATAGCACGTTCAATTTCAAGTGACAACTTCTTCTCTCACAAAACTACTCCAACACCACGAAAAAAGAAAAGAGTGAACACCTTATTGGTTTTAGATTCTTATATTAGACTATTTGTTCCCAAAAAATAAATTAATCTCGTAATTTTTCAAGATTGAAAATGATGGATATATTAGTCCATTTGTTAGTTCTCCATTAGTGAACTTACACAAACGATGTAATAAAATGATGGCGTATCATTCATATGTTAAATGCAACCAAAATGATGTCATTTAAGAACATATTACACTCATTTTAGTGTCTAAAATTGCAAAAAATATATCATTTTATGACTTGTAATGGAGATTTAAATGACTCATTTTGTAAATTTCAACCACCAAAATAAATCATTTTAAATGTCATTATACTTCAAATGGTACATGCATCACTTAATATCCTGTTACAGGTTATTATACAATTTAATTAATGTTTAGATGATCACATACAGAGAGGACTAATATGACCTATTATTATATCTTGAGAGATCGTGTAACATTCTCCCAATGACAACCTCATCCTTAAGTCATGACATCGTACTTGGAGCCATTACTTATTAATTAGCGGACATTTGTTAAGCATCTATAGCAAGCTCGATTAACATGTATAATAACTAAGTGCAATTCTAATAAAACATTTTATAAGGAAAACACAACATTTATTGAAAACATATTTAAGCACAAAAGGAAGCTCAGGAGCTTTATTGAAAACATATTTATAAGGAAAACACAACATTTATTGAAAACATATTTAAGCACAAAAGGAAGCTCAGAGGAGCTTTAGTACATATCTGTTCTCTAATACATTTATATAGGCATTTATTCCACTAAGTAGAACATAATAAAAGCATTAACTACTACACTATCGCCATTCAGAGTTCTTTTGCGTAGCAGCATTGTAGTCCTCTGACTTAACCTGGAGGCGACACGGAAACACAAATACATAGGGGTGAGAATTACACAATTCTCAGGAGGGAAATTCTCCAGTTTCACACTTATAATGTCATCGTCATCGCCCCAGCCACTTCGGTTTATTGGAAAATGAGATCATGCAATATAGATTAACGGTTCATTTTTAAAGTTTCAAATCATACTTCCAAAGTGAGTTGTTTTTAGAATCAATCACTTTGTACATATCTACCATAAGCTCAAATTCATACTAAATAATGTCAATTAAAATGATTTGATATGATACAAATATGTATATACTAAATATAGGGAAATTATCTTTCATTGCCCTTGATAAATTGAAGAGGACCTTATCTATCTCTATTTTACCTTTCTATAAATCGAAGGGATCTCATCCCTCTCTATTTGCCTTCGACAAGTCAAAAGGATCTCATCCTCTCTATTTGCCCTTGAAGAGTCGAAGAGGATCTCATGTTTCTTTATTTGCCCTTGACAAGTCAAAGAGAATCTCATGTTTATTGTGGCTATAGAACTCAATTCAACATATCATTCACTTTTCTTTTCCCACTGCATGCATAACGCATGTACAGGAACTCATTCACAGTATAATTCTCATTTGTGCCCAATAAATCAATCTTTCAATTGTCCAGGAATCATATGTCACAAGTCACATGGCCAAACAGTCAATATCACGTATCTATGTCATATTAGAACCCAAAATACCATTATTTCATCAATTCAAAGCATTGTTGCATTTCAGCATAATGACAGATTTCACAACTTTATAGCACAATTTATTTCCACATCAAACAATCAATTGAGAAGCTATAAAAATCCTCAAAAATACTTCAATGTGTCCCCAAGGTCTCATAAAAATTTCAACACCAACGGAGGTCTCTAACTCCCTCAATAAATTGTACAAATTTAGTGGTCAGGGACCACCAATTCAGTTTAGACCAAAGTTCTCATAATTTTTAACCTTAGCAAATGATTGAATCAATGCACAATAAAATTTACAGTTATACTTCAACATGTTATTAACTTCGTGTAAAATTTTCAAGGGCTAATTCAATCATTTGCTATGGTAATAAAATCAGGAAACTTTATTGCTTTATTTTCAACAACCAAGACAGCATCAGTCTCATTTCAGTTTCTGATTTTTTTTAGGCAGTAAACCTTAAATTAAACACCCAAGAAAATTCATGCAGTTATTTTAAGATGTTAACTCAAACGTATAATTTTTATAGCTCATCAAAGCACCCACAAATATTCCAGAAAATTCATGAACAGCTAGCATCAGGAAAATAGAAATTCCAGCAACCTAGTCTAAACTTAATTTTGATAAAAACCATTTTCTAACACCATCCAAACCCACCACCAAAATTCACACATCAATATCAACATAATATCATCCAACATAACTAAAAATTTCGGACCTAACTTATCCAAAACAGATCAGAACAAATTTGAAAAAAAAAGGTAAGAAAACCCTACTTTTATAGATTTGTGGCTCTTAACTCCAAAGGATGTTCTAGGATGCTTTTGCTTCACTTCAAAGCTTCCCCCAACAACATCAAACCCTTCATTTAACCTCAGATTTTGTGCCTCAAAGTTGAAAAAGTGATGGATTCAAATTATAATTGGTTAGTTTTGTAGATTATGATGAGTAGAATAAGTTTAGTGAAGGAAGTTTGAGGTTTTATCAAGTCTAGGCTAGGAAAATGGAGGTTTGAATCAAGTTTCTTTGATGTTCTTGAAGAAGAACAATGGTGGCTGTTTGTGTTTCCTTCTTGGCCGAGAATGAAGGCTTGAAAGGTAAGTTTTTGTGGCTTAAAATTTATTTTAGATTAGGATATTAATAATGTAGTCAAAAAGGTATAATTTTTTAGTAATAAAAAGGAATGGATGACTAGGATTTAATCTTGTAAAGCAAGATTAAATCTTAGCCTTACACATGTATTAAAAGGATAGACATTATCCTTTTGTATGATTAAACTATATTTCGGTGTTAGAAATCGCACATGAAATTTTACTGAACGGTAAAACATCACTCGTGTAACCAAACATCGCCCAAATATTTATTCCAAGTATAAAATCCTTATTCCCAACTATTTCTAACCTTAAACCTCTTTTTTCACAATCCAGGGCATTTCCTTATGCTAGACTTGGGTTTTGCCTGGGCAGATGGGGCAAGGTTACTATTCACCCGAACCAAATTTTTTTTTTGAAACATCCTGGCCATCTCATTACCTAAACTATCAGATTTTTGAAATTATGACTAATAAAACTCAAATTAATTTTTAAATAATTTTCAGGGTGTTACATTACCACTCACCTTAAAAAGAATTTTGCCCTCAAAATTCATTTGAACACAATTTCAAAAGACAATTTCGTAGGTCAAACAAGGAATTAACACAGGGCAAGCAGAAGACAACAATTGAATCCTAAACGTTCCTACCTCATATTAGATTATTAGGTGGTGAGGTCTATTTAGCTGTAGTGCCCTTATGTGGTGCTTTCTCAGGCTTTGGATATCTTTCTGGACAATCCAGATCTTATGCCCCAACTTCCCACAACGATAGCATACGTATTGTCCGCCCAAGGTCTACCTTCATGGTTCTTCCCACATTTTGGGCAATCTTGTCTCATGGGTAATCGTTGTTGTTGTTTATCCTCATGCAATTTGGACTGAAACTGCTTCTTTGGACGGGGCCTCCTCATAGTATTGATCTTCAGGTACAAGTCTTTTATTGGAGGTGTCCTCAGACTAGGCAATTGCTAGCTTCTTATTGGAGTCCTCTGCACGACGGCACTTATTCACCAATGTTGCATAATCCGATCTCTAAGAGTCCCAGAGCTTCAATGTCTTCACGTAATCCTCCTTCATACTTCATACACTTCCAAGCTTCATCAGGATTACGCGATAGATAGTGAAAGATTTGCTGAGCTCTTCGAACTTTGCTGTGTATTCTACACTCATGGGCCCTTGCTTGAGCGCCATGAACTCCAACTCCTTTGCATTTCTCATCGAAGCAGGAAGTACTTGTGGTAGAAAGTTTCCTTAAAGATATCCAAGGTGACTTCAGCTAGAAGCTTCGAACAACCCCTTAGTGCCAACCCACCAAAATTCTACATCTCCTCTAGCATGTAAGTAGCAAAAGCCACTTTCTAATCTGCAAGGAAAAATGAGAAAATTTTCTCCATGGCCTTAATCCATTCTTCTGCTTTACTTGTTGAAACGCCCAATTTTTACTGTAATCTTTACTGTCATTAGAAATTACCAAATTACCGTAGGTAAATATTATATAAAATTTGAGACCAAACAATTCTCAATAAAGGAATATAACATTAGAAGAGAAGTTGGAGCAATTCATACAAGCATTGCAAACCCAATTTTCTGTATGTGTAAAATGACCAAAATGCCCCTGAGGTTATTTTACTCAGAAAATGAGGATCGTGGGCCCCACCCATCCTCAAGGGGATGTTTTGAGGATAATAAAGGATTGTTTGTGCTATGTGTGTTAATAGAGCAGAAGAATCTCAATTTTGAGTTCGACGCGAAATGACAAAACGCCCCTCCTTTAATTTTATTTGTGTGACTTTGAACCTCACTAAAATATTTTAAAAGGTGTTTTTAAGTTATGAATGACCCTTGGTTAATGGTCCGGAATTTGGGTTAATTACCCTTTCCCCTTTGCCAGTTTTGCAAATTTTAAGATTTTTGATTTGTCTAACGAAATCTAAACAATATTAGGCTCAAATTAAAGCTTATTAAATTCTAATTACTAATATAGAGTCAACATTATTTATTTAGATTGATTAGAACCTAAAATTGCTTAAAACACCCAAATTGCTTAGTAATTCACTTAAGCCCTTAACCGTAAATTCTCTAAATTTAATGAATACCTTGCCTACACCTAAATAATACATGGAACACAAAATCCTCTTCCACAAGGCTGTAATGGCTGAAATTATTGAGTAATAAGTCAGAAAATTATTACACAAAAATCCAAAGAATGAAAACAAAGAATCATGAAAACATGGAAACATGATTCCATGTTTTAAGCCACCAAACAAAATGATTTTTCTTCCTTATTTTTTTTCTCTAATTTTTGGTCAGATTTCCTTCCTTCCTTTGTCCATTTATGAGCTGCAAAATCTCTATAAATAGGCATGCTTGAAGATAGTTTAGATGCTTAGTTCATAACTTACACAAATTCTAGTCTTAGGAGCACCAAAAGCTTTCTTTCTTTCTTTCTTTCTCTGGCCAAATTCTCCCTTCAGCTTTTCAAGGATATTTTGCTTCATTTCACTCAAGGAAACCAAGTTCTCTTCCTTTCTTTCAAATCAAATTAGGTAGGGAGGTGTTTCTAAGTTCATTTTATGCTAAGACAAGTTATGTTTCTAGCTCAAAAATGATGTTTCATGAGCTTTCTTTTAAGTTTTCATTTTCAGTTTCTTCTTCCTTTCTTTTTAAAGTATTTCAGCCATATGGCCTAGCTTATGATGAGACCATGGTTTGATGATGAGATTCTTGAGTGTTGGTTGTAAAGTTTTCACAAGTTAGATCTCTAAAACTTGAAGGTTTCACTAGTTTCCAAAGCTTCTAAAATTTCAGTTTTTCTTTCCTTATTTTCCTTTCATGGTTTGGCAAATGGCCTAGGAAGGAATGAAATGATGGCTTGATGATGAGGACCTTAATATGGGTTGTAAATCCATCACAAGTTAGGCCTCTAAAGCTTGAACATTCCATTTAATGCAAAACTTTAAAGAATAATGTTTTTATCTTGAGGTTTGAATATGAAATATGTATTTTTTTACTTTGTCTTGCTAAGATACATATATTGAGTTGAAATCATAATTTTCTTAAAGTCTTGAAGGAGCTCTAGTAAAGAGATCAAGTGAACTTGCATCCATGTTTAAGTTTATGTCTTACAGCCATATTTATTTTATGTCATAACTAAATTCTCAAGAATAAATAAATGAACTTGCATATCTCATGTTTAAATTTCAAGCTTGCATTTCATGTTTAAATTTCAAGTTATCACTTAATCTCTAAAGATAATAAAGAAGTTGCATCTCATGTTTATTTTATGCTCTCATTTTATTTTATAATGACTAAAAGAATCAATGCATGCCATGTTTATTTTATGTCATCACCTAAAAATCCTAGAGCTCAAAGACTTGCCTATGAATCATAAGCGAAAAAATGAGATAATTGAAATTAAAGAATTTATTCTTTAAGAAGTCTTGAGAATTGGAGCTTAAAAAAATGTAATTCTCTTCTCCCTTCCGTCCTGTTACATTTTCTTCCTTCTTTCTTCTCCTTACTGGCTTGCAATTTTTGCATCATGTTTATATTACAAGTTCTTGCATCATGTTTAATTTTCAAGTCATCACCTCAAATCTTAAAGATAAAGAAATGGAATTGCATATCATGTTTATAATTCCAAGCTATCACCTTATAAAGATAAGATTAAAATAAGGTTGCATAGCATGGTAATAATTCTAAGATGTCACCTAAATCTCTAAAGCTCAAGACTTGCTCCTTTTATCTTAAGTGAAAGATTTAACTATGAACATTCTTTCGAGTTATAAATCGGTCCCATGGTTAAGTTAGGCCTAAAGTCCTATGACTTCTTTCAAGTTTAACAAAAAGAATTAGTTCTAAAAGAGTTTTAAAACTTTGTAAGAATTTTATGGGAAGCTAGTAATTTTATGTATACTTAAAATGTGATTTGATGCTTATCAAGAATTTGGTGTCATTGATTGAATCCCTGTTGTTTGTTATAGTTGCTTGCAAACAATGAAAACTTATGCATGAAATAAGGACATATTTTGTTGGAAGAAAGTGTATTACTGAAAGAGTGCAATTTGGAAAGATTCTGGCTAAGGAAAGATTTGGTATTTAGTTGTGTCCATTATGACCCACCTCTCTTCCTGGAATCTCCAGATACATGATTATAGTTGATATATATTATTCTAGAATAAGACTTAAATAAGAAAATGTTAGAAATATTATGAATTGCGAGTTGTAACATGCAAAGACTTATTAGTGACTTAAAATTTATAAGAAAATGATCCACCCATCAAACTATAGGTGGTGAAAAGGTGATTTAGCCCTAACCTCTCTCAAAAGGGTAGAGTTAGGACTTTAACTTATCAAAAAGGATAAGTATATGCTAGTGACGACTAGTAAGGTATGAGCTCATAACCTAGATTACTCCAAAAGGGTGGAGTATAGGGTGGCCCAAGGAAAATAATGAGGATGATAAGATTTTAAAGTCACCTAAGGTACTAAAGAAATAAATTATGTGCACCATGTCCATGTGAAGCTATTATGATATTCTTTTGTGCATAACATACATGAGTTGATGATGAGAAATATGATGTTCTTCTATGCATGTTATATTAATGATGATGATGAGGAATATGATGTAATGATAAAAGAAAAGTTCATTATAAATATGACATGTTAAGATTATGATGCATTATAAGACGCATAATTAAAATTGGTCGAATTTTTAAAAGTATTTTGAACTTAAAATTTAATCTTCGTATGTTCACTATTTTATAATAACCCAGATTCCTAGACTTTGATGATGACGGTAGAA
This sequence comes from Dalbergia oliveri, assembly GCA_030441495.1. Classification (NCBI taxonomy): domain Eukaryota; kingdom Viridiplantae; phylum Streptophyta; class Magnoliopsida; order Fabales; family Fabaceae; genus Dalbergia; species Dalbergia oliveri. Next base: position 5,831,853 of record JAMLFY010000012.1, on the reverse strand, counting down.
GGATATACTGAGAATTCTTTAGAAGATTCTCACTCCCTTTCCTTTATTTCCATCATTGTCTTCAGATTCAGATGCGACATTCGCCCGTTTGACACCCTACTTGGGAATTCCACTGATTTTGGTGCATTCGTATCACTTTGAAAGAAGGTGCTCGCTTTGTTTTTATTTACGTAGGTCGTCCATTTGCACATCCCTGCCCAGTTATCATTTTTCTCACTTCTATGGCGATGAAATTTTCAAACATGCATGTCCACTTGATGAAAGATGTTACGCCGCCATTGCCGCCCATGGTTTTCCGAAAATAATCCACGAGAGATATCTAAACTCATCCTTCAATAGGACCTCCTCATGCTTATTATCTAGACCCACTCTTCCACGTGTAAGAGGGAGTGAGGAAACATTGTTCAGGAGGTTAGCAAGAAGATCGCCCATGCGAACTTGGTGCATCTCGTACCCCTTGCGAGGAAGCTTGTCAGTGATCGGGTTTCTTCAAGACACTGGCCTAGAGAGTCTTAGTAAGAGAGTTATACATCGCTTTAGAGAGCCTTCCGCTTTTAAGGTTATCTAGTTTAGGGGCATGAATTTCCTTATAAATAGTTTCCTATGGTGTGAAGGTGTAAGATATGATGTATGAACTTAACTTTTGAGAGGTTATTGTATATATGTTGTGATGTGCATTATGGATGTTATGTGATGGAGCCAATATATATATTTAGATTCTTAAATGTCTTATTTTACTACCCGTTATGTTATTGCGGCTTAAATTTCAATTATGTTAAAAAAAGGCTTTAATTCACTAAGTATTTTCAAAATATGATGAAAGAACCAAAAAAGAGTAAGTCTAGTCATTAATCAAATTCACCTAGGTGTATTTGGTTAATTACTAGTGTTACATTTTGCTCTTATACCAAAATGTACACTCTAGTAATTAACCAAATACACCTAGGTTGAATTTGATTAATGACTAGACTTTACTCTTTGCTTTGGTTCTTTCATCATATTTTGATAATACTTAGTGAAATTACGAGCCTTTTTTTTTTTTAACATAATTGAAAAATTCAAGCTGCATAACATAAACGATTAAGCGGTAGTAAATAAGATATTTAAGAATCTAAATATATCATATTGGGTCCATCACATAACATCCATAATGCACATCACAACATATATACAATAACCTCACTCAAAGGTGAGTTAAGTTCATAGAATTTGGTTAATTACTAGACTTTACTCTTTGCTTTGGTTCTTTCATCATATTTTGAAAATACTTATGAAATTACGAGCCTTTTTTTTTTAACATAATTGAAATCGTAAGCCGCGCATAACATAAACGATTAAGCGGTAGTAAAATAAGACATTTAAGAATCTAAATATATCATATTGGCTCCATCACATAACATCCATAATGCACATCACAACATATATACAATAACCTCACTCAAAGGTGAGTTAAGTTCATACATCATATCTTACACCTTCACACCATAGGAAACTATTTATAAGGAAATTCATGCCCCTAAACTAGATAACCTTAAAAGCTGAGGAAGCTACTCTAAAACTGGATGTATACACTCTTAAGACTACTTAAGAACTCTCTAGGGCCACTGTTTGGAAACGGGAGAAACCGATCATTACGAGCTTCCTCGGAAGGGGCACACGAGATGCACCAGGTTGAGGTCGCATGGACGATTTCTTGCTAACCTTGCGAACAACCGTTCCTCACTATCTCTTACACGTGGGAGAGTAAGGAGTAGAGCTTCAGAATAAGCATGAGTAGGAGGGTCCTCTAAAGGATCAGTTCCAGAATATCTTGTTCGTGGATTATACTCTGGAAACCATGGACAGCAGATGAAGCGGATAAGAACGTAACATTTTTCATCAAGTGGACGTGCATGTTCGAAAACCATTTCATCGCCATAGGGAGAAGTAGGAGAAAATGATAACTAGGGACATGATGTGCAAATGGACGACCTACGTAAATAAAAACACAAACCGAGCACCTTCCTTCAAAGTATACGATGATGCACCGGATCATAGTGGAATTCCCAAGTAGGGTGTCAACGAACATACGAATGTCGCCATCTTAATCTGAAGACAATGACGAAAATAAAGGAAAGGGAGTGAGAATCTTACTAAAGAATTCTCAGGAGGGTATCCTTCTACTGTCATCATCAAGTCTCCAGGAATCTTAGGGTTATTATAAAATAGTGAACATACGAAGATTAAATTTTAAGTTCAGAAAATACTTTTACCGAGATTTGACCAATTTTAATTATGCGTCTTATAATGCATCATAATCTTAACATGTCATATTTATAATGAACTTTTCTTTTATCATTACATCATATTCCTCATCATCATCATTAATATAACATGCATAGAAGAACATCATATTTCTCATCATCAACTCATGTATGTTATGCACAGAAGAATATCATAATAGCTTCACATGGACATGGTGCACATAATTTTTCTTTAGTACCTTAGGTGACTTTAAAATCTTATCATCCTCATTATTTTCCTTGGGCCACCCTATACTCCACCCTTTTGGGAGTAATCTAGGTTATGAACTCATATCTTACTAGTCGTCACTAGCATATACTTATCCTTTTTGATAAGTTAAAGTCCTTACTCTACCCTTTTGAGAGAACATGTTAGGGGGCTAGAATCACCTTTTCACCACCTATAGTTTGATTCATTTTCTTATAAATTTCACCAATAAGTCTTTGCATGTTACAACTCCAATTCATAATAATTCTAACATTTTCTTATTTACAGTCTTATCCTGAATAATATATATCAACTATAATCATGCATCTGGAGATTCCGAAAAAGAGGTAGGTCACAATGGACACGCTTAAATACCAAATCTTTCCTTAGCCAGAATCTTTCCAAATTGCACTCTTAGGAATACATTTTCTTCCAGGAACAAAATATGTCCTTATTTCATGCATAAGTTTTCATTATTTGCAACAACAACTATAACATACAAACCAGGGAATCAATCAATGACACCAAATTCTTAATAAGCATCAAATCACATTTTAAGTACACATAAAATTACTAGCTTCCCATAAAATTCTTACAATGTTTTAAAACTCTTTTAGAACTAATTCTTTTTGTTAAACTTGAAAGAAGTCATAGGACTTTAGGCCTAACTTAACCATGGGACCGATTTATAACTTGAAAGAATGTTCATAGTTAAATCTTTCACTTAAGATAAAAGGAGCAAGTCTTGAGCTTTAGAGATTTAGGTGACATCTTAGAATTATTACCATGCTATGCAACCTTATTTTAATCTTATCTTTATAAGGTGATAGCTTGGAATTATAAACATGAATGCAATTCCATTTCTTTATCTTTAAGATTTAAGGTGATAACTTGAAAATTAAACATGATGCAAGAACTTGTAATATAAACATGATGCAAGAAACTAGCGCGGAATCCGCATAGGACCAAGGAGAGGGAGAAGAGAATCTTAAGCAACTGAGCGCCTAGTCCACATAGGACCGGAAGGGAGAAGAGAATTACATTTTAAGCTCCAATTCTCAAGACTTCTTAAAGAATAAATTCTTTAACTCCAATTATCTCATTTCTTCGCTTATGATTCATAGGCAAGTCTTTGAGCTCTAGGATTTTTAGGTGATGACATAAAATAAACATGGCATGCATTGATTCTTTTAGCCATTATAAAATAAAATGAGAGCATAAAATAAACATGAGATGCAACTTCTTTATTATCTTTAGAGATTAAGTGACAACTTGAAATTTAAACATGAAATGCAAGCTTGAAATTTAAACATGAGATATGCAAGTTCATTTATTTATTCTTGAGAATTTAGTTATGACATAAAATAAATATGGCTGTGCAAGCATAAACTTAAACATGGATGCAAGTTCACTTGATCTCTTTACTAGAGCTCCTTCAAGACTTTAAGAAAATTATGATTTCAACCCAATATATGTATCTTAGCAAGACAAAGTAAAAAAAATACATATTTCATATTCAAACCTCAAGATAAAAATATTATTCTTTAAAGTTTTGCATTAAATGGAATGTTCAAGCTTTAGAGGCCTAACTTGTGATGGATTTACAACCCATATTCAAGGTTCTCATCATCAAGCCATCATTTCATTCCTTCCTAGGCCATTTGGCCAAAACCATGAAAGGAAAATAATGAAAGAAAAACTGAAATTTTAGAAGCTTTGGAAACTAGTGAAACCTTCAAGTTTTAGAGATCTAACTTGTGAAAGCTTTGCAACCAACACTCAAGAATCTCATCATCAAACCATGGTCTCATCATAAGCTAGGCCATATGGCTGAAATACTTTAAAAAGAAAGGAAGAAGAAACTGAAAATGAAAACTTAAAAGAAAGCTCATGAAAACATCATTTTTGAGCTAGAAACATAACTTGTCTTAGAATAAAATGAACTTAGAAACACCTCCCTACCTAATTTGATTTGAAAGAAAGGAAGAGAACTTGATTTCCTTGAGTGAAATGAAGCAAAATATCCTTGAAAAGCTGAAGGGAGAATTTGGCCAAGAGAAGAAAGAAAGAAAGAAAGCTTTTGGTGCTCCTAAGACTAGAATTTGTGTAATTATGAACTAAGCATCTAAACTATCTTCAAGCATGCCTATTTATAGAGATTTTGCAGCTCATAAATGGACAAAGGAAGGAAGGAAATCTGACCAAAAATTAGAGAAAAAAATAAGGAAGAAAAATCATTTTGTTTGGTGGCTTAAAACATGGAATCATGTTTCCATGTTTTCATGATTCTTTGTTTTCATTCTTTGGATTTTTGTGTAATAATTTTCTGACTTATTACTCAATAATTTCAGCCATTACAGCCTTGTGGAAGAGGATTTTGTGTGTTTCATGTATTATTTAGGTGTAGGCAAGGTATTCATTAAATTTAGAGAATTTACGGTTAAGGGCTTAAGTGAATTACTAAGCAATTTGGGTGTTTTAAGCAATTTTAGGTTCTAATCAATCTAAATAAATAATTTTGACTCTAGATTAGTAATTAGAATTTAATAAAATTTAATTTGAGCCTAATATTGTTTAGGTTTCGTTGACAAATCGAAAATCTCAAAATTTGCAAAACTACACAATGATAGGGGCAAAACGGTAATTTAACCCAAAAATACCCGGGACCATCGACTTAACCAAGGGTCATTCATAACTTAAAAACACCTTTTAAATATTTTAGTGAGGTTTGACTCAGTCTACGCAAATTGAAGTTTAAGAACCGCATTGGTCTTTGGTCATCTCAAAAGCGGGGTTTGCTTTCCTAAACTATGCGAACTTCTAGTATTCCACGTCCACTTCTACTCCTCTAGGATTCCCAACTGGATTTCCTTTGGCATGTCATCCAACCTTTCCATCATCCTATTGGCCACTGCAGCTGTTCTCTCATAGCCATTCACGAAGGTGTCCATCGCTTTGGCATTATCCCTTCCTAGTTTGCCAATTCAGTATTCATCTGTCACACCAAACAAGAATTATTGAGTTGATCAGGCTTAATACCAAGCTAAGTGTGGCAACAATCCACAACATTCCGAACCAGCAATCATACACATATATAAAATTATAATGCATGACATTTACTAAGGAAGCATAGCCATTCCATTCCTCAAGGTTCTACAAGGATGAATCTCTATACCATAATGTAACATCCTCTCAAGGACAACCCCATCCTTAAGTCATGACATCGTACTTGGAAGCCATTACTTATTAATTAGTAGACCTTTGTTAAGCATTTATAGCAAGCTCAATTAACATGTATAATAACTAAGTGCAATTCTAATAAAACATTTTACAAGGAAAATACAACATTTATTGAAAACATATTTAAGCACAAAAGGAAGCTCAGAGGAGGTTTAGTACATATCCGTTCTCTAATACATTTACATAGGCATCTATTCCACTAAGTAGAACATAATAAAAGCATTAACTACTACACTATTGCCATTCAAGTTCTTTTGTGGAGCAGCATTTAGTCCTCTGCTTAACCTGAGGCGACACGGAAACACAAATACATAGGGTGAGAATTACAATTTTAGGAGGGAATTTCCAGTTTCATACTTATAATGTCATCGTCATCGTCCCAGCCACTTTGGTTTATTGGAAAATGTGATCATGCAATATAGATTAACGGTTTATTTTTAAAGTTTCAAATCATACTTCCGAAGTGGGTTATTTTTCAGAATCAATCACTTTGTACATATCTACCATAAGCTCAAATTCATAGTAAATAATGTCAATTAAAATGATTCTATATGATACAAATATGTATATACCAAATATAGGGAAATTATCTTTCATTGCCCTTGATAAATTGAAGAGGACCTTATCTATCTATTTTACCTTTCTATAAATGAAGGATCTCATCCCTCTCTATTTGCTCTCGTAAGTCAAAAGGATCTCCCTCTTCTATTTGCTCTCCACAAGTCAAAAGGATTACACCTCTCTCATTTGCCTTCGACAAGTTGAAAAGGATCTCAACTCACTTTATTTGCCTTCAACAAGTCGAAGGATCTCATCCCTCTTATTTGCCCTTGGCGAGTCGAAGAGGATCTCATGTTTCTTTATTTGCCCTTGACAAGTAAAAGAGGATCTCATGTTTGGGCTATAGAACTCAATTCAACATATCATTCACTTTTCTTTTCCACTACATGCATAACGCATGTACAAGAACTCATTTACAATATAATTCTCATTTGTACCCAATAAATCAATCTTTCAATTGTCCAGTATGCAATCATATGTCACAAGTCACATGGCCAAACATCAACATCACGTATCCATGTCATACTAGAACCCAAAATACCATTGTTTCATCAATTCAAAGCATTGTTGCATTTCCAGCATAATGGTAGATTTCACAACTTTATAGCACAATTTATTTCCACATCAAACAATCAATTGAGAGGCTATAAAATTCTCAAAAACACTTCAATATGTCCCCAAGGTCCCATAAAAATTTCAACACCAACGAAGGTCTCTAACTCCTCAATAAATTGTACAAATTTAGTGGTCAGGGACCACCAATTGAAGTTAGACAAGAGTTCTCATAATTTTTAACCTTAGCAAATGATTGAATCAATGCACAATAAGATTTACAGTTATACTTCAACATGTATTAACTTTGTGTAAAATTTTCAAGGGCTAATTCAATCATTTGCTATGGTAATAAAATTGGGCAACTTTATTGCTTCATTTTCAACAATCAAGACAACATCAATCTCATTTCAGTTTCTGATTTTTTTTGAGGCAATAAACCTTAAATTCAACACCCAAGAAAATTCATGTAGTTATTTTAAGATGTTAACTCCAACATATAATTTTTATAGCTCATGAAAGCATCCACAAATATTCCAGAAAATTCATGAACAACTGCATACAGGAAAATAAATTCCAGCAACCTAGTCCAAACTTATTTTGATAAAAACCATTTTCTAACACCATCCAAACCCACCACCAAAATTCACACATCAATATCAACATAATATCATCCAACATAACTAAAATTTCGGACCTAACTCATCCAAAAGATAATAACAAATTTGAAAAAAGAAAAGGTAAGAAAACCCTACTTTTAGAGATTTGTGGCTCTTAACTCCAAAGGATGCTCTAGGATGCTTTTGCTTCACTTCAAAGCTTCCAACAACATCAAACCCTTCTTTAACCTCAGATTTTGTGCCCTCAAAGTTGGAAAAAGTGATGGATTCAAATTATAATCGGTTAGATTTGTAGGTTATGATGAGTAGAATAAGTTTAGTGAAGGAAGTTTGAGGTTTTATCAAGTCTAGGCTAGGAAAATGGAGGTTTGAATCAAGTTTCTTTGATGTTCTTGAAGAAGAGCAATTGTGGCTGTTTGTGTTTCCTTCTTGGCCTAGAATAAAGGCTTGAAAGGTAAGTTTTTGTGGCTTAAAATTTATCTTAGATTAGGATATTAATAATGTAGTCAAAAAGGTTTAATTTTCTAGTAATAAAAAGGAATGATGGCTAGGATTTAATCTAAAGCAAGATTAAATCTTAGCCTTACACATGTATTAAAGGATAGATATTATCCTTTTGTATGATTAAACTATATTTCCGTTAGAAATTCATTTAAATTTACCAAACAGGTAAATATTGCACTGGGTAACCAAACATCGCCCAAATATTTATTCCAAGTATAAAATCCTTATTCCCAACTATTTCTAATCTTAACCCTCTCTTTCACAATCCGTATTTCCTGTCTGTCTAGGTTTTGACTCTTCCTGGCTTGTGTGGCGCAAGATTACTATTCACCTGCCCTTAAATTTTATTTTGAAACGTTTGTGGACCATCTTCATCACGTTAAACTATCAGATTTTTGAAATTATGACTAATAAAACTCAAACTAATTTTTAAATAATTTTCAGGGTGTTACAGATCGTGGTTTATTTTCAATTTTTGAGAGATTAAATTGTCTTGAGAAATTTTCTTGAAGGATTATATCAACTATTTACTCAAAAAAATAAACTGTCTCTCTCTTAAAAAAAGGTGACAACTTCTTGTAAGTTATCAAAAGATGAATAGGCTAAAGAAAACCATGGAGTATTTTAAAAATAAAAACTTTGGACGGGGAGTCCCCTTTAATATGTGTAGATTATCTAATAATATGTAAATAATATGGGGCAAGAAGTAGGTTAATTGAGAAATATTTTAGTATTTTTATTCAATCATTTTTCACTGTCATATGAAGGGAATCTATCATTCCAGTCCTTCTTATAGAAATAAAATCCTATTAAAATATAAAACTTTTTTTTAACAAATGATTTGATATTATATTTTCATTAAATTTTTTATTAATATCCTATAATTTAATTTTTTTTAATTAAGTCCCTATGTTGTAAAAATAGTGATAATTGAGTCCTTGAACTACCCAGGATGACAAAAATTAAAAATATGCTTGTGCTTGGAAGTCGCTAGGCAAGTTCTAAGAAGTACAGTCAATTTGGAATTTGGATATCAATTCACCCTTTTACTTGCAATTTAAGTAACTAGTCTTTAACATGTAATGCAAGTCCTGAAACAATATGTGTCATTTTTATTTTATTAACAATTGTACATGTGCTTTTAGTTAACGCTAGTATTTAACACTTGAGTAATTGAATTTACTTATTTAAGTTGCAATTACTGTATGTCAGTTTTGATGTTCTACATATATAAACATTTTTCAGTTGAATAATGTTATTTGTTTTTAAAAGTCTATTATCTTTTCTGGGTGATAGTGAGAAAGGGATATAAAATTTTGATACTATTCACAATCACTAAATGCTTTGTATTTTTGTCTTTCTATTATGTCTAGTAAATGTATTCAGTTTAGAAGAAGTATAAATAACATTATTTTAGTTAGTCACATGAGTTGGATTATGGGACTTCCTTCTTATATAAGTCAGCTGCGGTTTAATACTTTTAAACTTGCCTTCTTATATGATTAGTAGTAAATTATTTCAAATAAAAAATAATTTTTTTTTTATCAAAAGTTATCTGAAAATATTTTATTTATAAATTATTTTAAACTTAAAGTAATGAATCAAAACAATGACATAAACAAACAAAAGTGGAGGAAAGCGAAGAAGACAACCCACTGGCTATGTGCATGTGAGACTCACTGCGACATGGTACTTTGAATGCTTAAATCGTGCATGCTATTTGTTTGACAAAGTGTCAGAACTTCACCTATCATTCACAATGTACCTGGATATCATGTGATCAAGCCCTTCGTTATTGGATGATTACTTCATGCTTAGATAATAGTTAATACTGATTGTAGCATTCGTGGAATAAAAAATGTGTATCTTAATTCAATATTCTGAAACGTCAAAAGATAGATTGACTTGCAGCTAAACTCTCAACACTCGTGTCATGTGTTCAAGTCCACATAAAATAAGACACGTGATTAGATACCCAATCTGCATATGGGATCTAACAATTCCCTCGTGTCATAAAAAATATATAAGACCTATATGAACATTTGAAATAAAATCAACTTACAACAGGGAAAAAAAACTAGTTCATGGTACAGGAGGTGCCATGGCCATAAAAATTTTAAAATATAATTGGGTCCCAAAAGTAAACCATCACACTTTGTCAAATGTCTAGGTTTAAACTCGGTTTCTACTTTCCCATTGTATTGATTAGTCATCTGCTTCTTATAGAGTTACTTTACAAGCTGCAGTGTGCTAAATTATGCAAAAGAATCACGGGGTGTGATTTAGAATTGTTGATTCTTAACTTGTGAGGATTTGAAATATTTACTTGCTTATCAAATCAAATACCCATTTTTGAGGCACTAAAATATACATGATCTGATATAATCAATAATCTCACTTTTAACTTGGCTTTCACAAGGGCAACCAAGTAAGGTGCTTGTTGCTAGCTACAACCTCAGTACTTCTTTCATGAGGGAAACCAATATGCTTAGTGTTAATGCCCATTTGCAGGTACCACAGCCAAATAGTTTTCTGTTCTACTTTGATGCGCCAACTTCCTGTGGTTGATCTCTTCCAGCACATAAACATACAAGCAAATATATAGATCGACCAAAACATAGTACTATGAAAGGCAATGAGAATTAACTTAAGTTTGGCTAAAAATGTTCTAATAAATTGTTCACATAAAGTGAGTGATGAGATAAATTAGGTCGTATAACTTGAGAAAAGGTATATACTTAACATCATCCAACTAAGGTCATGTTCATGAGTTTTGAATGAAAGGAAAGGAAGTTATCAAAGGGAAATGAAGGGAAAAGGAAAGAAGGATTTTAAAGGGTTTCAACCAACTTTATTCACGAATTTAAAATTGACAAGAGAAAGAAAATTGAGGGCTTATAATATATTCTTACAAATTTACCCTTCATTAAATTAATTTAGTATAGTTAATATGTTTTATATTAATATTAGTTTTAAAAAGAATCTAAAAAACAAGTTGATATGCATTTTATAAAATATTAACATTTTTTGTTAGTTATTAATGTTTAAAATGCTTTATACAAAGAGATTTAAAAATATTAATAATATGCTTTATATTCATGGAAGCTAATATGAAATAATGAAAGAAATAAAAAGTTGATTTAAAATTTAAATAAATTTGTATAAATGGTATTTTAATATTTTAACATCAATAATATAATAAATTAAATAATAATTAGTTTAAAACCCCATAAATTAAGAGAACTACAAAATAGAGATTTTTGAGAATTTTGAAAGGTTAGCAAAAATTCTCAACCATTTTCCTCTCCTAAAAATGAAACTCATGAACCTATTCAAACCTTCATAAATCTTTTCCTTCCCTTATCTTCCCTTATTTTTCCAAAAAAAAACCAAACCCTTGAACACTCCCTGACCGAGGCAGAATGGAAAGAAGGCTATATATATATATATATATATATATATATATATATATATATATATATATATATATATATATATATATATATATATATATATGTGTGTGTGTGTGTAACAGTACTTGGCCAATTATAAGCGTTCCTATACATAATCACATGCGCACGTCATGGAAAATACAAGAAATGAAATTGAGATTAGCTTTATTATAATGCTATCAACAATTAGTGGCAAAGGGAGGAAGAGCTATAAACCTTGAAAACTCGGTTAGTCTTGACATACACAGAATGTAGCATTTCGAACTAGTTTGGCTATAATTAAAATATATAATTGCTTAAAACAAGAAATAGTCACCGAGATAGCAATATAGGTCCATCATGCAAAGACACAATTGACTTTATAAGCTGAAAAGAGAAACCCAGATTCAGTTTTGGCTAGTGAAGCAGATATTATGGTATAAAATAAGTATCAGATAATGATGATAAACCTGAGACAATGCCATAATGCGTCATAATTAAGAAGAGCAACAATTCTTCGCTTCCTCTCTCTGCCACGATCTCCACCACGTTTAACCACTGGTTATTGCTTAATGCCCTTGGCCTCCATTAACCCTTTGGCTATAGCCACGCTCTCGTCCACGATAGCTCATCCCTCGAGTGCAAACAGAGGAAACTAGACATGTGTTGGCCTGTCAAATATTCATTTTTGAATTATTATTACAGACAGAAGACTGGAAACATGGTAATATAGACAGTATAACTGAGATTTTCAAGAATAAATCAATGAAAATTTTATTATGGAAGTATAGCAGGAAGATCCAGGCATGAATTTCAGTAAGATATTTGCTTGACAGTGCATTTAAAATGCATTCATCAAAGCATTATAATGGCTTGAAAAACTGATAATAGCAACTCTATCCGTGCTGAACCAAAATCTAGAAACAGTGTGAGTTTCAATTTGTGTATAAATTATTCAGAAATCAGCTCCTGCCAACACGTTTTATATTTTCCAATTTTTTTTTCCCTGAATTGAAGAGGTAAAAAAACTTCTTCCAAAGAAACATAACTCTTAAATATATAAAGAGCAGGGTATTTTTACATACATCCAGAAGCCCCATCACCCTTAGCATATGTTTGGTTGGGAGAAAAGTGGTAATTTTCCTAGATGAGTTTATGTGTAAAATTACACATGATGCTCATTTGGAGAATTTTTACGCCCATTTTTACTCCCTAATCAAACATACCCTTAGAAGTGCTATTAGAATTCTCAGGCAGACTCCTCCGAATGTCACCATATGTCAATATTCCTCCTAGAAAATCTTCTTCATCAACCATTAGCACACAATTCTGCTGGCTGTCATGAATGCATTTCATTGCATGTTTCAGGGTTGCAGATGATGAAACCGTCAGATAGTTTCTTGGCATGGCCTGAGAAACCTGACAAGAGGAATAATGACATTAGTGAGGGTACAAAGATGAGAGATATGAAACAAGAACGGAAATCAACATCCTGCTGCAGAGTTGGCAAAAAAAAAGAGGGATGATATCAATGGTTAGAAGGAAATACTAAAATGCTGTTCTCAACCTTAAGATTTTCCAGGAGCAGTTCCTCATCAGTTGCTTCAAGATCAGTTGCATCACCAACAGCACAGAGTTCTAAACGATCTCCATCATTGGCGTGTCTCCAGTTACCTTCATTATCTTCTGAGTGTGAAATCGAAGAATATCCTCTTGGCAAGCTTCTTGTATCATGTGTTTCACTTTCCTTTGCCTGCTTGGTCACTGAGGGAACTCATGTTGCCAATTGTTGTGAAATGGCGGGTCCAAAAGGCACCATCAGAGTGTCGCAAATAAATATACGGAAGTATAAATAAATTAGACAAGGAATTTATGTTTGGCAAATAGCCTACGTTTATCGGGCAAAGCGAAAACCAAATATTTCACTATATAAAAATAATGGAGGTATAAAAGGTGTTTACACCCCACTATATACCGAAATCAAATATATCCAAAATACCTTATAGATTTTTTTTCACTGGTGTATACCTCAACTCACATAGAGATAAACAAAGGAAACAAATGACTCTGTATGCTTAGAAAAGAGGAAGAGAGGATTGGATTGTTGTTGGTGTTGAGAGCTAATGAGCCAAGATCTATTTATAGAGTTCTTGGTGCATGCTTCCAAACAAAGATTATTAAATGCTTGATCCACTTGAAGTAGCAAAGGTTGAATTTTAGAAATTCAAGTTCTATGTAATTGTAAAGTTGATGAAGTAATCAAATTGGATGCTAGTTGTATGCTAGTTGCAAAGATAATGAAGAAATCAAATTGGATTTCTATTCTTAGATAATAATTTGACCACTTGATAAATGGTTTGAAAATTCAAAACCATATATCACACCAATCCAACAGCCCCTAAGTGCAAAGTTTACAATTACAGAACAGGAGAACATTAAACAATGGAAATTACTCTAGAATAAAGGTAAACGGATATGAACAGTACAAGTTAGTGGAGATGGAAAAGCTGCATAAAACAAGAAGGTTGATGTTCAAGGAAGCCAGCCACTAACTAGATAAGATATATGGAAATAATCAATGAGAAATGAGCTCATGTCAGAATATACCAGTCATCTAACATCATTCAGTTGAGGTAAAAGAACAGTTTTACAATATAATGGATTCATTTTGTCAGTCAGAATAAGCAGGAGAACAGTGGAAACTACACACGCATCAAAGTGTGGAATTTATTATTATTATTATTGGGTAAGAGAATTTCATTGAAGGATTACCATGAGCGCAAGCAGTATCCTATAATCTTTTGTCAGCTCAAACAGTAGTAGAACAGAAGTCAAAGGAACGGAAAAAACAGATGCTAATGTAGCAGCCATTCCAACCTGCAATAGAATTTAAATTAACCTGATGGCAGCACTTAGCAGTAACATTCCCAAAATCTACATACTTCACAGTAAAGTCACCTTACCAGAACATATGCCTGGTGTTGGGCAACGGCAGCATTTCCAGGTGCTGAATTGATAACTTTTGCCGCAAAGCCTCCAAATACAGCACCAACTGCAGCACCAATCATTAAACTTGGTGTATAAAAGCCACCTACTAGCCCAGACCCCTTGCAAAGAGCTGTTGCAATAACCTTAGCACCGGCCAATTGGGTCAGAAGCCATATTCCAGGAGCTGAAGCACTTGTTCCAGTATGGAGAATTTCTTCACATTTGTGAAACCCCAACAATATTCCAGGATATTTAATTAGAGCAATGATCCCATCTCCTAGACCACCTAAAGCAGGGCATACCACAGTGGGAAGGCCAAATTTTCCTGGATTAACTCTGCTGAACCAAGCAACCAAACGATTCATGGCCACACTTACAACACCACAGAGCATTCCTAATATCAGGCATAAAGGTGGCTCTGCATGCAATATCATTATGAAATATCAGACAACATGTACAATATGGTTAGGATTTCATTCAGGAAAGGCAAGCATCTTCAGCAGTGTGCAATTTATGCTGTTAATTGGTGCCAATGGTAGGAGAGGAATACCAAAAATTTGTAGGATAACTTTTTGCTGTTACCTCTTTGGTCGGATAAATTAGTAACGACTAACTAGCTGTATAGAGGTGCACAGCCAATAGCCTATTTATAATTTCTTAAAGATTTGACGAAAATTTTCTGTACAGAACGCATATAATTTTTTTTTATTCTTGACCTGCTTTAAGTTCTTGAGTCGCCATATACAAAAATAACTTTTTGAGAATACATTTTGATTGAATAATAAAAATGTGGAATTCTTGCGAAGTCGAATGCATTTTTTTTCATAAATACAATAATTTCAATAAAATTCTCCTAGAGCAATGCACATAATTATCTCACCAATACAATAAAAATCAATCAGCATAAAAAGTAAAGCGTTTCTTTCTATCTGGAGAAATTGAGACACTGATTTACTTGAACAAATACAAAAAAAAGAATAAGAGAGAAAACACATATAACAAATTCACAAGGCCGATATGGTGACAAGCCTATACCATATATAACAAATTTAGAACATAGTCATTTAAGCTTTTAGATGTTTGTTGCTTTTATTGCTCTAGGGATATGATTATACAAATTTTTACAATGTACGGATTTTGTTAAAAATAATTTAATTATAAAGACCTAATTGAAAATTGAGTAAAGTTACGTAGACTTACAGATTAATTAATATTTTTATAAAACTTATAACAAATTAAATATGAGAATAAATTATAATTCTTAAATAATTATTTCTGAGATATATTAGAACATCAAGTTAATCTTTCAAAAATTTTGATATCAATGTGGTATAGAATATCCATCAACTTAAGTATCAGATCAATGTCTAAATGTACATTTGAAACTAAATTAATGCCCATTTCAAACATTGAAAGATTCTATTACTAGAGTATAAAAGTATTCATGTATCTTATCTATCAACTAAAGTTTTTGAAGATGATTTCATTATATGGTATATATCAAACCACCATAACTAAAAGGCTAGGTTTGATTGATCATTATTATCTCCATTATGAAAAATTATTCATGCTTCAAGTCCAAAAGATTAGGCATATTTGCATGAGACGTGTTTGAGTATAAAACTATTCACGTGTCTTCTCAACAACTTAAACTATTGGGATAGATGATTCATAATATTGTACGAGTAAATCTCCATGACCATCTGCTTTAGGGTTTGAAAAAAAAATCCTCCCTGCTTCTACTTGAAATCGAATTGGACCGTTGAATTGGATCGAAAATTGATAAAATGGACATGGTTCGACTCATTTCATTGGGTCAGCTTTCCTAAATAGTCAAACTGGTTAACCAATGGGTGGCCAGTTCAAAATGGCGACGTGGCAAGCCAAGAGCCTCTAATGAAGCATGAAATTCTAGAAATGCCGAAATTCCAACCAATAGGATGAACCCTATGCCAACCTGATTTGTGTGTTGTTTTGTAATAATTATATATATATATATATATATATATATATATATATATTAAATTAATTAAATCCAATTTAATTAATGACCATTGTTGACCAATGACCCAAATGATCTAGGTGTGCTTTGTTCAAGTTTTCTTCCCTTCTGAAAATTATACTTATTAATTTAAGCTTTAGGGAGAGATGATGATTTCATGAGTCACGACACTTAGTGGCAAAATGATTACGTGGAACCAAAAATAATGATGGAAATTAATCGAAACATTGAACAACAAAATAGTGAGATATTAAAAAAATAGAAGAATCATATTTATATATACTTAATAAGTAATTTGAACGACAATTGTGGTTGTATGTACTGAGGAAATTTATGTGGGAATCAGAAGCTTGAAACAGTAAGTAATACTATCTCTTAGATGGGGATTCATGTACAAATTGCTTTCAATTTTCATATGTAACTATAGAATTGGGCAATATTGCTTATTATTACAGTTTTTTCACCGATCAATGTGAATTACTAACTAGTCTACAATGTTGATTGACATACTTGTTAAGTATGTCATTACTCGAAAATTTATATTCACTGCAAGAGCTAAAAGCTTGAAAGGTAAGCTAACACATCTCTTATATTGCTCAACCATCTTAGCGGAAACTGGAAGTAGAGTAGCCAAAATATAGAAGCATATCACACAATTTTTGTCACCTTGCATGTGAACACCAAGACCCGAAATAGAATAACCTTAAAGACATACACTTTTTAAAATTATTTTACAATAGGAGCCGAATCTTATTTTAGTTTTGTATACCTTTGTGATATAGTTTCGTGAATGCTTCATTTGGGCAAATATTACTTCATATATTGTAAGCTTGGATAGGAATAACTTGGAGAGGTTGAGCCTTATGCAAGGTAATCCCATATTTCTCAGACATGTCCATATCTTCTACCTTTAGCCCATCTGAGAGCTTCCAATCATAGCCATATAGAGAGAAGCTAACACAATGTGCACAGTCCTATGAGCCAATGGCAATCCAGGGCAGATCCTCCTTCCAGCTCCAAAGGAAATCAGCTCAAAATGTTGGCCTTTAAAATCAATATTACTATCCAAGAATCTTTCAGGCATGAATTCATTTGGGTTTATCCAAATAGAGCTCTCCTATGGCCCAAATGTTAACCAGAATTTGTGCATTTTTGGGCACCATATAGCCACATAGTTCAACATCATTTTCTGACTTGTGCGGCAGTAAAAATGGGGCAGGTGGGTGCAAGCGTAAAGTTTCCTTTACCACTGCTCTTAGAAAAGGAAGCTCTGAGATATGTGATTCTTCAAGTTGTTCATCTTTGCCAAGGACTTGTTGAATCTCGTTTCTAACCTTTTCTAGCTTTTTGGGTTATGTAGCAACTCTGTCATTGCCCATTCTATGGTGCTTGATGTTGTATCTTTCGGCCACAAACAGATCCTTATATATATATATATATGACTACTTAGTACTAATAACTCAAAACTAAAATGTGTATATGGATTTATATCCCTCATTCTCATAATAAACTATTCATTCTACTTCAAATTATTCTCTTCTATATACACACATGAAAAAATAGCAAATAGAGGTGAATTGTGACTAATTTAATAAAGTTGTGGGACGGGATTTGGAATAGCTAAAATCGCCCAATCCGTCTCATTGTCATCCATAGTTAATAATACAAAGCAAACAAAATTTCAAAACTTTTTAGCAAAGCCCATTCTTTTAAAACCTGAAAATTCATCTTTTCAACACAGAATATTTATTTTTATGTTAAGAAATGTTAGTGTCCATATTTCTTTGCAATAACTTTATATCTCTAGTTTATAGCACAATGAAACAAAACAACTTTGGAATTCATGCGTCTCTATACACTAAAATGTAAATTATTGTTAAAAAACATTGTCCACCAAACACTTATCTTTTATGTTAGATAAATCTTTATATAAATTAGTATAAATCGATTTCCTTCTTACAACCAAGTTTCTCTTTTTTATGTTAGATAAGTGCTTGTATAAATTCATATAAATCTATTTCCTTCTCACAATATGAGTTATGTTCTTGTTTATTTATGGATTTGAATTTAAATTAGGATTTATCTAACTAATTACAAAAAAGAAATTTTGATATTAGGAAGATGAATTTTCATATTTTTAAAATATGAACCCGTTAAAAAGCTTTTCATTTTTTTTCTTTGATATCCTTACCGTCGCATTTATCCTAAATTAAACTCTAAATTTGACCAAACCAAATAAAAAAACAGACTCTAAGTTTGACAGCCAAGTTACTAACCAGAAATAAACGCAATACATGAAGTCGGCTCACTTGCGAATTGTCTTCCAACATGAGTTCCAACACAGAATCCAACACGTCTTGGCAAGTCTTGGATTTTGTTCCTACAGCTCTTGAGTGTAGTCTTTCTTCAACAAGACCATCAAAAAAGTAACTAACTTTTCAAAATATTTGGTCGTTCTTGCACGCACACCTTGTGGATCAAGCAAGCGAAGGACTGGGAAAAAGTCCACAACATTAGGCCTTCCAACTTCTTCCATGATGCCCCAAATAATGTCCTTGAACTCTTGGGACTTATCAGAAGTGTAATGAGCCAAATCCAAAGAAAATAAAGTGTTTGATATGGAATTAAGCACTGTTGTAAAAGAAGCCTCACCAATATTCAAAGCTTCACCTTTCTTGCACTTTTCCTTGACATAATCCAACAATTCTTTCACTTTCCTTTCACGAAGAACTTTTGTAGAATCAAGCTTTTGGGCAGAGAACACTTTGGTTGCACAAATTCTCCTAAGATTCCTCCACTCAGTTGTTGGTGGCAACCATGCCATTGAAAGTATGTGGTGGTCAAGTGCTCTATTAGCATCTGGGATTGTCCTGTTAGAGAAGAGTTGGTCATATTTTTGGAGTATTTCTTTGGCTAATTGTGGAGAGGAAATGGCTATGGTGGTTATGCTACCAAGCTTTAGGGTCATTATGGGTCCATAAGTTTGAGAAAGCTTTGTTAGTGCTCGGTGAGGGTGGTTGCCAAGTTCTAAGATGTTTCCTATGATAGGAAAAGGGCTAGGCCCTGGTGGAAGTTTAGGAGATTTGGGTGTTTCGATGCCTAATTTGGAGCTGAGGACATGAATTAGAGCACACACAAGAGAAATTAGCAGAAGAGATGCAACATAGTCCATGGTGATTGCTCATTAGCTGCAATAAAATCTTCTATGGCTAGTTTCTTTTGAATATGTACATGCCCTGCGCACCATCGAGAAGTTTGGTGTAATAGTGGGTGCTCGAGAAACTCATGCCTACATTTTGTTTTTCCCTGTTTACTTTGGAAAATTAGGCCCTACAATAATGTGACATTGTACTTCCTTGAAGATTTTTTTGGGAACAGAGCCAATGTTAATGTTGGAAATGAATCTTCTCCTCTGCACATTATACATGAGAGGGTCCTATCTTAATCTGTTATATGAGATTATGAAAGTAATTACAATACATGTTATATGAAATTTTATATAACACGAGAAGATTTTATATAACCTGCATTGTCTCTGTAACGAAGTATCCTAATCACTAGTCCATTTCCTTTCAACATAAATGACTCTTTCAACTACAATACATGTTATATGAAATTTTAAATTTTATTGATTTTTTGAAAACCTTTAAGGGTACAAATATCATTCACCTACTTCTTTCACTGCTTTTTTTATTTTTTATTTTCATTGCACACGAGGAAAGAAAACTGATGAGCTGGGTCCCTTTGACCATGTTCTCTTCTTCCCACATTTTCACCCAATCCAAATTAAACGAGAGAGAACGAGATAATCTCCTCATTTTCTTTCTTCCAGCTTTCTCCGTCCTCTCATTTTCATTTAAAACAAATAGAAACCTAAGAATTAAAGCGTAGATTTACTCTAGCTATTAGAGACTCAATCAAAGAAGACCAAGAAAAACTAAGAGCTAAGTAACAAATCATATCATCGAATAAATACTATAATATGTGCTAATAAAAAGAGATTCAAAAGGAATTGAAGATGTTACATGTGGCTGCAACAATAAATGAAACAAGTGCCAAATCATGAAACGTGTTATGTGGATTGTCAGATCGTAGCAATAAGTCATGTCCTTAGTAGCAATAAGTGTATTACTATTATTGTCTTATATGTTATGTTGCTATTATCATTGTAGTC
Source organism: Dalbergia oliveri (assembly GCA_030441495.1). Classification (NCBI taxonomy): domain Eukaryota; kingdom Viridiplantae; phylum Streptophyta; class Magnoliopsida; order Fabales; family Fabaceae; genus Dalbergia; species Dalbergia oliveri. The sequence continues at coordinate 5,811,291 of JAMLFY010000012.1, read as the reverse complement.
AGGATGGGTTAAAAGTTGAGTTGCTATTATGATAAAATGTGGCAAGTCATAGTATATTGTCAAAAAGAAAGAGTCACGTAGCAAAATAGCCATTATGAGTCAAGTCTCTATACTATCACTAGATATAGCACTAAGTTTGTCATGCTGCTTGAGTCATAACATCCTAGATGTCGTGAGTTAGAACTCTACAACTTAGATATGTATCATGTGAAACTATAGCAACTATAATGTTAAGCGGTAGCTTTCTTTTGTCTATAAAAAGAATCTCCCTCATTAAGATCATATATATATATATATATATATATAAGTGATCAAATTTTGGTGGGGCCCTCAATGTAATCCCAATAATACCTGGAGAGGTTGAGCCTGATGAAAGGTGATCCCAATATCCCATATTTCTCTTACATGTCGCTGTCCTCTTCCTTTAATCCCACTGGGAGCTTCCAATCATAGCCATATAGAAGCGAGGTCAAAACAGTGTGAATAATCCTAGACGCCAATGGCAATCCAGCGCACATCCTCCTTCTAGCTCCAAAGGGGATTAGCTCAAAATCTTGCCTATAAAACGAATCTTACTCTCCAAGAATCTTTCAGCATGAATTCATTTGGGTTTGTTCGAATACTTGAATCTCTCCTCATGGCCCATACATCAACCAGAATTTGTGCATTTGTGGGCACCATATATAGTGCCACATAGTTCAACATTATCATCTGACTTGTGTGCCACTAACAATGGGTGTGGGGTGGATGCAAATGTAAAGTTTCCTTCACCACTGCTCCTAAGGAAAGGAAGCTCTGAGATATGTGATTCTTCAATATGTTTTTTCCCTTTTCCAATAACCTCTTGAAGTTCTTTTCTTACCTTTTCTAATTTGTCTGGGTTACATAGCAACTCTGCCGCCATTGCCCATTCTATGGTACGTACTTGATATTGTGTCTACTCCACCACAAATAAATCCTGAAACGATTAATTAATAAAATCTTATAAGATAAAGTATATTTAGAATTTGTTAACAAATTCTGGAAGAAGTAAGTTTGTTCCTGTAATGAAAAATAGATCAAGTTTGTGTTTCATTTAAATAATATTAGATTAATGATATGTGGACTAGACTTAACGCAAAGACAAATAGCAATACGTAATTTAGATTTTCATCTAGATAATGTTAAGGTTGAGATAAAATTTGGCCCTTAGATGTGTCTTTGATTTTGAATTCCTATACCTCATAATAATAAAAATAATTTGTTAACCATTATTGAAAATAAATAATTTATTTAAATATATCTTATATAAAATTAAGTATATAAATTTATTTTAAAAATAAGTTAATAGTTAAAAAATTAAATAAATTGAGAAAATATAAATGTGTCATTCTATTTTATATTTTATTTTGAATATCATATTTATAAGGTTAAAAAAAATTTGATAGATAACCTACAATAATAAAGAGCCTATTTTATGAAAATTTTGCACATTCCGAAGTTAAAATTGTTAAATAATGAAGAGAATAAGTGGTAATTTCATTTTATCATGAGCTGTGTTTATAGGATGACAATGGGTATCCATGACATGCCCCCATCCCCATTTAGAATTTTATCTCCCATCCCCATCCTCCCTCATCACCATCACCAGTCCTCATTCTACGCATAATGAAAGAATTCCTTGCATATTCACGAATTTATTAAAAGAATTCCAAAGGAAAAAAATTTTAAAAATATTTTGAAATTCAAAGCATAAATATCTATAATAACAAATATTAGTAGTGCAACATAATCCAAATTAAAAAAAAATACATACATAATGTAAATCTAATATGTATAATTGAAAAAATAAATGTGTTATTCCTATCTCTATCCATTTAACAAACGGGAACTCCACCATGAAAATAAAATCTGTCCTTATACCCATCTTTATGGTGGGTAATCTCATCCCACGTGTGCCCACTTCAATATATATATATATTATCATCCCTAGCCATTTACATCTTTTTGATAAGTTAAAATATTGGATTTATAAAAATATAGAAATATATTTTCTAATTAATAAAAAATAATTGATAAATTTAATTTATTTAATTTCAATCATACCCCCTTTTCTTGTACATACTTTTAGTAAATTAAAATATTAATTTTAAAATATATGTTATAATTAATGTGTTATAATTAGTAAAAAGATCACATATAATCCTAATTTATGTCATTTCAATTATTGGAGTAGTATATCAATTATACAATTATTTTATAAAAAGTGATGTAATTATTTAGTTTTTAAAAACAATTAATAAATAATTAGTATCATTATCAAAGAAGTGTAAATTGTGAGATTGATTTTTTTAAATATTTTAATTTTAAAAAATTGAAGTCTTGTTTTTCAAAAAAATTAATGTGAAACAATTGTGGAATTGATAAGTTAGAATATTTAGGTTGTAAAAAATTAAATATGATATAATAAAACAGATATATATATATATATTATGATTTTCAAAAACTCTACATTTGAAGTTAGAACCTTATTCTCCAATCTCATCCTCATTTAGAATTTCACTTGTTATCCCCATTCTTATCCTTGTCATGGGTCTTCATTCCTTATTCCCTGTAGATTTTAATTTCTACTGATATTCACAAGTTTATTTAAAAAAACTTAAAAAGTAAAAAAAAATTTAAAATTCAAAATATAAACATCCCTAATGAATAGCTATTCCCATCTAGTGTTTTTGGTTTGCCAACTGTGGGCTGCGTTTAAAGATTTGCATTGGGCCTGCGAATAGTTAGTTTGCTTTTTTCCACTATCAATGAAATTGCTTTAATTGACCAAAAAGAAAAAAATGTCAGCACCATTTTCAATAGAAAAATATTATTTTAATACTTAAAATTGAAACACTCATTTTATTAGGTGTTAAAATAACCTACGCTTTTCAATATCCATCACATGTTGACCTAGAACTAGCTAGCATAAAATCCCTAAAATGCGCAATCCATATCCATTTCCTGTACCCTGTAGCCACATGTTGATGTAGAACGAGCTGGCAAAGTGCCAATATTGCACCATTCAACTAACCAAGTAAATAGATGGTACAAAATTGATTAAATCATTTCGATAAATTAACCTAAATTTATGAATTATATTTATGGATATATTTTAAATTAAATATTATATTGACTCACATCATCTATATATTATTAATTAGATGGGTGTGAATTCACTCCAAGTGAAATTTACATCTATCCAATAATGAATGAAATATAAATTGACATGAACCTAAAGTATGTTTATATGACTATTTTAAAGGATGAGATTTTGAATTTATTTCGTTAGACATTGACAAAAAAAAATTAGAGTTTTGTGTAAATGTATGGTTAGGGTAAGTAACTGATCATGAAAGCAAATGTTAGTTGTAGGGATCGTTAGGCTTGAAGTCCTATGAAGTATACATCATTTGGATGTCGTGTCCACGCGTTTAACACGCGTCATATCAGTCTTGCATGACACAAAATGACACATGCTTTTATATATTTAATTTAAAATTTGTTTTTTTTACTCTAACACAAAACACAATATAAACAATATTGTAAAAAGGAAATAATACATAACTTTTATAAGAAAATAAAACATAAGTGAAACTTATACAAAGGATATTTTGACTAATGTATCATTTTCTTTAAATTTTTAGTTATATATATGTCATATTTGTATCCCATAATTTTGTTGTGTCTTTCATATCTGTTTATGTTTAACTTCAAGGTCGAGTTAGCAATTGTCAGTCTGTTAGTAGGGATACTAATCTTGTGCATTAGATGTTTCGTGCACCCTACGTATAATTGATTAGTATCTATAGTACCACACTCTTGTATAAGATCCTAATTATGATTACTCAATAATGTTCAAAGTATTCTATCTTTCTCTCCTCTTCATCATTTTCTCAAATATTTATCTTGCATTGCCATTATTATATTTTGCAATAGATGTATATTGCATTAGAGAAATATTAGTCACACAAAACTTTTGTCATTTGTTATACTAAGGTTAGGGTTGGAAGTGAGTTAAGCCAATTCATGAGCTATTTTTAGCTTGATGATTCGTTAATAGTTTAAAAATTTTATCAACTTATAAGCTGAGTTTGAACTAACAATTTAAGCTCATTTATTAAATGAGTTGAGGGTGAGATTTACTATGTTTGACTCACTACCTCATGAGCAAGCTCGATATATTTTTGTATATGTATTATGATGTGTTGGTTATGAATGAGGAATGTAACTTGATAAATCTTTGCATCATGTCCATGGTATGTAAATTATGTTGATGTAATACCTTATGTACATGTATCCATAGACAGTCTATACGGCCCAGGGTTTCCAGGACCCACCTATATAGTCAAGAAGGCCTCGGATTTCAAAAACCATGTTGCAACTCCACTTTGCAGAATTATGCAGAGGTTCCTGAGCAAGTTTGGTACTATAGCGACGAGCAGCTTTTTCCGTCCAGTTTGGCTATTCAAGCTTGGACGAGGGTGCATTTTAGCAGGCCGCTGACGAGCACCCTGAAGATAACAGGGACCTAGAAAGACACCATTTTGGTTTAATGAGCTTCCACCTTTATAAACCTTTCCCTTGGGTTTTCTGGGAAGAAACCAAAAACCCACTTCCCCAAGCACTATCTCTTCTTCTTCTACCTCCCTCACTCCCAACCCCATTCTAATATTCATCATTCAAGTTTCAAGGTGAGTTTTGTGTAGTTTATGCTTCTTCCCTTTTCATTCTTCTATGTTCTTGGGTTGGACATTGTTATTTCTCTCATTCTTGTTAAGTGGGGTGCTCCCCAATGTTGTTAGTGTTAATCTAGATTAATCTAGAAATACCCATAGATTTCTTATGAGCTTTATTGCTTCAATAGCAAACCTTGGTGTCATCTCATTTCTCGAAGCTCCCTTGGTATTGGCACATCAGCTACCCCTCTAGGTGAGTGGTTTTGATCTCATGACCCTATTTTGGTCATTATGTAATTATTTTCCTAGCATTATGAGATGTTTAGAGAAATTATACTTGAGCTTTGACATGAACTAATAGTTATATGAAATTTTGCAAGGATTAGGAATATGCTTTGAAGCTTAGCATGAAAATCTATGGTTTTAGAAAATATGTGGGATCATATTGGATATGTAATTATTATTATATGATTTAAGCTTTGGTTTGGACTTGACTTATTACGAAAGAAGATTAGTTTCCGTTTAAGGAAATGTTATGTTTTATTTTATGAGGAACTGGAATGGTTAAACTTAGAATGTTTAGAAGAATCCCCTTTTAGATTTCAAGATATTATTTTAGATAGGGAATTACTAGCAGAACCTGAGTTAACGGTAGTTATTCCACTAACCTTGGTATATCAAGGCTCGTCAAAGGCAAATTATCCTTATTTAGATCAATTCATTTGGACGCAGTTCGACAAGGACCATTAAGATCTCAGCTATGGGTTCATGTTTGCCAGGGATTGAGTACCTTTTAAATTATGGATAGTTTGTTCTTTTTTGTATTCTTGAGAAAGATAAATATGATATTTATTATGTAAAGTAAATAGAAAATGTTTTATGAATTTTTCATTATTATTTATGTATACTTTTTTCTTGTTCCATGTATGATTATGTGAGGATCCACTCATTAAGTTTTATGATAAAACTCACCCTTTTCCCTTTCTTTCTTAAATATATAGGTGCAACATTGGATACTCCACCTCCTCCCCTTTAGCGGTAGTCATTATTATAAGGTGAGCTTCATATTAGCGTAAGCTAAGATGTTTTGCTTTTTAGTTAGGAGTGCCCAATCAATAGTGTGGGTAGGGTCCTAAACCATGCATTTATTATATTTTGATTACCATGATTTGGCATTCTTTTGAATTTAAATGATTTAGTACTCATGGTTCTTTTTGTAATTGAGTAACTGAGGATATTTTGTGTAACAACTAGTTTAGACGATATGTGAAATGAACTATTTAGAAATTATTATTGCATGATTTGAAATGGATTTTATGAATAAATTATGCATCTAGTATAGCGTAATGATCACGAGGCTTACGTGGATGAGATTTCACGTGCGATCACAATCCAAGTTGGATCGTGACAATTGAAAATAGGCTTTTTATTTATAGTAAAAATTCTAACTTTTTAAGCTAAAATCAATCCTTGTTTAAATGAGCGATCTTATTAGCTAGCTCAAGCTTAGTGAGTTTGAACATGAATTTTAAGATCGATTGTGAAAAGGCTTGAAGTAAACTAACTAGGCAAGCTTGACTTTTGCCCGTTAGCTTAATGAGTCTCATTTTCAACCCCAATCACATTGTATCACATGCATTCTAAATGTGACTAAAATTTATCTATCTCATTCAAAAATGCCAAATCTATTTAATTTCAAGACTACATAAATAAACTTTAGAATTTATTGCAATACACTACATGTAGTTGTGTATCATCAATACACCATTACATATCACCCATTAGATTTCAAGATTGCATATCGCAGCACTTCATATTATGCTTGGATGGGAATGGCTCGTAGAGGTTGAGCCTTATTCAAGGTAATCCCAAATTTCTCTGGACATGTCCATGTCCTCTTCCTTTAATCCATCCGCGAGCTTCCAATCATAGTCATATAGAAGAGAGGCCAAAACAATGTGAATAGTCCTAGAAGCCAATGGCAATCCAGGGCAAATCCTTCTTCCAGCTCTGAAGGGAATTAGATCAAAATCTTGGCCTTTAAAATCAATATCACTCTCCAAGAATCTTTCAGGAATAAATTCTTGTGGATTTGTCCAAATACTGAATCTCTACCCATAGCCCATACATTAACAAAAATTTGTGCTTTTGGGCACCATATAGCCACATAGTTCAACATCTTGTATGGACTTGTGTGGCACTAAAATGGGGCAGGTGGGTGTAAGCGCAATGTTTCCTTCACTATTGCTCTCAAGAAGGAAGCTTCGAGATATTTGATTCTTCAAATTTTTCACCTTTTCTAAGGAATTGTTGAAGCTCTTTTTAACTTTTTCTAGTTTTTTGGGTCACGTAGCAACTCCTCATTGTCCATTCTATTGTGCTTGATGATGTGTCTATTCCAGCATAAACAAATGAGATGATCAATTAATGAAATTACATAAGATGAAGTATCTACCAATTCGTTGACAAATCTTACAAGAATTTTATCTTCATTTAATTAATAATTAATCAAGTTTAATTTAAGTATGCCATTTCAATAATGAATATATTAATTAATGATATTTGACTAGACTTAATCAAAAGACTAAAATAATTGTAATTTAAATGTTAAGGAATCAAACAGAGAAATTCAGTACATGCGGAGGCTAAATTGATTTGACTTCTGTGACCATAACATAGATCCATTTAGATAAATAGGTCATTTAAACTCTTTAGGTAAAAATAAATTCATAAAAAATAATTTATAATTAAGTTATTATATATTTAATTATGTAGAAATAGAAGTTTTTTTTAATTGCTTAAAAAATTACTTTTTGATAAATTAAAATATTTTAGTTTCCGAATAAGTACTCATTTGTGTATCATTATTTTGATAAAGAATACTTTTTTTATTAAAGAAAGATCTTTTTATGTTTTTTCATATGTTTGTATAGAACTTTCTATTGAAAACAAAATCGCTAGAAAAAGGTATAAAAAATATTTGTTCAAAAACTATAAGTTTCATCTTCTGCGAAGCTGATTTAGATTGTTAATCATGTTCCAAATAACCAATTTATGACTAAAATTTTAATACAAGTGAGATGTTGAGAATTAATTAAAAGATGAAATTAATTTTGATACACTATCAGCAATAAAAATAAAAATAAAAAAGTTATATTATCATTAAGTCATATGTTTGATACACTATCATCATTAAAAATAAAAATAAGCTATGTTAGCTTAAATAGACTTGATCTATATTTATGAAAGATAGTTTGACCCTAGGTCATATTTGACATAAGCTTTGTTAATGATCTTAACCTAATTTTCTTAAAATTTTGTTTAGTCTGAAAATTTATTTTGAGACATGCTTAATAATAAAATTTTTAAATTGACCAAAATGCTTACTCTTAAATAGGTTAAAACACTTCTAAACATTTTTTTTAGACTTCTAAATATGTCAGAAAAATATAAAAAACTATATCAAATTAGACCAAATATAGGTTAGATTGAATTGATCGATCCCTAATAAGGCGCTTATCTATTACCATAGTTGATAAATAGATGAGTAAAATAATCTTTTACTTATATGACAACAAATATTAGACATGTGTGCATAATAATTTTTTTTACATACATCGATAATGTGTCAAACTTATATTCTTAAAATATGACAGAAATTTTGTAATCTCCTAATACATAAGAATTTTTCTGAAGAATGTTACTATATGCTTCTATTTATCAATCTAAAAACTCTCCTAGCTAGTTGAAAATCTTATTCCTATAATATGAGTTGTAATTTTTACATTAGTTAAGGATTGAAGTTTAATTTTAATGTATTGATAATATATAATAGTTTACTACCATTCAATTAAATCTCTCATTTGCTAACTTTTAAGTTGTATGCTTCAAAATTAAGCATATTTGCTATTATGCAATATATAATTGAATGAACTTTTTACACTATCAGTGTATTAAAATTAAATCCTAATTATTAATAAAAGTGAATAAGATTATGTAGTAGAAACATTTTAGTGACACCGTTTGAAGAATTTGATGCATCTTCTCTCAATAGGCATAGAGATACCAACCTCAAAGAAATGCAATAGTTGTTTGCGGCTCACTGTGAATGATCTTCCAGCATGACTTCCAACATAGAATCTAACACATCATTACATGCTTTGCTTTCCATTTTTAACTCTTTCAAGCGCAATCTTTCTTCTATAAGACCGTCAAGAAAAGCAAACAACTTTCCAAAATAATTCTTCATTCTTGCACGTGCACCTTGTGGATCAAGCAAGCGAAAGATTGGGAAAAAGTCCACAACATTAAACCTTCCAGTTTCTTCCATGACACCCCAAATAATGTCCTTGAACTCTTGAGACTTATCAGAAGTGTAATGAGCCAAATCCAAAGAAAGAAAGTGTTTGATATGGAATTAAGCACAGTTGTAAAAGAAGCCTCACCAATATTCAAAGCTTCACCTTTCTTGCACTTTTCCCTGACATAATCCAACAATCTCTGCACCTTCCTTTGACGGAGAATTTTTAGAATCAAGCTTTTGAGTTGAGAACACTTTGGTTGCACAAACTCTCCTAAGGGTCCTCCACTGACTTGATGGTGGCAACCATATGATTGAAAATTTATGGTGATCAAGTGCTTTAAGAGTATCTCGAACTCTCCTGTCAGAGAAGATTTGGTCATTTTATGAAGTACTTCTTTGGCTAATTGTGGAGAGGAAATTACTATGGTGGTTATGTTACCAAGCTTTAGGGTCATTATGGGTCCATAAGTTTGAGAAAGCTTTGTTAGTGCTTGGTGAGGCCGGTTGCCAAGTTCTAAGATGTTTCCTATGATAGGATAAGGGCTAGGCCCTGGTGGAAGTTTAGGAGATTTGGGTGTTTTGATGCCTAAGTAGGAGATCAGGACATGAATTAGCACACACAAAAGAAACTAGCAAAAGAAGTGCAAGATAGTCCATGGTTATTGGCTGCAAGCTTTTCTTCTGTGACTGTACTTTCTTGTATGTGGGGACATATAGCTCTAATCAAAGGTGACATGCTCACTGGAAAACCATTAGTTAGGAACGATATATATACACGAAAATTGTGGCCTTTCTTTGATCGGTTTGTTTTGGGAGCATAGAATGTGACATATTGTTTAATAATGTTATTTGTGCTACTAATTAGGACATACACTATTACCATTGGGTATGTGGTCATTGTTTATTAGCTGCAGTAAGATCTTCGATGGCTAGTTTCTTTTGAATATGTACATGCCCTGCCCACCACGGAGAAGTTAGGTGTAATAGTGGGTGCATGAGAAACTCGTGCCTATTTGTTTTTCCCTGTTTACTTTGGAAAATTAGGCCCTACAATAGCGTGACGCTGTATTCCTTGAAGATATGTTTTGGGGAACAGACGCAATGTGAATGTTGGAAATGAATCTTCTCCTCTGCACATTACACATGAGAGGGTCCTATCTTAATCTGTTATATGAGATTGTGAAAGTAACTACAATACACGTTATATGAAATTTTATATAACACGAGAAGATTTTATATAACATGTATTGTCTCTATAACAAAGTATCCTAATCACTACTCCATTTCCTTTCAAAATAAATCACTCTTTCAACTACAATACATGTTATATGAAATTTTAAATTTTATTGATCTTTTAAAAACCTTTAAGGGTACAAATATCATTCACCTACTTCTTTCACTGTTTTTTTATTTTCATTTTACGTGTTAAAATATTTTACATAGTTATCAATTATATTTTTTATTTGTATCACTTTTTAAATAATGGGACGATAGAGTCAACTATGATGAATGAGATGATCAACATGAGCTCAATTGACATAAAACCAAAAAGTTACGTGTGATATTAATCGCGTACCTAAAACTTATGCCTTACTTTGAATTTGTTCTATGACTTCGGGAAAGTTGGATCCTATTAGAATACTCCTAACTTGAGGAATGTCTTGGGAACAAACTAAATGATTATCACTAGTGATTAGGATATTCTGTGTGATAAATTCCATACAGGAATTACAAAGGAAACGCATATTGCATCTGGGAAAAAAATTGAGCTGGTAAAGTTTTATGTGGGTAGATCTATACTTTGATCTCTAAACAAAATTATTTTAACATTTCAGTATTTAAAGGATTAAATGTATGTACTTTAGTTTTTAAAGGATTTCATTTTAAATACATTAATTCTAATACCAGAAAAATTATATACTCATTAATTCCTTTTTGTGGTCAACGAGGCCAATAGCGCAAACGCAATGCAAAAAACTATATCTCAAGTCCAGGGATACCATTATGTTGTCTTTAATGGAAGGACAAATTTCTAACCATAATATCAAATATCACATAATTTTTGGAGAAATTTTTAGATGTTTTTAATGTTTGGAGAGTTATTGAAATAGATCAACGCAACTAAAATAGAGTTGAGAGAATTGAACTATAATATTCACGGTGGAAACTTTGAATGAGGGAAAAACCAGGAGTTTAAGATTTTCACTATGTGGAAGATAAAATTACACCTCTAATATGAAGAGAACAATAACACTCTTTATATTAAGAACACGCCTCTATAAATATAGAGTAAACTTCAGAAAGACACTATATATTTGAATGCTCTCATGTTTATTCGATGTTAAAATGAACAAATTCATTTCTATGAGCCTCAGGAGTTACTTAACCATCAAGGACTCTCCGCTATTTATGCTCATATGATAAATACGTGATTATATGCTTACAAGGAACTCTCCGTGATTTCTGCCTCCTTCTTTGACTTTATTATATGTGCAGAGGAGAAGTCTCCTGTTCTTGAAATTTTGACAAAAAGTGGCTTTATGCCACGACAATCTCCCACTAAAGCCACTTTTGGAGAGCTTCAAAACCTTTTCTCATCTCTGCCATTCTTGTTACCTACGTTTTAAAGGCCATAAGAAGATCTACACCATTTAAACTTGTCGATGTTGATCGCTTATCCATGACATCTGCCAGGTTGTCTTTCGTGTAATCTTTTGCAAGTCCACATTTCCTCCACTACTTCTCGAACAAAGTGATATTGGACTCCTATGGGCTTCGTCCTGAATGAAAGGTGGATTCCTTATAATAAGCAGTATTTGAACTGTCACAATACACTAATCTTTGACGTTGTGCTGTTCCTCCATTAATCTTTGAATCCATATAGCTTCCTTGCAAGTTTGTGTAGCTGCCATATATTCAGCTTTTGTAGTAGACAGAGCTAGAACAGCTGTAACTGGACAACCAGCTGGCTTTCACCTGCAAGTGTAAACACATAGCCTGTATTAGATTTCCTTTTATCAAGATCACCTAAAATTCAATCAAATCCTCTCAATGAACTCTGATCCTCCAAAACATAGTGCATCTTGGTGTTCCTCTAATGTATCGAGGATCCTCTTCACAGCCATTCCAATGCTCTTTTCCTGATCCCATAAAGAACTCATGACTCCAACCGCTTAACAATATCTGCCTAGTACAAATCATGGCGTACATAAGGCTTCCACAGCTCAATGCAGACGGCAATTTAGACATTTCCATCCTTTTCGCTTCAGCTGCCAGGACACATACCTGAGGATAATTGTAATTCAGAAGTGGGGTTGAACGGCTTATCTTGCATATTGAAAGCGCGCAAGATTTTCATCAAATAATTCTTCTTTGAAAGCCAGACTTTCCTTCCGTCTCGGTGAATTGCATTGAAAATCTTGTTTATTGCCAAGTCCTTCATATCAAATTCCCTAGAACTCTGCCTTCAATTTGGATCGATCTTTGTTGGGCCTACCACCAACATGTCATCCACATACAACAACAGATGATGAAAACATTGTTACCAAACCTCTGTAGTATGTACAATGGTCGAACTCAATCTCTGTTATGGAGGCGAATTATGAAGGAATCAAATCTCTTGTACCAACACCTTGGCGCCGCTTTAAATCGTCAAGAGATTTGGTCAACCTACAAACCAAGTTTTCTTTTCCTTGTTTCTCAAACCTCTTGTTGGAGCATATAAATCTCTCTTCAAGTTCTTCGTGAAGAAAGCAGTTTTCATCTAACTGTCATATGTAAAATCAAATGCAGCACACATAGCAACACTACTCTAATAGTGGTAAGTCTGATAATGGAGAAAATATCTCATTGAAATTGATACCTTCCTTCTAGCAAATCCTCTTACCACCTAGCGCATATCGTTCCACTCGACCATTTCCATCTCGTTTGATCTTATAGACCCATTTGTTGCCAATGGCTTTCTGACCTTTTGGAAGTGCAACAAGTTCCCATGTCTTGTTCCTATGCAAGGCCTCCATTTCTTCCTACATTCCTGCCATCACAGAGAAGCATCGTGCTTACTCAAAGCCTCTTTGAAAGTTGATGGTTCTTCCTTCTTGAAGAAGACAAGATGCACCGGCTTGCCATAACATAGTCTGAATGCCATGATGGTGGTTGTCTGGCGTGTTGATCGCCTAACTTTGAATTATTAGCCTCTTCTGGTACTTGTTCATCATGCTCTGGCTTCGCTTCAAGAATCATTTTCTTCAACTTCTCATCTATCAAGCAGCCATCTCTTCATGCCTTCATTTCTTTTTTCACTTTGTAGTTCATTTTCTGCAAATATAACATCCCTCCTGACAATAACCTTGCAGGTAGTGGGATCCACAAGTGATACCCCTTTACACCATCTAGGATAACCCAAGAATATACATTTCCTGGACTTTGGGTTCAACTTTGTTCTTTCTTGGGAGTTATACATCACATATGCTGGACACCGAACACTTGTAGAGAAGAATAATCTCCGGCCTCATTCCACATCTCCATTGGTGTCATTAAACCAATCGCGGTTGATGGGACGATTAATCACGTATGAGTTTGACCTCTCCTAAGAAAGACTTGGCTAAACTTGTTGTTCTCATTTGCTCTGTTCTTCTCAGAAGAGTCCTGTCATCGCTTCTTACACCATTTTGCTGAGGTGTATGAACTATGAATTGCCTTTGAATACCTTCATGCTTGCAAAATGCTAGAATCTCCATCAGTATATTCTCCTCCATTGCTCGTCCTCAAACACTTATTCTTTTCGGATTCAAAACTACTCTTGCTTTGAAGTCCTGAATATTGGGAACACATCTAACTTCTTCTTGATTGGGTACACCCACAATCTCCTGAGTAATCATCAATGAATGATACAAAATATTTTGCACCTCCCAAGGACATTTCTGCGACTCCTACACATAAGAATGAATGAATCTAGAATATGCTTACTTCTAGCAATCTGAACTACCAAACTTCAACTATGCTGCTTGCTTAACACATGCTCACAAAACGGTAAATTACCATTCAAGCCGGAATTAATTACGTCCGCAAGAACCTTCAAACCACGTTCGACATGTGGCCTAATTTGCAATGCCACATCATCGTCGTTTCTTCTTGACTTAGAATGCTACTGATGCATCCTCCCCTATGTATCTCCTTGAAGCTTGTATAGATTTGTCGTGGTCTTTCTCTTTCATCACCATAAGAGCACCTTTAACAACTTTCAAGATCCCACCTTCAACATGGGTCTTGCATCCAAGGTCATCCAATTGCCCAATAGACAATATATTCTTCCCAGCCCTTCACGTGTCGCACTCCTTGAATTGTTCGAATGGAACCATCAAATAATTTTATTTTGACAGGACCAATACCAGCAATTTCTAAGGCATAATCATCTCCCATGAACATAGATACCAGAAGGTTTCGTAATTGTAAAACCAATCACGTGAGGAGTCATATGCCATGATGCTCCTGAATCCATTATCGAAATATCGTGAGCTATTTACCGCTTTTGGAACCAATGCCGCCTCATGCATAGGATTTCTCCATCAGAGGAGACCGCAACACATCATTGAGAGGTTGATGCTTCTAGGGCTTTATCTGCATTCTTCTTATTGTTCCAACAATCTTTCTTCAAGTGCCCTCTCATGCCACAATGGTAGCATTTGAAGTTCTTCCTTCTCTTGACTTTGACTTGACTTTGACCATGACTCCCACTCGGAGTCACGCTCCATTATCTTCCTCTCGTCACCAACAATGCCTCTGCGCTCCCAGCTCTCCAGCCTATCTTCCTATCTCGCCCCATTCTTCTTCAAGAATAGCACGGCGACATCATCAAAGGATAGTCATTGGTAGTATTATTATTTGTGATGTTGTTGATGAGTTGATCACATGAGAGGTAAGACTTTTAAGTAGAAGCTCCCACGTTCATTCTCCCGTTATTTATAATCTGATGCTAAGCGGGAGAATAAGGTATTCAGATTGTTGATGTGGTCAATCACGATGTGGACTCATTCATCCGAAGAGTATACAACCTCCTCTTTAGAAATATTCTATTTGAAATACTGACCTCAGACATTTACAAGAGCATCCCAATTCTCTTTGCCGTCTTCTTTCTTACACTAGACAATACTCAATCCTCCATTGCAAGATGGAGTGGCAACAGCATTATAATCCATCTCCTTCCACTTTTCATTCAGGAACTTCGGCGATCCCGCCTTCAATTGCCGGGCAGCAATTGTCCTTCCTCAGATTGCCTTCTCTTCAATTTCCATAAGAAAAAATTACTCCCATTGAACTTCTCAAACTCAAATTTTGCCCATGGTGACTCTGGACCCGTTCTCTACTAGACGGTCACCTTTTTTTTAATCTGACAGTACCATATGTATGAATAATTCCGTATACGTGAACAATGTCTTATACGTGAATAATACCATATCGTGAGAGGATCGTATATTTATACTTTATATAGAACAAATCCAATATACATTAACAATACTGGAAAGTATACAACTACACTTAAACTCAGCGGTGTTTTAGTAACCGGCTGGACCAATGACTCTAAGCACCAGGGAAAATTTTTTCTGATGGAGATTTGAATGAAGCAACTACAAGACATACTAAGAAAATTCCACTCACCAAAGCTCGATACCACTGTTGGGTACCAGAGTTATTGAAACAGATCATCAACTAAAGAAGAAGTTGATAGAATTGGAACGCACAAATATTCACGGAAAACCTTGAATGATGAGGGAAAAGCACGGGCAAGGTTGTTTAGAAAGATTTTCACTATGTGGAAGATAAATTACACCTCTCTAATACTAAGGAGAGAACAATAACATCTTATACTAGGAGAATACACCTCTATAAATATAGGAGAACTTTCAAAGACACTATATATTGAATGCTCTCAGTTTGTCCATGCTGAAACTGAACGATTCAGTTCTATTCATAGAGCCTTGTAGTTACCGCCAACCAATGCACATAACTCTCGTGATTTTTGCTCATATGATAAATTAGTGCATACATAGTACTTGTCCAGTAATTCTCGTGATTTTGAATCTCATTTCTAACTTTATTATATGTAAGCGCACTATAAAAATTTTGACAAAAAAATGGCTTTATGCCACAACATTTAAGTTAGAAAAATTTTGTTTTGTTCATTTAAGACAACGTAATCATTTTGGTTTGTATCATTATTCCTGTGAGCAGTGTAGCAAATAGTGGCCCAATAGCTCAAGTTTTTTAGGAACAAAAATAAAAAAATTAGAAAACTTGAAATATATCTTAGTTTTAAAAAATAATCAAAATGTGTATGTTTTTATTATATAAGCACTATGATGAATCATAAGTTTTATACAACTATAGTTATGCCTGAAATACGACTATTGGACACTTGGAATGACAAGTACACCACTTTATTACGTGAACAATGACCATATCTCCAAATCACCCATTCTTCCAAAAAAAAAAGCTAAGAGAGAGATTTTGTTTTGTATCGTTAATACCGTCATTTTGGTTTGTATCATTATTCCTTGACAATTTAGCAAAGAGTAGGGCGGAATAGTTCGAAGATTTTATCAGGAATAAAAATAAAAAAATTAGAAAACTTAAATATGTCCTAGTCTAAAAAAGAACTAAAATGTGTCATATTTTAATTATATATAAGTACTAAGATGAATCAAATTAAAAATTACACATAAGTTGTATAGGAATGGCACAACTCATGTGTTGTGAAATATGACCTGTTGGACACTTACAATGCCTAACTTGCACCACCTTTCCACGACCCCAAAATACTACTCGTACCACTCCACGCACATTCTTCCAGAAGAAAGAGAAGCTTAAGAGAGAAGGGTACAAAAAAGCTATGGAGCATCAAAGCTTTACGGCCATGATAATAAAGGGCATATTGAGAGGAGATTAGAGGAGCTGTATTCTTCTTTGACATTTTATAATTATTAATAAAAGCTTATGAGATTTTCAACATTTACTTGGTGTCAAAATTAATTTTTTTGACAATACTATTATTAACACTTCTTATGGAATTAATTGTTTAAAATACTCATTTATCTTGTGGTGAAATCTTTGAGAATTAAAATATGTGTTTTTATCTTTTAAGCATTAAAGTGCTTAAAAGAAAATTCTTTTATGGTATGTTTGGAAGTGAAGAGAAAATGAGTGAAAAGAAAATGGAAGAAAGAAAATGAGGAGAAAGGAAAAGGAAAAGAGGAGAAATAAAATGATAATTGAATCAAAATCTATTGCAATTAAAAAGTGTTGTACTATTTTAATTTAATTTTAGATAATTTATAAAAATTGAATAGATAAATAACTTATAATAATATTAATAAAATTTTAAGCTATGAATATTTTAATTATAAAATTTATTTTAATTTTTTGTTCAACTATAATACTTGTTATATGAAATTTTATTTTTTTAATTTATTAAAACCTTTAAAGGTATATATAAATGTCATTCGCTTATTTTCTTTGATTTTTTTTTATTTTCATTGTGCAATTGATAACCCTATGAATAATCAGCTATAATGCAATTTCAAATATGCTAGAATCTTGAGATTTTAATGATTTTAATTTAATTTTGCTTATTTTCCTACTTGGAGATTTTTCATTGAAATTATTTTGTTTTTGTTGGATTTTAATTTGTTTATCTTTGATTTTTATTTTCATGTTCATAATAATTGGTATCAATCTCATGTATAACGTTTGAAGATGGTATTTTGAAGGAATAATACCAAGAAGAAGTCTTTTTTGAATGAGAAATCCAAGTTGTGATGCCTTTTGACCTTGCTGTGATGATATGAACATAACTGGAGTTGTGGATGGGATAGAACTAATTTTGGTGGCATTGGAAATCTAAGAAAAAAATACAACTTTGATGAAGGCACCATAATCCAATTCATGCAGCTAAGGGATGAAAATCACGTGCAAGTCACAAGCTTGATGTTGGTGTTTCGGTGCCAAGCATCCATTTCTGGCACTAGAACCTGCTGGCCCAAAGGGAGATTGATTCTAGTCCCAAGGCTCCCAATCTTGGCATCTAGTCTTACGGCAAGTCTATTTCCAACTTTTTATTTTAAATACCAAAACAATAAATTTTGTGAGTAATTTTTAGGTTTGAAATAAGGGAAAAACATCTTCAGACTCTGGGATGAGGCAAAAGAGAGCTAGGGAATGAGGGATTAAGGAATTATCACTTTAATTCTTGATTTTTCTTTCATCTCTCTTGTTTCTTCTTTTGTTTGCTTTTTTCTTAATGAGTTTGTGGACTTTTTGTTAGGGTAGGATGAAATCTAAATTTGGAATGAATTGTGATTGAGTTTATGTTGCTTGATGTTGGAATTGGCCGATTAAAAGTTTATCTTTTATTCTTATTGCAATTTATGATGTGGTTTATTTGGCTTCTTTAGGGTTCATGCATGAATTGAAAATTTGTGTATGTTCTAATTCTAGGGATAAACTACATAATTCTCAGGTTCCCAAGGTTAGGAATTTATCTTGTGGTTGTGCGGGTTTTTGGATTAGAATTGTGTGCTTTAGCCCTTATTTGTTCAATACATAATTGAGGAACCATATGTTAGAGTGAAAAGGAAGAATTAATATTATCAAGGAATTAGAGTCAATTGTTTATAATTCATTCTTTAATTGTTAATCTCCAACTTCAATAATAAGAAATCATTGATCTCATTAAAAAGTGCAGACTAACCTGAACTTCTAACATTTTTTTATGCTTAAATTTATTTCTTTTATTAAAGTTATTTTTTCCCCAAAACTAAAACAATATTTTTCATAGTTGAGATAGAAATTTAATTAGTAAATTGCTCGAGGGATGATACTCCTACTTATTATTTTACTACTTGAACTATTCAATACACTTATTGATTAGTTAACAATGAGGAAGAAAACTCATGAGATGGGTCCTGTGGACCATTTTCTCATCCTTCCCAGATTTTCACCCAATCCAAATGAGAGAAAACCAGTTAATAATCTCTCTTTATTTTCTTTCATCGAGCTCTACATACTTTCATTTTAAAGAAATACTAATAGTTTTTTTTAATAAAGAAGAAATACAAATAATTTTGAATAAACTAAATATTATTTATAATCATTCATATTTGAAATCAATAAATCATAGTTTTTGGATTAAATCTCGCTACCATTATTATTGATTTTAATTGATACAATTCACTAATTTTTTTTTTGTATTTTTTATTTACTCCAATTTATATTTTTTTATGAATTATTAATGGAATATTACTGAATAGAACTGAAATATATCTGAACAAAATTATTACTATCTATGATCCTTCATTTGAGATTTTGAAATTAAATTATTTTAGTACTCACAGTCTTTCATTAATGGAATCATAATCCAAATTATTGTTAAAAATCAAACAAGCATTTCTACTATGGTATTATTTGAAAATTTAATCGCAATGAATGGTTAGTACTCACAGATAAGAATTAAAACGTAAATGAAACAGTAAATTAATAGTAATTTTTAAATTGGGAAAAATTAAATTTCTCAACATCTGTGAATTGAATTCCAATTGCCACGTGTCCCCAACTTACAGTTTTTATATTTAAGTGCAATCAAATAATTATAATTATAATATATAACGAGTATAATGAAAAGGGTAATTGATCATTTTAAGATTTAATATTGAAGGCAATAAATGATAGTAATTGACATTTATATTAATTCCTTTTTTTGGTTATATTATCATATTTCAGCCTGAAGATTTTCAAAGTGACATGGTATTAAGGAAATGACTGGGTGCCATTGATTCTCACCAATTTGTTGAGAAGAAAAGAGCACATAATGACTAAAGAGTAAAGCCTAAAGCAGAAAATCCCTCATTTGTGACTCATATAATAACAATATTTGCATTTTTGGTGGTATATATGAAAGAATAAAGCAAAGAGTAAAATCTACCTGTGAATTATTGTCCAATCAACAGAACGTTAGTTCTCAATGAGCCACCAAAGAAATAGAGCATTCATTCGGAAATTTTTAAAATTGAAAGGTAGGTCGTGTGTTGAAAAAGCCATTCGTTTAGACTAGCGGTCACTCCACTTGTCCCATGATGTTTGTCTTTCAAGCTGCAATCCCACAATTATCTAGGACTTCATTGCAGCAATAAGTACCAATTCAATGAGATTCTAAGGTCATTGTGACATTGGCTCCAAATTTTTACACCAGTTGACTATCATTTCATCTTCAATTGCCACAAATTAGTTCTAGAATACGAAGACCTTGCTCTTATGCACTTCTTCAAGATCAAGATGGAAAAGGTGATACAACCTAATTAAATAATTCCCATTATCTGAAACATATAAAATGATCTAAGAATATAGTAATCGATATGAGTTAAATGAACTTAGCCTATCAAAGATGAGATTTTAAGGTGTCAACTATGGTGGCAAAACGGAGAAGAGAGACGATTACGGTGTTGTGCATTTTTTACCATGGTGATTGTGATATGCTGCTATGCAATGATGATTTTTCACGAGAGCAGTTTTACTAGTTCCCCACAGATAGTGCCAGATGTTCTGGGCAAATTACAGTTTGAATGGATTACCAGCCATATGAAGACTTTCACGATCAGGAGATCAGGCTTCCTTCTAGTAGAGAGGATTGGAGCTCACTAGGAATATGCCTGTCCCCACCAATCCTTAGGCATTTTATGAGTGCTAGTTGAGGGTTATAAAAGTGAACAATCATATATACTGCAATGTGTTGTAAATGTGTCAACCCGACAATAAAAAAGCCGACTGCTCATTCAAAGGAAAGAATGGTTACAATGGAAAACATTGAGCATCCCAAAATAACATGTATAGTTCACTTTGTAAATGGAAGAGATCCTTCAAGTGGAAATTTCACATAATGATGTTATGTATAAATTTCCACCATTAATTAAAGTCCACAAGACTGGGAAAAAGTCCACAATATTAGGCCTTCCAGCTTCTTCCATGATACCCCAAATAATGTCCTTGAACTCTTGGGACTTATCAGAAGTGTAATGAGCCAAATCCAAAGAAAAGAAAGTGTTTGATATGGAATCAAGCACAATTTTAAAAGAAGCCTCGCCAATATCCAAAGCTTCACCTTTCTTGCACTTTTCCTTGACATAATCCAACAATTCTTTCACCTTCCTTTCACGAAGAATTTTTGTAGAATCAAGCTTTTGGGCTGAGAACACTTTTGTTGCACAAACTCTCCTAAGATTCCTCCACTCAGTTGTTGGTGGCAACCATACCATTGAAAGTATGTGGTGGTCAAGTGCTCTAGTAGCATCTGGGATTGTCCTGCTAGAGAAGAGTTGGTCATATTTTGGGAGTATTTCTTTGGCTAATTGTGGAGAGGAAATGGCTATGGTGGTTATGTTACCAAGCTTTAGGGTCATTATGGGTCCATAAGTTTGAGAAAGCTTTGTTAGTGCTTGGTGAGGCTGGTTGCCAATTTCTAAGATGTTTCCTATGATAGGAAAAGGGCTAGGCCCTGGTGGAAGTTTAGGAAATTTGGGTGTTTTGATGCCTACTTTTGAGATGAGGACATGAATTAGAGCACACACAAGAGAAATTAGCAGAAGAGATGCAAGATAGTCCATGGTCATTGGCTAATCTAATTTCTATTGCTAGTTTCTTTTGAATATACACATGCCCTGCCCAGCAAACTAAACCGAGGAGTTAGAGGTGATTGTGGGTGCATGAGAACCTCATATGCCTACATTTTTGTTTTTGTCTGTTTAATTTTGGAAAGTTATGTCCTACAAGATTGGGACATACTGTCCTTACGTGAAGATAGTTTTTTTTTGGGAATGACGTAATGTTAAGGATGGAATTGAATCTTGTGTGCAAATTGCACACGAGAGAGTCCTATCTAAATTTTTATCTTTGATTTTGGATGTGTACTTCCTTATCTTTTTAAAATAAAAAGATTGTATTAATAATATAGACTAAGACATGAGGGACTTATTTTTGAATATGATATTTAAAGAGTTGTTTTACACATATATGATCATTTGTAGGGAAAAATTTTGATCTGGGCATGTCAGAGGAATCCGCCACAAGCGGAAATTTTTTTTATTAAATGGAAAAAGAAGAATCCGCCACAGGCGAAGTCAGGAAGATTTAAAAAGTTAAAATGTGGAAACGTCTTGTCTTTTTCTTCTGGCAGTTGAACAAGAAATGTTAAAAGTTTAAAAATCAAAACTTGACTTGTCTTTTGCTTTCTGCAGGTTTGAACGAGAAATGCATTTAAAAAAAAGTACATTTTCAAAGTTTTGGAAAATGGGAATGATTTGCTGACAAAAGGAATCGACGAGGGTGGATTATTTTATTAAAATTTATTTTTAAGAATCTGGTAAAGGTGTTTTTATTATTAAATTATTTTTACCCTTTATATAACTTACAAGTCTGCACATACCATGCATACTATCGTTAGAATGTAGTAGAGAAGATTATGAGGATGTGAGTTTTGTAGGAAAAAAGTGTTCGAAGAGTGTAAAAAAAAAGAGTGAGAATGAATAATATAAATATAATAAGTTTATTTTGATGGTTAAGTTGTTACAAATACTAATGAGGGTGTCACATTTATATGTGAGAACCATTTAGCTTTTTTATTCCCTACACTTTATCATATGCGGAGCTAGAAAATCTGATGTCAATCAATAAATAATGTACACTCAAACAGTATTTGCAATAAGATACAGCCCTCTATTTTTACAGCCTTAGGATACCATGTCTGGAATATGAGATTAACAATGATATTCAGCAATGTTTAGGATACATCAACACTATCAATAACATTTGATATTGAGTTGTATGTTGATTTTGAAGTTGTTGCTATGAATATAGAATATGGGTCAAACACATTTGTAGATGAAGATAGAATTGAAAGTAATGGAAGAAAGACGATGAAGATGACTATGCAAGTGGCAATGAATATGCTGAGAATTATGCAGTTGATGATGTTGATAATGATGTAGATAATTATTAAAATCAAACAGAGTGCCTGGACATTGAATAATTAGCCATCTTTCATGCATGCTTTGAATTTAAGTATGCAAGCACTAGGATTTCCTAATATGCAACACATGGGTATGTACCCTTTAATTTTTTTAGTTGATTGTTTTTAATCCATCATATTTAGTTGATTAATTTTAGTTGATTAATTTTAGTTGATTATAATATAATTTTAATTGATTATTATTTAGTTGATTTAAATTTTTTATCATTTTCAGTTGATTATTTTAGTTGATTATTATTTTTTAGTTGATCATTTTTAGTTGAATCCTTTAGTTGACTATTTTTGCAGTTGATCATTCTTTAGTTGATTTTTTTTTTAGCTAATCATTTTTAGTTAATTCCTTTAGTTCATTATTATTTTTAGTTGATTTTTTTTAGTTGATTCTTTTAGTTCATTATTTTTTTTGTGTATCATTTTTAGTTAATTCCTTTAGTTGATTATTTCTTTCATTTGATTCCTTTAGTTGACTATTTTTTCAGTTGATAATTTTTAGTTGGTTCTTTTTGTTCATTATTTTTTTTAGTTGATCATTTTGATTTTTTTAGTTGATTTTTTATTTTTTTTGGTTGATTTTTTAGTTGATTATTTTTTTAGTTGGATATTTTATTTTTTAGTTGATTTTTTTTATGTAATTTTAGTTCATTGTTATTTTGATGATTTTTTTTTGGTCAATTATGTTTAGTTGAGTTTTTTTAGTTGATTATTTTTTCCAGTTGATTTTTTGTGTTGATTCTTTTAGTTCATTATTTTTTTAGTTAATTCTTGTAATTGATTTTTTTGTTGATTATTTTTAGTTGGTTATTTTATTTTATTAGTTGATTATTTTTAGTTGATTAGAAACACAATGTTATGTAATTTTAGTTCATTATTTTTTAGATGATCTATTATTATTTTTGTTGATTATGTTTAGTTGATTTTTTTAGTTTATTATATTTTTTTTACTTGATCATTTATAATTGGTTCTTTTGGTTTATTATTTTCTTAGTTGATTCTTGTAATTGATTTTTTTGGTTGATTATTTTTAGTTGATTTTTTTAGTTTATTATATTTTTTAATTATTTTTTCATAGGTGATTCCGTTGTGAATGGCGTGATTTGCGGAACGCTCGTATGAGGAGTTACCGCATTGTGTGGAGCCATGTGTGCGCCTTCAGGTTCAATTGTTCAGTTGATGCCGTGGAGGCATATCGTGGTGATGAACTGGTGCCAAATTATCGACGTTTCACCGTGTGTTTTGGAGTTTTGGTCCATACATTAGGGCATTTAGACATTGCAAACCACTAATATAGATAGATGGGACGCATTTGTATGGGAAATATAAAGGGACTTTACCATTGGAGTTGCACAAGATGACAATAAGAACATTTTGCCAATTGGTTTTGCTATTGTGGAGGGAAAGACCTAAGATGCATGGAGTTTTCCTGGACCATCTTTGTAAATATGTAGTAACTTAAGACTGGGTTGGTGTTATTTCTGATCACCATGAGTCAATTAAAGTAGCAATAGCTCCTAAGCAATGGCGATGGGAACCTCCGAGAGCATTTCATAGGTATGCATTAGGCACATTGCCTAATTTCTTGAGGAGATTCAAGGCACCTCACTTGCACAAACTTGTCGTGAGCATGGGTAATTTACACTTTCATTGCACTTATGTTTGTTAATTTCATTTCCTATGGATATGATTTTTATAAAATTTAAAACACATTACTCTCTGCAGGGTATTCAAGGAATGAGAGTGAATTCAACTATCACTATGAGCGGATACGTGAACGTAGCTCCCAATATACAGATTGGCTTGACGAAATTTCACGGGAAAAGTGGGTGCAGCATTTGATGGTGGATATCGATGGGGGCACATGACCACAAACCTTGTGGAGTGTATGAATTCTGTGTTAAAGGGGCTCGCAATCTTCCAATCACAGCATTGATAAGAGTAACATATTTTCAATTGAATGAGTTGTTTGCTAGGAAGGTGGGGAGGCATATGCACGAAAAGATGCAGGTCATGAATTCTTAGAAGCCTCACGATACGACTTGCAAAGTAGAGCTATCAAGAAACATGATAGTGACCAACTTTGATAGGCAACACGAGTCTTTCCATGTTAAAGAACAAATCAGGAAGAATACAAGGTTGACTTGAAGCAGAGATATTGTGATTGTGGTGATTTTCAGATTGATCGAATTCCTTGTCGTCACGTGATTACCGCCTGATAGTAGGAACATTGAATGGCGAGGGTATGTGGATGATGTTTAAGAATAGCCAAGGTTTACAAGGTATACAAGAGACTTTGGGGTTGTAGGCACCAAAGTACATGGCCCCGATATAGAGGTCCAATGATTTGTCCTAATCAGCTTCAAAGCGCAAAGCCAAAGGCCACCCAAGAGCACTCGCTTCCTTAATGAGATGGATATGCGTGATATGCGGGACCTCGACGTTGTGGTCTTTGCCGAGGTGAAGATCATAGTCGGAGCCTGTCCACACACTCCTGGCCCAAGTTCATAGTCATGTCACTTAACCATGTTTCATGGAGGCTATTATGTCATTTGATTGTATTTCATGGATGTTAGTGTGTGATTTTATTTTGTTTCTTGGATGTTATTTTGTCATTTTATTTTATTTCATGGATGTTATTATCTCATTTTATTGTGTTTCATGGATGTTACTTATTGTGTCAATTTAATGTTTGTATCGAGGTTATGGTGTTATTTTATTGTACTATATGTTACTTTCATATATATATATATATATATATATATATATATATATATATATATATATATATATATATATATATATATATTCTTTATATTCATGGTCCATCAACAAAAAATACATCAAGGCCCATAAAATGACACATAACACGTTACATGAAAAAAAAAAGTAGAAAGTCCATAATAGAAACTAGAAAGTCCATATATAAACACATAACACGTTACATGAAAAAAGTAGAAAGTCCATAATAGAAACTAGATAGTCCATACATAAACATAACACGTTACATGAAAAAAAAAGTACTACACACTCAACTTCCCTTACGACCTTTCCCTTCCCATCTGGCCGTGGTGGTTGAAATGGTGAATAGCTTAGTCTTTTCGCGATTTCACACGTTCGTGGCCAAAGCCTCACGCAGAGTTCCTACAGTTTATTGGCAGCCTTTCCTAACACATTGATAATGCCACGTGATTGCCTTCTAACTTACCCCTGACCACCCATGCCCTCATCTCCGCCACCCTGATTTCCCATGTCCTCATCCCTCACCTCATCTCTGACCCTGATCACCCATCTCCTCATCTATGGCTACATGTTCCCCACCTTCTACTCCGCATGTTAGGCAGACACGGTATCTTGCAAATTTTGCATCATCTCGGCATTTGCCCATTGTGCACCTGGGGATAACATCTGTATAGACTTCCCAAATGTAACCATTTGTGGCCGGATACATCATTCAATTGACTAGCTGGATTTGTATTGAGGTCAAGGCTAACTTGTGTAGATGATTGACCCCCAAGATGAGCAAAATTGTAATTTCCTCCAGGGAGATGAATAGACATTCTCCCTCTGGATGACACCACTAGACTTCACAGGACCACCACCGTGGCGGCCTAAAACACAACAGAATGTCACGGTGGATCTTGGATCTGAGTTGCCTATCTGTGACCCAAGGGAATTGGTTATGAGAAAATTGTAATGCATGCACATCCCAATAAAAATGTTATTTTGTTGCATAAATAAAGGTTGATGGCCATGAGGAGCTTCGTTTGGATGGGAATGCTACATCTTCTCCTTGGACGAGCACTTGACCTTCTTCATCGAGGGGTGGTTCATTTTCTTCGCAAGCAGGTGGATGATTTGCTTCCTCAGGGACAGCGTATAGCTCGAGTATGAGATAAATACCAAGACTGATATAAGTCAGAGGGTAATAACAAGGTAGGAGTTCCAATTAATACACAATTTGCACGTTGTTGCCACATTGCCACCCAATGTTGATGTTGTTTTTCCCAATTGGTGGGTGGTAATCCCCTTAATCTCTATTATGAAATCCTTGCAAATTAGGTTGGTCGAGGGGAATTTCTTGATTCAAGCCAAATTGGCGCATAACTCGATTGGTTGGGTGCAACTCCATCACCTCAAAACATGAAAGTGAAGTGACAGATGAGAACAATTGCTCTCGACTTGCACTTTCTGGAATAAGGGCATAAACAGAGGATCTAGATATGGCTGCCATATAAACTGGATTAAAATAAACATATCAGATATACAAATTATGATAATTATGGTGACCACAAAAAGATTGTACAATATTCCAAATGTTTACCTTATATCCCAAATTATCTATCAACAACCTTATATTGTGATGGTCCTTTAAATTAACATCACGTGGATAACGTGGTCGCTTCCATCTATGAGACATTATCTTGATTAGCTGTTAATTATTACTTTAACAAGAATAATATAGAAATTCAGGTAAACAATGGTTACCTCGGCAAAGGGGAAACAACAGGCATGGATGGTATAGGAGCCAAAAGGGCATCCGCCGCCATGCCCATACTTGCAGTAAAACAACGCAACCGTTGATTTTTTTGGTTTCTATGCGAGTAGCACGACAAAGCCCTCGAAAAGCAAGCAAGCTGAGCCCAGCTATACGATCCAATCTGCTCAAATCTTCCAACGCAAGTACTTTGCATGTACTTCCGCAGTGCTCTCAGGCAGAATACATTGGCCCAACAAGGCCAGGATAAAAGCACGTGTAAGTTGTTGAATTACCAAATTAGAATTGGCTTCCACGATTCCAGGTACTATTATTCAACCAAATTAAATTTATCGCACCTCCACTAAAATCTAGTGGACAGGACGAACACCCAGGAGATATTGACATAAATCAGGAGGGTTTCATATCTAGAAACAGGAGAGCCAATCACAGGTCGACCATTTATCGGGAGCCCTAATATAATAGCAACATCTTCTAATGTGATGGTGCACTCCCACGGAAAATGGAAAGTATGAGTTTCAGGCCTCCACCTTCAACCATGCTAGATAAGCATCTGATTCACCTATGTCACCGATTTCAACAAAGCGAAGAAGGCCATCTGCACGTAGGGTCGTATCTCATTTCTCATATAAGGCAATTTTAAATGTTAAGCCCATATGTCTTGTTGTGTTAAATGAAAAAATAAATTAATAAACTTCGAATAAATGGATTTAAACTAATTAACTTAAAGTTTCAACTAAAACTAATTAACTACAAATTTCCTAAATCAACTAGATGCAAGAAATTACCATAACCAACTTAAAGATTAAGTTAATAACATTACATGAAATAAAATTATGATTCTAATTACCACCACTAAAAATACTAAATGAAAAAAATTAAATAATAGACTAAATAATCAATTTAAAAAGGTCTTAAATAAAATAAAATAGTGCATTTTATCAATCAATCACTATACCTAAAATGATAACTAGATGCAAGAAATTACCTAAATCAACTTAAACTAATTAACTAAAAGTTTCAACTAAAACTAATTAATTACAAATTTCACTATAAATAACTAACTTAAAGATCAAGTTAATAACATTACATGAAATAAAATTGTGATTCTAATTACCACCACTAAAAATACTAAATGAAAGAAATTAAATAATAGACTAAATAATCAATTTAAAAAGGTCTTAAATAAAATAAAATAGTGTATTTTATCAATCAATCACTACACCTAAAATGATAACTAGATGCAAGAAATTACCTAAATCAACTTAAACTAATTAACTAAAAGTTTCAACTAAAACTAATTAACTACAAATTTCACTATAAATAACCAACTTAAAGATCAAGTTAATAACATTACATGAAATAAAATTGTGATTCTAATTATCACCACTAAAAATAGTAAATGAAAGAAATCAAATAATCAACTAGATAATCAATTTAAAAATTCTTAAATAAAATAAAATAGTACATTTTATCAATCACTACAACTAAAGGGATAACTAAATGCAAGAAATTACCTAAATCGACTTAAAGTAATTAACTTAAGGTTCCAACTAAAACTAATTAACTACAAATTTCACTATAAATAACCAACTTAAAGATCAAGTTAATAACATTACATGAAATAAAATTGTGATTCTAATTACCACTACTAAAAATGCTAAATGAAAGAAATTAAATAATAGACTAAATAATCAATTTAAAAAGGTCTTAAATAAAATAAAATAGTACATTTTATCAATCAATCACTACACCTAAAATGATAACTAGATGCAAAAAATTACCTAAATCAACTTAAGCTAATTAACTAAAAATTTCAACTAAAACCAATTAACTAAAAACTCTACTAACAAAATATCAATATATTAAACTAATCTTTTAATTAATTAGATTTTTGGTCTTACTCCCACTAAATTTAAAATTAAATTTATCAACCCCAAATAAATGGATTTAAACATAAAATTAAATTAATATATGCTCTAACAAAAAATATCAACTTAAAAACATTAAATTAATATATCCACCAACAAAATTTAGATATATATTTAACTAATCTTTTAACTAATTTTATTTTGTAAAAAAAAAATCAACTAAACAATAAAAAATATAACAAATTTAGAGCGCTATTTTTTTTTATGAATTACACAATTTACGCCCAACTAAATATAAAAAAATATATAAAATATAAATTCCAATAACAAATTAAAAATACATTACATTTTGCTCTAACACTTCAACAGCAATGTGGCTATCCTATTCATTGTATTATCAGGTTTCACCATTTTCCTCTATCAAGTATTTCTATTGCACAATTTTTTTAATTATCTCTGGCCTTTTTTTTTCCCTCACTTCTCTTAAGTATGCGTTTCTTCTTACATCCTCCAATCCTCCTTTTATAGGCACCAGTCTCCCTCTCAACTCAACTCAACTCTCTTGGCTCCCTCAATAAATCACTTCATGTTGTTCCATCATTTCACTCGCTGCCTTGCTTGGTATAGCGCTCATTGAAGAAAAATTTAAAGGCAAAAACTGGTACCATAACATTTCAGGCGCATGCAAATGAACAGACCATGATGCATGTGAGCCTTGGTTCTTTGAGGAGGTTTTGAGTTGGGTTTCTCACCCATCGTGAAATTCATTGATGATTTTCTTTTTTTGGTCAACTTCCTTGATGATTTAACCTCTGTCATGTTTTATCATACGAAGCTGGCTTGCACAATGACTTGTGAATTTTAGCAGCAAAGTTCCACTCCTTCCACGCGTCAACTCCCCCTTCCCTTCTCACTGCATGCCAACTTGCCCCCACGTAGTGCGTGCTGCTGGAATTGCCAAAGCGACTAATGGGAGGAATCCGAGCAAAAAACTGTGTGAGGTCCAGGTTTCCCATTTTAATCAAAGCATGTCACTTTTTCTCACTATTTAAAAACAAAGCAAAAAAAATTCTTTTAAAATAATTTGGCTAAACGTGAGGGGATAAGTGTTGCAAACCAAAAAGACACGTAATTAATTAATAATTACAAAGATAATGTAGATTGTACTGTGTTAAAGTTTTATTCGCCAGGTCGCGTCATCGAAGACTCACACTAACTCCTTCACAAGGGGTTTGCAAAAGACTAGAGTGCCCTTCCTTGGCAAATTCTTGCTAATAACGACAAGAGTGGCGAAAAAATATGGAGTTCATCCAATAAAACCAGACTCGCATAGAGATGCCATAATTGTTGAAATAGAACGATGGTTATATATATGTTATATTCTTAATGAAGTGTAAAATTGTGAAAACCCGGTTATTATTCGTAATTACATTTATTCATTAGTGTTGATATGATGGCTTGTTCTTTCTTTGTCTAGCATCCAAAGGAATAGTGCTCTAAGGTGACAAAGGTTACAGTATTAATGCTATATACCGTGCATGCAGTCATGGTAAAACACATGTTAAAATATTTTGTCAAAATTTGCTGCACCAATACCATGAAAACATTAATTAAATCCTCATGCATCCGAAGCTCTAAGCTGAGCTTGCTACGGAGTTTGGGAATAATCACTCCCAAATCATTCGTATTTTGACATTTGGGTGCTCAGAGTTCTCAGAAAATACTTTGATTTCCTTTTGTTTAACCTTCTTTTTGTAATCTTTGTGTGTTGAGTGTATATATATCAATAAAAAAAAACTACGAGGTATATTTTTAAGTGTGTTGTGGGTTTGGGATGTGTGACCAATTTTATACCTCCATCCTATTTTAATAATGAAAATATTTTACTATCATCTTCGTTCATAAATATATGTCATTAGTCCAACTACGTTAATTTCTAGTATTATTTACCCTTATATTTTTACATATTTATTTTGGACTACTTGCGTTGGCACCATTCATAGCAATTAGGAATATACCAGGCAGCATTAGCATAAACTCATTTGAAGATTGACCAAAATGACTCACGACTAATTTCAGAATTCAGTCCGTAGAAACATATAAGCATTTGTTGACTAGCAAATAATTTTATCACTCGTAAGATGAAAGTTTGCATTAAACTATAATTTTTTTATTTCTAATTAATTACTCACTGTATACGATCACCAATTGGCTTTTTGTATTTGTCTTTCAGTGGCGACTGGCAATAGAATTCGGCATACGCAGAATCTATCTAGATTACCTTGTCTCCATGTTTATGTCGACACTTTCTTTATTCTATTGACTAAGTCTCTCAATTAAAATTAAATATATGGAATAGTTCAATCTTAATACGAAATCCACGGCAATGGCGAAAGTGACTTTACGCCCTCAGCAGCCATCAATTATTTGAATCTGAAAGGTATATTTTATAGAGAAAGTGATTTTAAAATAGGAGTTTCGAGATCGTTTCAATCGATGCTGGCAGAAGAATTTGCCCTCAATCACCATTACCTTCCACGGCCATCCATGCACTTTATATTGGTTTATTAATGTATATTGGACCACGTTACATTTTGACAGACAAAAAAAAAGAAGGTTGCCTAGAGTCCAATAGATAATATATAGTTTTTAATTGATAATGTATATTGATATCCTTAAAATTATAATAATTACAAAGTAATCTCTTTTATTTTTTATTTTTAGTCTATGTTTTGCTTAGATTTTTTGTTAGTTAGGCAGGGGCATTAGCGCCTCTTAAGTTAAAAAAAAAAATCTATTTATTATTTTTATTATGTTTTCACAAATTTTTAACACATTAAAAACAAACAAAAAATAAAAACTCCATTTTTTAAAATATAATTTTTATATTTTTGTTTAAAAAATCGTAGATGTGACTTCATCTCAATCATTAATTCCAATAATGTACCAGCATCCATGAAAAAATTAAGGGTATTGAGAAACCGCAAAATTAAAATAAAAACAAGATAAGATAAGGATTCTGTAGCATACATGTTTGGTTCTGAAGTGCCATCTGGAACCTGCAAGTGGATATAGGCCCAAGAGGACCAAACGACTAGTGCTGCAGGAGGAGTGGCAGCATACATGTGAACATGTGATGCTATTTTGTGGCCATAATTGATTTTTTTATTTTTGATAATTCTGAGAATAGTGGCATAATCCCAACAGGAAAAGCCAGTAACAAGTGCAAAATCTCAAAACAAACACAGTATCATCATGTTATAAGCTCTTAACCTCCACCAATCAAATACAACACCCACTCATAATTAACTAGAGCATCATCAACTCAAAACAGGAGTCAAAAGCGGAAAACTCCAGGCATAATTGATTAGTTGTGTCTATGTCGTCTCAGTTACTGTTAATCACATAAAACAAATGGAGTGGTTTTCGGCCACTAGTAGCTGATGAGATTTTCTACTTAATTCTATTTTGCCACACGACATTACCTATAATAGTTTTGTCAAGCAAGAAAACATTAAAAATAATTTTTTTTTTATTTTTTATTGAATAACTTTATATTTTATACACTAAAACACACTAACATTTGTATTTCCATTCACTTTAAGCTTTCTACTCAATGTTCTACTCAAGCACACACTTGCTTCTCCTTCTCTCTTTATAAAATTTTCTAAACAATTCCTATGGAAACCCACATAAAGAAACATCTAGGAGCTTCTAGCATTTTTAGTTTAGTGCTGGTACTTTAAAAAAAAAAGACAATACTTAAAACATTAGGATCGAATTAACAGTGAGAGGTTTGAATAGTTTATTTATTGCCTTTTAAATATGTAAGAAAATGAGGTTTGTCTTGTATTATTATTATTATTATTTTAGAGGGATCTACTTTTATTTTTATTCCGAATAAATATTTGGTTTATATCCTCCAAAGAAATTAAAAAAATATTTAACTCTTTCCATAATTCATCCCAATAGAATTATCAAACTTAGATGACCCATTCCATTAAGCCCTTACCGACATTACATGGACTACGACGAAGAAGCCACAAGGCCAAAGGCACATATGAGCCAATCAACTTATAACTACTACATTTATAATCTACAGCAACACTTCCTTACCCGCATTCATAAAAATGTTACAAATTCTATATTGTTTGTAACATTTATAAGTAAAATGTTACTATTGATAGAATTTTCTATCAAAACCGTAAAAACCCAAATTCACACACACCATTTCCATATCCAGATTAAAAAACTCTCTCTCTGTCTCTCTCCCTCCCTTCCATCGAGTTACCTTCTCTTCTCGTGCACGATTTGCGAGTGATTCGCACTCAGATCCAACTCGCTCTCATGTTCACCGTGTTTATCTTCTGCGGCCTCCGAAATCATTTTTTGTTCTCTCTTCATTTCTCCGTCAATTGCCACCAAGATCTCCAGCCACCGGCGACCACCACCATCACTAGTTTCTGTCTCTTCGTTTCTCCGTCGATAAGATTTTATGCCTTGCATTAAATGGAGTCGTTTTCCTTACTTTTTCACTTCAAAGTTTGCGGCTTGACCCCATACAATGCA
This sequence comes from Dalbergia oliveri, assembly GCA_030441495.1. Classification (NCBI taxonomy): domain Eukaryota; kingdom Viridiplantae; phylum Streptophyta; class Magnoliopsida; order Fabales; family Fabaceae; genus Dalbergia; species Dalbergia oliveri. The sequence continues at coordinate 5,777,288 of JAMLFY010000012.1, read as the reverse complement.
ACTTTGGCCATGCATCAATTAATTCGAAAAACTTAAAAGATTTTGCCTGACAAGTACTCTTAGATAACTGATTAAAATTTTCAATAGTAAAATTTTTTTATGCTCCCAACATATTAAATATGTTGATAATTTAAAAATTTTATTTTTCAATAAAAAATTCCTATTTTAGAAATCTTAACAAGCGCCTTTATATTGAATAGCAAAACCCAATCTTAAAAGTTTTTTTTTTCAGTAGGCTAACCCTTGCATATGTGGGTCCACAGATAGGCTAAGACCTGTTCATATGTAGGCTAGAGTTAGAGCCAATCCGTTAGAAAAGTTGACAACTTAAATTTTTTTTTAATTATAGGAAGGTGTGAAGGTTAGAAAAAAATATATATATATATATAGTGATTTAGGGTATAATAAGTAGTGGAATAATTTGTATATGGTATTGTTATAGGTGATATACACTAATACAAGAAAATAATAAATTTACTTGGATATTGTGTTTATAGAATTCCGCGTAATTTGTGTTATTTTGTTTTGATAGATCTACCTTTGATTGATTCTGACTTGGTTTCTACTCTGAATTTCATGTTGATTTTTTTATACTTAATTTATCTTCTGGAGATTCAGGATTAATTTTTTTTTACACTAAATCTGCTTTTGATAAATTTTATACTGAAAATACCATATTATGTGATTTTTTTTTCAAACACCATATTGATATGGATGCACCACTTAAATACCATATGCACCAAAAAAAAAATGACCCGTAATAAGAACGGATTATCTGACGACATCCCAAAGACGGTTTGTGAGAGCAAAATAATTGCACACGCGGAATCACTGGACCCAAATATACATGATCATGGAAATGAATCAAAGCATTGAAGAGGAAAATAATGATGGAAGAAAAATACATTGCAATTGGTGAAACTTGAAGAAAAGCTGAAACAACTCTGATTATTCAACCATCTTAGCGGGAAGGAAAATATACAAAGAGTAAAAAACAATTAAAGTAGTTGATTATCTTGTCTTTGAAGAAAGAAAACATTTCTAACAAACCAACATATAAAAGCATCACATAATTTTTATCACTTTGCATGTGACAAACAAACCCCAAAATAGAACCTTAAAGACATTATTTTTAAAAATTCATACTACAGGGATAAAATGTTACAAATTTTACATGAGCTTTGTGATAGTTTCTTGAATGTTTTATTTGTGCAAGCATGATCTTCATATTATGCTTTGATGGGAATAACTTGGAGAGGTTGGGCCTTATGTAAGGTAATCCCATATTTCTCAGACATATCTATTTCCTCTTCCTTTGATCCATTTGCAAGCTCCCAATTATAGCCATAGAGAAGAGAGGCCAAAACAATGTGAATAGTCCTAGAAGCCAATGGCAATCCAGGGCATATCCTCCTTCCAGCTCCAAAGGGAATTAGCTCAAAATCTTGGCCTTTAAAATTAATCTCATTATCTAAGAATCTTTCAGGTATGAACTGATTTGGGTCTGTCCAAATACTTGAATCTCTGCCCATGCCCCATACATTAACAAGAATTTGTGCATTTTTAGGCACCATGAAACCACATAGTTCAGCATTATCTTCTGACTTGTGTGGCACTAATAATGGGATGGGTGGATGCAAGCGCAGAGTTTCCTTCACCACTGCTTTTAGGAAAGGAAGCTTTGAGATATGCGATTCTTCAATTTGTTTTTCACCCTCGCCTATGACCTGTTGAAGCTCTTTTTAACTTTTTCTAGCTTTTCTAGTTGCGTAGCAATTCCCCATTGCCCATTCTATTGTACTTGATGTTGTGTCTACTCGACCACAAATAAATCCTGAAACAATCAGTTGATCAAATCATATAAGATAAAGTATATACTTGCAATGTTTCCTGACAAATATTTTAAGAAGCATGTTTTCCTTTACACTTTATATAGTAAAGTTGTACATGTTATGGAATATCAGAGTTTGGTACATTTAGTTTAATAAACATTTATGATGTAAGTAGAAGAGCGCCCAAATTTGTGGAGAATAACAGAAAATGAGTATGTGAATAATAATCGCGTGGGATCCACATGTCATTATTCACGTGAATAGTACCTGCAAGTGAAACCGTTTAATATTGATCCAAGTGGGACTCATGTCACTATTTATAAATAGTACTCATTATTATTCACTCCAATAAAATAATAAAGAGAAGCACATCAATATTTTAACTTGAAAAACCCTCATGTAATTTTGAGGGAAAATCATGGGCCAAACTTCAAAATATTTCACTATATTTATGAATAATTACAATATAGTGTATCCCTAGTAAAACTTCTTCTACTATAATTTGTAGCATTACAAGTTAAAGAATATACCCAAAACCCCTAGTATACTCACATTACACTCTTGAAATTTTCTTACATACATTCTCTATTTTTCTCTCACTATAAGAAGCCTACACTACTTCTTTCTAAAAATGAGACATGCATTCAACTTGGATGAGATTTCTTTGTTTCCATCCCCTTTATTTATAGAGTTTTCAGGGAGTTACTCTACGTGTAGAGTAAGTTTTCGTGATTTTGGTGGAGTTCACATGTGAAGTTACTATGCATGCACAATAATTTGCATAGTAACCCTCGTGATTTAGATAGTTACTATGCATATATAGTAACTTTGAAAAATCAAAACCGTTGAACAATTCTCTATCTCCTTTGTATTTTTCAACTCTTCAACCTCTACAAATATTGACCAAATTCAAGCAATGCTTAAACTTGTCAACCCGCAACCTTTTGTTATCATGTCAGCTGTTCTTAGTTGTGGCAATTTTTAAACTTGCAACAATATCATTATTGATACTTTCTCTAACAAAATGAAGTCTAACATCAATGTGCTTTGTCATTTCATGATAAATTGGGTTTTTAGCTAGATGAATGACACTTTGACTATCATGTACAACTGATACATGTTGATTCAACCCAAAACTATCCAAAAATTTGTGCACCCAAATGCTCTTTTAACAACCTCAATCAATGTCATATACTCAGCTTCAGTAGTTGACAATGCCATTGTAGATTGCAAGGTCACCTTCCAGCTAATAGTACATCCAAAGACTTGGAAAGATAGCCTTCAATGACCTCCTTTTATCCAAATCACCTGCATAATAAGAATCTATATATCCTATAACTCCATGGTTCTTCTGACATTCAAACACCAAACAGACATCGGAGAACCTCTTAGGTACCGCATGATCCATTTCACAGCTTCCAATGTGTCTTTTCAGGTTTGCTCATAAATCCGCTTACCACACTTACTGCATGTGAAAGATCCGTCTAGTGTACACCATAGCATACATGAGACTTGACTGCACTAGAGTAAGGTATATGAGACATATGCTCCATCTCCTCCTCAGTTCTGGACATTCCTTCAAGATAGCTTAAAATGTGCAACTAAGAGAGTGTGAAATGGTTTGGACTGATCCATATTGAAGCGTTGTAGCATTTTCATAATGTAATTTTGTTGCATTAAGAACAACCTGTCACAATGCCACTTCCTATGAATCTCCATTCTAAGAATTTTCCTTGCCACACCCAAGTCCTTCATATCGAACTCTTTTCCTAATTGAGTTTTCAACATACTAATTTCAGCCTTGTTTCGAGCTACAATTAACATATGATCTACATATAACAACAATAAATCCACGAACCATCTAAAGCTCCTTAGAGTATATGCAATTATCATATTGGCTTCTACTATATCTAGTACCAATCATAAATGCATCAAACCTTACCACTGCCTTTGGAATTGCTTCAAGCCGTATAATGACTTCTTCAATAGGCAAACATGGTTCTCCTTACCAGGAACTATAAACCCCTCTGGTTAAATCATATAGATGTGCTTCTCTAGCTCACCATGTAAGAATGTCGTATTCACATCAAGCTATTCCAACTTCAAGCCAAACGTGCTCACAATAGCTAATAGGATCCAAATAGAGCTATGATTCACCACAGGAGAGAATACTTCATGGAAGTCAACACCCTCCTTTTGAGTATAACCTTTTGCTACTAGTGTCACCTTGAACCTTAGGGGTTCAATGCTAGGGATTCTTTCTTTCCTTTTGTAGACCCATTTGCAACCAACTACTCTTTTCCCTTTTGGAAGTTGCACCAACTCCTACATCTGATTTTTCTAAGAGACTCAATCTCCTCATTCATTGCTATCAGCCACCGCTTCAACTCTTACTTTGTACTACATCATGGTAGGTACATGGTTCATCTCCAACTATACCATCTACCATAGCCAAGGCAAAGGCTATAAGATCTCCATCTAATAAGTCAAGTGCAGGAAGCAGAATCCATATATCTTTGTGGTTTTCGATTTCTCGCCTTTCCCTATCAATAGCAATATTGTATGGCTCTCTTCTTCTAGTTTGTTCACCAGGATCCTCATTGTATGGTTCATCTTGTTGTTCTACTTTAGGTTGAGCAATCCCTTAGTACTCTGCGATCTTCTTGTTTCATCATCCCAGTCAATCTCCAGCTCCACCTTTCCTAGCACCATGATCCGTCTCCTCATTTAATTTAGAATCCTTCTTTGATTTAGCATTGCCACCTTGTCAAAAGTAACATCTCTGCTGATAATGATTTTGGGTGAACTTGCCTTCTCTGAACCATAGTCTATAGCTTTTCGCCCCTCGTGCATACCCTAAAAATATACACCTTCTTGCCCTCACCTCAAGTTTACCATCACTCACATGGACATATGCAGGACAACCAAATATCTTCAAATCAAAATAGTTTATAGGTCGACCGAACCATACCTCTTGTGGAATCTTCAGATCAATAGCAGTCTTATGGAGATTTGCTTACCAGGTATACAGTTGTAGTGACCGCCTCAGCCCAAAATGATTTGGGAAGTGCAGCATTGATTCGCATGCATCTTGCACGCTCAAAAGTGTTATGTTCATCCATTTTGCAACTCCATTTTGTTGTGGTGTTCTTGTATAGTATGGTGCCTCACTATACTAGCATTTCTGCAGAACTCCACAAATTCTTTATTGCAAATTCTCCCCATTGTCAGTTTTACCTTTTGACTAATCCCTTGCTTCTGAACATGGCCTTCCATTGCTTGAATTTGTTGAACATCTTATCTTTTTTTTTTAGAAAATAAATCCAGACTTTCCTAGAATAATCATCTATCAAGTAAGAAAATAGGAGCTCCACCTAAAGAGTTAACAAGGGATGGAACCCAAACATTCAGTGGACATACTCCAATATTCCCTTGCTTTGTGTTTACCAAATTAAGTTCACCCATTTTGCTTTCCAAATATATAATTTTCACATAAAGCAAGTTTGCAATTCTTTAGGCCTTTCACAAGCCTCTCCAGCAAGTATGATCATCCTTTCTCACTCATATGACCAAGTTGCATGTGCCATAATCGTGTAGCATCATCATTTCTTTCAGAGATAGAACAAGGAGTTCTATCGACTGTGCTTTCAAGAGATAGATTCCGTCCTGTTTTCTTTCAATACCACCATTGAGCCTTTCAAGAAACCACCTTCTCCAGTGAACTTGTATCCCCATTATCTAGGGCACTCAACGAGATCAAGTTTCTACCCAATTCCTGGACATGCCCCTTGAAACGTCCTTTTATACCATCATTCAAATTGACTTGCACATCTCCTTCACCAGTAATCGGAATAATTCTATTATCTCCAATCTAACTTTTCTCTCCTGCTTGTTATAGGATGAGAAAAAGCTTCGATTAGGTGTCATGTGAAAAGATGCACCAGAAGATAGGATCCACTTATTTTCTGTCACCTATGAATACTATCAAGGTCGTACCAACATCAACATTACTATCATCAAAACTTTCAATTGTTATATTGGCATAATCTTTGATTTCTCCTTTCTTTCTGAGTAATTTCTTCTGATATGTCCTGTTTTGTGACAATGAAAGCACTTTACATATTTGTGCTTTCTGGACTTTGATCTTCTCTTGCTCTTACTTCCCAATCCTCTTTCTTGACTACGTCTCTCGTCATGAACAATCATCTGCAAGACCTTCAGCATTGGTTTGAGGACTAACTTCTAATGCTCCTTTATCATCAATGATTATTTGACATTTTCATGAGATATTAGATCTATCATAAAGTATGGTATCACAGAAATTATCATAAGATGGAGGTAGTGAAGTCAACAAGATCATAGCTTGATCAACATCTTCTACTTTAATTCCAGTCTCCAACATCAGAGATTATCCTATTGAAGTCGCTATATGCTCTTGCATTGATTTTCTCCTGAATATTTGAACGTGTAGATCGCTTTCTTTGATAAAGCTTGCTTGGAAGGTCTTTAGAATATTTTTCTTCCAAAGTCTTCCATAGTGAATCAGTTTCTTCTTCCATGACTTCTTGCAAAACATTGTCCGCAAGACTTAATTATATTGTACTCAATGCTTTGACCATCATCTCCTCCTTCTTGTCATCAAGTAATGACTCCAGGATTTTCTTTGCCCTCCAACACCTTTGCAAGATTTTGCTGATTAGCAATGCCTCCAGCTTCAACTTTCATAGCCTGAAGTCTGGAACTTAAACTTCTCCACTTCAAATTTTGGCACCAACATCTTCAATCTACACAAAGTGGCTCTTCAAGCACCAGGGAGAAATTCCTGATGTGAAAGATCAAAAAGCTAAACCATAGAACATACTAAGAATAAATCCCAGGTACCAAAGCTCTGATACCACTTATGGAATATCAAGAGTTGGGTACACCCAAGTGTAATAAACATTTTATGGATGTGAGTAGAAGCGCATCTAAATTTGTGGAGAATAACAAAAATGAAGCACTGTGAATAGTAATCCAAATGGGACCCATTTGTCACTATTCACATAAATAGTACTGAATGAAATCGCATTAATATTGATACAGTGGGACCCTGTTCACTATTTATAAATAGTATTAGTTACTATTTACTCCAATAAAATAATCAGAGAACTAACACCAATATTTTAACGTGGAAAAGTCTCTGTATTTTGAGGAAAAATCATGGGCCAAACTCCGAAAATATTCCACTATATTTATGAGTAATTATAATATAGTGTATTAGATTAGGTTCTCCTCTACTACAATTTGTAGTATTAGAGAGATCTAAAGAATATACCAAAACTCTCATGTTTACTCACACTACACTCTTAAAATTTTTTTACTACTCTCTTTTTCTTTCACTACAAGAAGTCTACACTGCTTCTTTCTAAAACAGCTGAGAAATACATTCAGCTTGGGATGGATTTTCTTCATTTCCATCCCTCTATTTATAGTTTTAAGGGAGTTCCTATGCATATGTACAACTTTGATTTTGGTAGAGTTCACTGTGAAGTTACTGTGTATGTAGAGGAATTTACACAATAACACATGATTTTGGTAGAGTTATTATATATATATAGTAACTTTGAAAAATCAAAGTCGCTTAACAATACAAGCATCACTTTCTAATAATGCAACAAATGATGCAAAGATTCATATTTTTTTATATAAGCATCACTTTCTAATGATGCAACGAATGATGCAAGATTTATATTTTTTTATATTTTAATGCAAAAAATAACTCTAATTTAGGAAAAAAAATTAAGTTCTCTTAAAACAAGAAATGGATTTTATTATTCTTCAATGTTCAAAATCTCTATCCTTTTTTATTGTTGAATTAAAATCTCTACTTTACAACTATAATTTCAATAATAAAAAAAAGTGAGGTATTCAGCACTGAAAGGTAACCAAAACCTTTTAATCACACAGCACATAAGAATTTCTTTCACTTTGCTACCATGATACTTACCAGAAATAAATGCAATACATGAGGACGGGTCACTTGTGAATGATCTTCCAGCATGAGTTGCAGCACAGAATCTAACACATCATTACATGCTTTTGATTTCATTTTTAACTCTCTTAAGTGCAATCTTTCATCTATAAGACCATTGAAAAAAGCAAACAACTTCCCAAAATAATTGTTCATTCTCGCACGTGCACCTTGTGGATCAAGCATGCGAAAGATTGGGAAAAAGTCAACAACATTAGGCCTTCCAGCTTCTTCCATGATACCCCAAATAATGTCCATGAACTCTTGGGACTTATCAGAAGTGTAATGAGCCAAATCCATAGAAAAGAAAGTGTTTGATATGGAATTAAGCACAGTTGTAAAACAAGCCTCACCAATATCCAAAGCCTCACCTTTCTTGCACCTTTCCTTGACATAATCCATCAATTCTTGCACTTTCCTTTGACGAAGAACTTGTGTGGAATCAAGTTGTTGTGAAGAGAACACTTTGGTAGCACAAGCTCTCCTTAGTACCCTCCATTGGGCTGAAGGTGGCATCCATACAACTGAAAGTATGTGGTGATCAAGTGCTCTAAGAGTGTCTGGAATAGTCCTATTAGAGAAAATTTGGTCATTTTTTTGTAGCACTTCTTTGGCTAATTGTGGAGAGGAAATAACTATGGTAGTGTTTGTGGTACCAAGCTTTAGGCTCATCACGGGTCCATGAGTTTGAGAAAGCTTGGCTAGTGCGTGGTGAGGCTGGCTTCCAAGTTCCAAGATGTTTCCTATAATGGAAAAAGGGCGAGGCCCTGGGTGTTTGGAGGATTTGGGTGTTTTGATGCCTATGATGGAGATTAGGACATGAATGCTTGCACATGCTAAGAAAATTATTAGAAGTGCAAGAGAGTCCATGGTTGGTTATTGCCTCCAACTCTCTTCTTCTCTAGCTAGCTTCTGCTGTGTGTATATTTGAGAAACAGCGAAATTGGGGTATTTCAATTGATCCGTTTATGTTCTGTAATGATTTAAAGTAGAATAATTTGCACCACCTGCTTCGAGTTTTAATATAATTATATTTGGCACCCTTTTATTTTAGTATAATTATATTTGTCCGTTATTTATAAAACTATCATTGACCTTCTAATTTCATTAAAATTAAACTAACCTCTCTATAATACTAGTTCATTCATTTAAGTGACAAAAAAAGATAATGTAAAATATATACATAATTATTAATAAAAAAATTATAATAATTTAATAATATTTGGCATATGTATTAACTAGAATACATGCTTTATCATTAGTTATAATTGTAAGTTTTTATGTGATAAAAAAGTATTTTATTCAACGTGTTAAATATTGCTAAAATATTATAATTTCATGATTAATACTTATATACATATCACATATTATTTTTTTTATCACTTAAATTAATAAACTAATATATAGAGAGAGTTAGTGTAATTTTAGTGAACCTTTAGAAGTCAATGATAGTTTATAAAATAAAAGTGCTAATGTAATTGCACTAACCATTACACTAAATCTCGAGGAGATTAGTGTAATTTTCTCTTTAAAGTTTGATTCTTAATATTTTGAAAAAATGTTCCATATCAAAAAAAAAAATAATATTCGTATTTACAATATGTGGTATACTGCATTTACACACTTTCATCTATTATTTATTGGAATATGGATCCCACAACTCATGCAATGATATATGAAAATATGTTGCATAATGTCCCACATATTGTAAATTTAAATAATATTATTTTAATTTTTTTATACGTTATCTCTAAATATTGACGATCCAACATCTTAATAGAGGCATATCACAATTTTTTTTGAATGTAGACCATTTCTTTACTTAAATTAATTAGGAAAGGAAACAGATAATTTTAATTAAAGGAAATGAGACAAAACCAATCGGATAAAGTTAACGACGTTCACTCGTTTTCTCGGTATTTCGTTTAATTATATACCGTTATGATTTAGGTCAAGATTGTGATATAGCAGGTGAAATACGGTACCTCATACGCCAGGCATTTTGCCATATTCATGATGTGTTAAATATATTCAAAGTGCAATGAATGAATTTAAATACTTTTAAAGATTTAGCCATGCTTTTCCACACTTTTCAACAAGTGAAACTAAACGACTGCCGTGCATGTCATATCCCGTCTACTTCACCCTTTGTGTCATTTACAAAGGGTATGATTAAAGTTAAATTTTTAAATTGGATAGTTGGCGAAATCTATGAACCTATTATTTCACCTAGACTTAAGAAGAAATCAATTAAATAATTTTGAATAGTTCACCTGACAGCTCGGTTCTACTCTATGCAATAGATCCTCTATAAAAATCATCAGAACGTCACTTATGACAAAGAAAGTTTACCTTCGATGCAAATTTAATTTTATAAAAAATCACAAATTATGACCGATGATTATGATAAAAGATAGTTTATTTTTTATAACTTATTATTTTTGTGAAATTTTATTACTTAATTGTATAAACTTGTTATATTAACAATATGTGTATTGTTATGTCCAAAAGTTCTTTTAGAGAGATTTAGGACATGTTTAATTTCAGTTTTTATTTTTCAATTTTTTAGATTTTAGTATTTTATAAAAAAATAATAAAAATTAAAATGTATAGTTTAAAATTTTTAATATTACTTTTATAAAATTTAAAATAAAAACTGAAGTTTAAAAACTTAAACCACACGCTGCCAATCCAAATCCTAAGGATTGAACTTCCTGCATAACCTTATTCTCATTGGACATTGTCTTGTTTGGAATATCTCAACCCTTCATTTATAATAAAACACATTGGTGTTTAACAACTGGACGCCTCATTCTTTAAGTATTTAAATTAAGTGGTGTGTTATTTATATTTATTGTGTATGTGATATCTTACTAACTTATATTTTATCCATAATTAGATGAAAGTATATATCTTATTTAAATAGGTTTTATATCTTATTCAATAATAAAAATTATATGAATTAACATGATATTTTATACACAATAAATAAAAATAATATTTTTCTTTAAATTGGAATAATACAAATGCATTATTTCTCTTCCTACGGTCTTTGAAACCTTGTCACATGGTTCAAATGTTTTTTTGAAACCTCCAAAAAAAATTTTGTGAATATATTAAATTTATTTAAATTATATTTAAATTAATTTTTTTAGTTTAATTTTTATGTATTGATATTATAAATTTTTTCACTATCATTCAATCATGTATTCTCATATCAATAAAAGTAATTAAATTTTACACCCATACTTGAAAAGTTGTCCAAATGAGATGCTTTGATTGGATGAAAGTGTAAAAAAAATTTATATTGTCATTACATCAAAATTAAACTTATTTTTATTTGATTGAAAGAATATATAGATAAAATACTAATGAGCATAACAAAATTTTAATTTACATGAATTGCCAATATAAAAAAAATTTACACATAACTCCAATTAGATATTATCATATTGACAAAATAGTTTTACTCAACTACTTACTACTTAAAATATTTTACAAATAAAAGTATATGATTGAATAACAACCAATGGATAAAAATTATTTTCTTAACATAAATAAATAAATAAAGCAACCCGCTAAAAATGAAATGGCAACAAAATAATAGCAAAAAATAATAAGAAGGAAAAAATAATACATAACTAGAGATTAATTTAAGAGTTATATTTATGTGTATTAACTGCTAATAGAACCATATTTACGTATAAAAATATTTTACATAAAACTATATTTATTTTTATTACTTTTCTGCTCAATCAAATGATAATAAGGACAAAAAAATTATCTTCATTTTTGTCCATCTATTTTTCTCTGTAAATTAACAAAACAATAGTGAATATAAATTCTTTCATACGGTTATCTAATTATACGTCAAGTATCTAATTTTCATTTTGATTATCCAAAACATAACATTAAAAATAAAATATATTTATCGGTAGTATGATTACTTTATTCTAGTAATACATTTAAATTACGAATTTAATTTTTAGATGTATTGTGTAACATTTTTTTCACAAAATATTTTATAGAGTAATTTATTATATTCTTATTAATTATTTGAGTTAATTATTAGAAATAGCTTCATAAAATTTATCAAAGAATTAAATCTTGATTAAAGAAATTAAGATACTAAATTAAAAATATAATAAAATATATATTTATATTATACTATAATGTAACGTAATATATATTACTCCCCCCTCTCCCTCTCTATACATATATATATAATATATACACACGTTTATGTGATATATATATATAACGTAAAGTAACTTCATATATATATATATATAACGTGATACATATGTGCTACAAGTATATAAATTATATAATATAATATGAGGTGATACTAATAGATATGAAACGTAACATAAACAAAGAAAAAGTAGAAGACTAGAACCTAAGTAGTGGCATGAATCTAGGGACATGTATTAATTGTGTGTCAAATGAATCAATCTTTGAAGAGAAATTTTTTTTTGCAAGATAATAACAAGGAAGTTGCATTTTTATCATGTGTGGGAGTAATGTGAGAAAACATCATGCATGACATAAATGTTTGAAAAAAAAATTGCTTGCATTTGCCTTGTCACGATCGTCTAGAGACGTAACCGGCATATGAAAATTTGGATCCCACGGAAGCCTCATGATTGGAAAATATGCATAATTAAATATATTCAAAATATCTCAAACTTAACTAAATTTCATAATTTGAAAATGTTTCCAATCATAAATACTGAATATAAAATTGCATAAAATCCATAATTTGGGCCAAAGCCAAACATAATAAATGATTGAAATTCTGAAAATACTCAAAAGAATATAATGCATATCAGGATCCTGCCTATACAATTTTTGGAGCACTACTAAATTGACATAACCAATAGTAATCTCCACTCCAAAGTGAAGCTCACCAAAGAAACTGTAACACTATTGGGTATGATCCTATGGTGTCACTCTGAATCTTAGCTGTATCTAAAGGGAGGAAGGAGAAGGAGTGAGTTCATCAAAACTCAATGAGTGAGCCTTCACTCATAGCCCACATGGGACAACAATAAATATACATAACATATACATGCAACTGATGTAAAACATTTTAAATATGATTACATCTAACTGTAATGAAACAATAATTTAATTAAATCCATGACAATAATTAGTAGAGAAACAAGAGATATTTTGTACATAAACAACTAGCTGATAGCGAATCTAAGTCAATGACTAATCTAATGGGCACCTAACTAGGTCCCATAAATGAACATCACATTGGATTCCTTACCAGTGAGCTAGTCCTTTAACGGACCACTTGATATCAAGGTTAACAATCAATCCTAAGCCATTAACTCGCTAATCCTTTCTCACTAATTACTATTAAAATAACTTGCAATAAAATTCATTATTCTTACTATTCATACCATAATGGAGTTCATGAAATTTTGACTAGTAAAATAAATAAATCTAAATCATAAATACAACAAGTATGGTCCTATGAGTTTTCTAAAATAATAATTTGTTATGATAACTACAAAACAATAATTTTCTAAAATTTCTATAATTCATAAAGGCATATTTCTTAGCATAAATCATTCTAAAGTTTCATAAATAATTTATATGACCTGGAAAAAACAATAATAATGACCAAAAGTATGACCATGAGCTTAAACCCACTCACCGTTGATAGTTGGGAGTGTGTTTCCACTTATAACTTGACTCTAAGGAGCTAAAATGACATTGGTAACTGCCAAACAATATAATAAAAACATAACTTTATCACTCAAATTGAGTTTGGAATGATAGGAAGGAAAAATATTGAGAGAAAACTATGTAAGACAATACTCAAATTCATAGATTAGATAAAAAGAGGAAGGAACTAACTGAATTCCATGAAGATCACTTACCAGAAGAGATTAATCGGAGAAAGTTGAGAAAAATCACGTTTTCGCTATAGGAAAAATTCCTTAGCGGCTAAGGTTCTTAGAAAAATATTTGGGAATATTATGATGTGGTAAGAATATACTAGGAGTATGAAAACAAAAACCAAAGCAATCTACGTCCACCACTCATAGTTCCCACTCCAATACACTATATATATAGTAGTAATGTGCATTCTTGTTACTTGTCCCGTTGTATATATAATAATAATTAAAAGAATTTCGTGTGTCTAGTGTAATGTGAGTTTGGTTATTATATATATAATAATGATGCACGTTCTTGTCATAATAATAATTAAAGAAATCCATATGTACATTCTTGTCATATTGTATATATAATAATAATTAAAAGAAATGCATGTCTCATGAGTTTCATTATTATATACAACAATAGTGGTAATGCGAGAGCATGTTTTCATTACTTATAATAATAATAATAATAATAATAATAATGATGATAATTCAAATATTAATAAATTCTATATTTAGAATATTACATGCCTATAAAAGAAGGGTGTTTATAGGGTATGAGCATAGTAAAACAGAAAGAGAATTGTATAGTGAGAGTGGGTCTAGGGTTCGGGTTTAGGGAGAACTAAAAAAGAAGGAGTGGAGGAAAAGTGAGGTGTCTACATAATATTGTCATCTTTAAAATAATTTAGTGAATAAGTCCATTTACAAACTTAAAACTATGACTACATTTATCAATTAATATTACTTTATTCTATCTTCTTAATATTAAACATGCTCACTACTATTATTTATTATCTTTTTATCTTGTCATTCCTTTATATTTATAGATTATTATGAACATGAATATTGATTACAATAATCCTAATCACTAAATTAAAATAATTCTCTTCTTTTCTCCTGGTCCCATAGATTTCGGCTTCGATTTATTTTTTATTTTATCACTCAATTACAAATATTCCTTTCTCCCATAGGATAGGTGAAACTACTCGTTTTGATTTCTTCTTTTTATTTTCCTTTCCTTATATTTATGTTGTCCATTATTTAATTCAGGTTATTTTAATGTTCCTTTTTATTTACTTGGTTGTCTATTACAAGTTATTTTTGTATCATTCTTCTATTCTAGAAATTCTCATATGGCCTGCATAATATTATAGTTTGAGTTGTTAGTATTCATAATAATTTTTGCAAAGGACCTATATTACATGAATTTAGACTATTAAATTAATTATGACATGAAATTTTATACTTTGACTTATTATAAATATTAGTCAAGCTTACTAATTATTTTATGAGATTTTATTTTATTGCTTAACTACATGTATTTTAGTATTTAATCATGAATTTATGCTTAATGCTAAATAAAAATTAAATTTATATATATATATATATATATATATATATATATAGATTTTTACCTCTAACCACCGGAGAGGGATAGATATAAGATTCTTCTGTTACCTGTCTTAGTTAGTGTCGCGGGATTCGCAAGGACGGCGAAAATTAGCTGTTAAAATTCAGAGTCGCCACCAAGTTTATTTTAATTGGGGAAACATGGAAAAACTCATTTTATTTTAAAAGAAATAATCTTTGAAACCAGATTTGAGTTCGGAGCCGTTATGTAGAGAAGGTAGGGATTTAATCCTACGCACCCTAATACACCCGTCCTTAACGGTACCTTCAATTAACTGTAAATTAATTAATAACCCTTTTTATATTTATTTACATATTTTTTATTTATAAGAAAATTTAAAAAAATTAAGAGCACCAAGCTGTCACAACTCAGGTGTCCAAAATATTGTGTTAACAATACCTTAAATTAACATTTTTATTCGAAATGAAATATTTGACAAATAAGTAACAAATTTAAAATTAAATAAAATGTCTCATCAAAAAAATATTTACAAGTAAGACAAAAATTATGAAAATTTAATTTTGACTTGACAGGATTAAAATCGCATCCTACGTATCCTCAAATCCAATGAGGAACTCAAAGTTACGTAGTAGAAAATGATTCTGTGTTAACAATTTTAAGTAAAAAGGAAAGAACATAAAAAATCTAAAAAATCTCTTGATTGATTTTAATTAAAAAATGATCAAATTATAGAAATTTATTCAGCACAGGATTCAAGTTAACACAGGCCACTCAATGAATCGTTATGATTCAAATAACAATGAAGGCAACATGTGCTACTCAATCATCATTATTGATCATTGTGTGAAAAGTGAGTAATTTTTTTAATCTTTTTTTTTGACAAAAAAAATCAAGAAAATAGTATGCCTCCTTTTCTAAAAAATCAGCCCAAGGATTTTTTTTTTTGTTTAAAAAAAGGGATTTTCCAGAAAAAGCCTTGGCGCTGAAAGCCCAACAAATCAAACAAGTGAAACATTACTCTAAGCTAAAAAAAAGACAACACCCCAAACACTCAAAAATGGAGTCCTACCCCCAAATTAACAAAACAAAATAAAATACAGTGAAAAGCAAATAACTTGGACCATCTCAAGGCTATAACACGGTTTTAGAGTCAAGTGGGAGTGTCAGGGACTTTGTTTTTCTGGCTGAGGCAGGAGATGGGTTTCATTCTTTTTCTTTTGAGGTTGAAGGGGGGATATGGACTCCTCAAAACGACATCCCTCCAACACACACACAAATATATTCACACACTAACACCAGACAACACCAATAGGGAAGAGAGTGAGCGCGAAGAGAGGACTCGCACGGAAGGGAGGAAACCACGGCGCCGGGAGGCGAGGCGCATGGCGGTGGGCGGCAGCGGCGGCGGTGGAGACTGGGTTGATTGCGAGGAGAGAGGCCGATCTGCCGCCTGGTGCTTGGTGGGGAAAGGGGGCGAAGCCTACTATGGTTTGTGGCTGGTAAGGATGGGTGTGGTGGTTTGCGGCCATGGAAAGGTGGGCATAGATCTGATGGATCGGTGAGGGCAGCGGTTGATGGTTGCGAAGGTGAGGAAAACGGTGGCTTATGGTGCATGCCAGGGTGGTGGCGAGATAGGGAAGAGGGAGAAGGCGCGCGGCGGTGTGCGAAGAAGGAGGAGGCTGCAGGTGAGTGGGTGGAGAGAGAGGCGGAGGATATGGTGAGAAATGGTGCAGCGGCAGCCGCGATGCAATTATTCACGACCGCGAAGGCCGGATCCATGGCGGTGAGGCTAATGGGGAAGAAGGTCATGGCGGGAGTACTCCTTGGCCCGGAAACTCTCGGCGGTAACAATGGTGGTCGGTGGAAGTGAGCGGGCTAGGGGAGGCTTACGCCTTCCTCGGTTTGAGCTTTTATTTTTTTTTTTTGTTATATAAAAAAAATGACTTGATTCTGAAATGATGTTGAATTTATGGACTATATGGACTTTTGGGAATTTTTGGTTGTGGTTTGTTTGTGATTTGAGAATCGGAGAACTATGGTATATGTGTGTGCATGTGTGACTGATGATATTAGAATAGAGGAACAAATGTAACAATGAACGGGAAAGTAATCCTACCATTGATTCACCAGAAACTTTCTTTTTGTCAATTCTATCTACTCCCCTGGCGCTCTGCCCTCTCCTATATATACATGATCATCTCTATGGAAGCTATCACTATTATAGAGCACTTTCACCATTATTGAGCATAGGCTATAAACAACATTATCATTGTCAAGCAAAGGGAAGGAATGGCGCAAGAAATGGAGGGAGCACTGGTGTCTGCCACTCCTGCCATTGCTCCTCCTTTTTCAATTTCAATTTTTTATTTTTATTTTATTTTTCCTTCAGAATGGACTGAATAACAAAAACTATTTTTTTTTTGAAAAGGCTGAATAACAACAAAATTTTTTGGTTTTTGAACGGGCTAAAATGATTGGGCTTTTCTTTTTTTTTTCTTTTTTATTGGTTCAAAAGAAAAGGTGAACAAGCTATTTGAATGAAAGCTGGCTGGGTTGAACTCTCTCTTTTTTTTTTAAGAAATTAGATATTATAAAATATGCAAATTTTTTTGGATTTTTTTTTAATAGCGGACAAAATGAGTGTTCAAGGGTCAGTGTACGTAAAAATCTTACTTTGTCATCACGATGTTAAAAGAGCAACACCAAATAACGGAAATTTCCTAATTAAGGGAAGACCTTCGACTATATGTGAGACAAGCAGACAAACGAAAGTGAAAGACTAAAGTAAAGAAATAATAATTTTAATAATCTTTGCATGACATGTTTTATCTAGTACATTGTTATTTATACATGATATCTGATTATGTTCTTACAAATATATGTATGTGGCCATGTGTAGTTTTCGTGTAAATGCCCTGAAACCATCATAGTTTGAAATATTTTATAAATATCCATTTCCTACTTAGAATTTTTCAACCATAGTTCAAAATATTTTATAAATATCCATTTTCTACTAAGAAATTTTCAATTTTCATTCATATTTATGGTGGTTTCAGATTAGTAAGTTATGCCCGGAAAATGCAGACTCTTGCAGATTTTAGGAGCATTTAGAGTTAAGTTTAAATAATGTGTTCAAGATTATTATGTGTTTTTATGATAGTTTGATTTGTAAAATGTCATGGTCAATACTTTTGTGAGAACACTTTTATTTGTACTTAAGTAGACTAGTGTAAAGTGTTGTATTGCACTAGGTAAAATTCTGGCAATATCTTTAGTGTGAACGGATGTTTCATATTGGCAATATCTTCGACTATGTGTGTTCTTTTTCTAAAAATAAAATTAATGATATATCTATAAACAAAATTATTCTATATTTATTAATGTAATTTTTCTCTCGTTTACTGCTTTTGGTTTTATCAAATTTATTTTTAATCTACTTCTAAAAATAGAAAATTTATTTTTTATCTTTTTAGAAACACCACTAAAAAAAAAAAACAGCAGTACTCTTTTTTTATTAAAAGTATTTTTATGAAAGAAACAGTACTCTTTTTCGGCTGATAATTACAAACAAACGCTCCTTATAGATGATTAATTAGTTGACTTTTCTCCCTTAAATGATAAATATTTTATATTTTTATTTGATAAAATTTGGCCTACGCATCAATCAATATTTATATATAAAGATTATTATACTACCAAAAAAATATATAAACATTATTATAATGTCTAGATATATTCATTTTTTTAATGTGCTTTTTAGCTTAATCCGCATGTCAAAAAACAAATTTATGATATTTGTACATCACCATCGATATGTCCCTATAGCAGGACCTCACATTCTGTAATCCTCCACTCTGTAAGCGAAGATAGCAAATAGTATAACGTATTTGATGTTCGCTAGCCTGCATTGCATTTAATGATCCTTAAAGATTCCTCAACTTACTTGTAGGGTGTTCCTGAACCAGTTCAGTTCGATTTTAAGAAAAAACTGAACCAATTCATTCCAATCCATTTGATCACAATATCATCCAACTGACTTAAAATATTTTAGGGTGTCTTGTCTTTGAGTTGATATTATATTTAAAGAAGAATGGAGGGAAACAAAGCGATTTGTATAGTAAACTTTTAAAATTTTATTCTACAAACCAATCCTCTTTTCTTTTATCTCCTTAAAAAAATAAACTTACAAACATATTTGAAGAAATCGAAAGAAGTCCAGCGGCCAGCTAAGCAGTTTGGCTATTTGATTTTGAAAAGTAAAATAAAGAAGAACAAGTAGAGAACAAATTTGGGAACTTCAGAGAGAAAAACAGATTTTGAACTTCCATCAGACACATATCAATTCCTACTGTAACATATGGTTAAAATTTTTATCATTATGTAATAATACGTAATAGCAATATAGAAGAGTTTAATTTTGATATAGTCTGTAAAAAATTTTATACTATCATCCCATTAAACTACCAATTTATCTGAGTTTTCAAGTAATAGGTATAAGACCATCTCTAACGGCTAGGCAATTGGCGTCCCGGTCCCATTTTGTGGTTGGGTATTTACTGTAGCACCACTGGAGATGAAAATGGGACATCCCATGTTATGGGCGTCAACTAATGGAAGTGGGATTGGTCCCAACTGCCAAGGACTGGTCCCAATTTTTTTCCAGCCAATATTTGATAAACATGTCATGTGTCTCAACTTTTAAAATTCATATGAGACCAACCATTGGAGAGAGGAGTCTTACTTGTAAGAAATTTTGCTTTTTATGACGCTGGTCTATAAATGCTTGTGTGGCGTGTGGTGAGGTTCAGAATGGGATCAACTCATTAGAGATGCTTTAAGACTGAATCACTTCTATTGTTGTGACATACGTTAAAAATTAAACTCTTTCTGGTGGGTTTTATACACGAAATTAGCATATAAGTATTCAGGGCAAACAACGCCAGCACAATTGAGAACATGGAGTAGTCCCATTGTGGTTCAAACATCACCACCAGGATAAAATTGTTGTGCCACATTTTTAAAGTGTAGCTAAACGAAAACACACCATACACTATTCCACCTAAACTTATAAGGTGTTATCAGAATTCACATCAAAGGAACAAATTTACCTCTTTTTTTTTTCATTTTGGTCAACTCACACACCTGGAAACTGGGTGGAGAGAGACCTCAGAATCTTAAGAGTATGTTTTGAGTTAAATTTTAAAAGGGATGAGAGGAGAATGAAGTGTTTACCGTGTAAAATCCAAATTCTAAATTATATCCTTCCTTCTCCTCTTTTCTAAAATCCAAACTCAAACATACTCAAGTTTGTGACTCTTTAGTGAAGCTTTCCATGAGATAGTAGGAAAGGCAACTGCGTTACGGCTTGATCCACACTTACCTCTCGTAACAAGGTCCGCATTGGTGTAGGGGGTTAGAGAAATGGAAGAGATCAGTTTTAACCTTTGGGCTATTATTGTTGGTGTCATTGTCTTTCGGTTCATTTGCTTCTTTTTTTGTCTGGCTTCTACTTTTTTTTTGGGTCAAGTTCCGGCCTTTAGTTCATGTTTCACATAAGTGCGTTGACAATTGGGCTAACTCATTGGTTCTTGAAAGAAAGTGTACATTTGTTATTATTTGAAAAAACATAGCATTTGTGTCGCATTTTGCCTAATAATTTTTTTTGGCTGAGCATTTTGCCTAACTGAATAGGCCAGCATGGTTGAGGTTGATCAAACCCAGGAATTGTAGACTTCTTGCCGAACGATCCAATACCCCCCCCCCAAAAAAAAAAATACTGAAACAGATGAAAAAATAAAATAAAAAAAATTATAAAACAAAACGGAGAAGTGGCGGGTGCTGCAGTTCTACTACTTCTCCAGTAGCAGCCTTTCGTCACAGAGTAATCTAAAGCACTAAAAATGGAAATCTGAAAGGATTGACACAAGCATCCAAATCAAACGGGTTATTATATATTGTTAGACAAAGGGAGTAATTCTTTTATAGCGGTTTTCATACTATAATATGCGTTATTGAAAGACAAAAATGCGTTATAATATCAACGCACGGCCTCTCTATTTTGAATATTTGTTCTGCTAAATTAGCATTAGTTATTTTAACTGTTTCCTGAACGTGAAGGGAGAACATTACACTTGACTATGGAAGACTTCTTCATTATCAGTGGTAAAGCCTTTCATGGTTTGCTTGGTACGTAAGCCATAGTGTATTGGTTTGAACAAATCTTGATTGGTTGATAATTGATTAGCTAAGTTTAATATTTCAAGCAACTATTATTTTATTGAGATCTTGCCATTTATGCTATAATCCCCAAATCCTTTGAACGAAAAATAAAATAATAAACTCAATATATGCTCTAATTTTTGTTAAAAAATATAATATAATTATTACACAAAATTATATTGTTGATTTTATTTTACCATATTATCATGCATGATAGTAAAGGAGAAGGATGATAAATTAGAGCCTTATATAACAAATAGGAAGAAAAATGTTTGTTGTACAATTAAATTGTACAATAAATACACATCACACATCTTATTACTATTAGATGTGATCCCCTCATTCATCTTACTCACTCATTACATCTAATAGTAATAAGCGCGTGTGTATTTGTTGAATTTTATTATACACCTAACATTATTCGGAGATGAAAAGCTAATGCATTTTTTATTAATACATATTATGATATTTATTTGTCCGCATTCTTGAACATAGATGTATCTGCTGCTCCATGGAAAGCCAAACGATTATTTCCATTGGCATCAGTGTATATCCCAACATCTTGACAATTTGAGGTGTTGATAGCACCACAGAAATCAAACTTGTAACCCAAATTATAGTCTTCAGCACTGCCAATACCAACATACCACACTTTGGCTGATTCATCCATGATAAGCCAAGAGAGCTCTCTAACGCAGATTGAACAACGGCAAGAGCGTTTGTTGCAACTTGCAAGGGTGAACCCACCACCCTCTCCACTGAAACCGGGCAAGATGCAGTATTCAGCATCAATCTCTATTGGGCTACCATCTGTCAGTCACAATAGTAATGACACCCTTCAGTTTATGGCAAAGGCAAAGAGAAAGAGGGAAAGCTCTGGCCATTGTTGTGTCTTGGTAGATGGGAATTATGTGTTTGTTTTTGTGGTATGGAAAAGTTGAGTGTAGTAGCATCCATCTATACATGCAAACTATATCTACGTATTTATTATTTTGATATTATATATTGATTTGATTTAGTATCTGAAGATTTTATTTAGTTTGACCATGATTGAAAGTTTTCAAAATAATAATCTAAATATTATAGTTTTCGGTCATGTTGTGATTCATTCTTTAATTCTATTTTAAAATCGGTTATTCTTCAATGTTACAAGACAAAACCCGATGTTATTGTTTTCGATACATTGGTCCTTGATAATGTGTTTGTTGGAAAAGATTATTGCAATAAAAAAGCTATTTGTATTAAACGTTTCAAAAAAAAGTGAAAATGCACCTTCTCCTGCTTATTTTGTTTGATTCCATGATCATGTGACATGCTATACTAGAATTATGCTAAGATTGAATCAATTTATAGTTTATTTATTTATTTGCACTATATATAGTTTATGTTTTTGGGGATGGAGAGTTACAAGAAGTAATGGCATAAAATTATTCCAATAGTGTATTTGGATAGAAATAGTTTACTAAAATGATTTAATTGGAATATATTAACAGTGTAAAAAAAATTTAAATAGTTATCAAATTATGTAATATCTAAATATGATTATTTTTTGCTCTTACTATTTAAAAAGTTATATAAAAAGGGAGATTTGATTATAAATGATAATGTAAAAGAGTCAATGCATTAAAATTATATTCTTATTAAAAAAATATGGAGAAAGTATTATCTTTCTACTAGAATTTTTCTAACATTAAAGAAAGATACAGAAATATAACTATATAAAAATGGGGATTGCATTGTAGAGGTTTGTAAGCTCCACATTTTCATTAAGAGAAAACACCCATTCCTTCTTTTTTTGAATCAAATTATAATTATGGATAATTACGTAATTTTCTTATACCTACACCTACATTAATTATTAACTTAACATTTTCTCTCACTTCAATAATGCCCCTCTTATTTTCTTCTTTATTCATTACTCTATTCTCGTCCCTAATTGATAGTCTCTATATTTTGTCTCTAGTTTTTTTTTTTTTGGTGCTTTTTCTTATTAAACGTCATTTTACAGTTGCTTCTATGAAATTTATATTTGATCCAAATCCAAAAACTTGTAGAACATTAGCTTTCTTTTACGTGCCTATAAAATGAAAAAAAAAAAAGTAAAATAGGGTAACAAGAATTAAAAAATAAAATTATGATTTAGATTCCAAAACCTGACCACAAATGGTAAGGCAACTAATCTATAGAGTAAAGAGCCAACACAGAATTTTTTGTCCAAAAAAAAAACCCTTGGTTTCTTGAGAATTAAAATGTAAAACAAATTATTCTCTCTAAAATTTATCCTTTAAACCTTAATGGGATGATATGCGTGGACTATTAAATCAATGTTGCGGCACGTCATGTTACAGGTAGGAATCATACTCATAACCCTTGAGTAATATAACGCTATTTTAGTGTTTATTTTTCTTTCAAAACTTAGAATAATATAATGTAAAGGAAGTGATTTCTTGATTATGAAAAGCGATTTCTTAAATGTTTCCAAAACGGCATTGATTGGATGTCAATGTATCAGTTTATGTGATGCATCAATGTTATAACGTATCATGTGTGTTATTTCATTAGCAAAAACTTATGAGGGATTAACTTGTCCTATATTTCAATTCTTGAGCGATTATGAGTGAGATTTATTTTCCTGGGACTAAATTATATGATGTAATATTCTTGAGGGACTCAATTGAATGTTTATTGTAATTTATATAAAGCTCTATTTGTAATTATAGAAAGGCTTAATATATTAAACTAACCAAAAACTGTACCTAAAGAATTATTCTATTAATATATAGTTTCTTTATGATGAATAATGTATTAATTGTCAGGGGCTTAAAGACGTTAGTACAATATAAGGGGAGTAGTTATTGTCACTTTCTTTTATCTATCTCTACTCTTAATTTAATGAACTTTTATATGATTGTCCTAAAATATCCTTCCATCTCTTTCATAATTTTCTTTCATTGTTAAACTAATAATTTGTTATTATTTTTATATTATTTAAACTCATTTTGTACCGATTCAAGTCATTATTATTGACATTGTTAAATAAATATTATTTTCATATATCATTGTTTATGTTTTTGAATTTTTTTATTTTGCAAAATTGTGATCCTAATAATTTTATATGAATTTTATTAAATGATAATTAATTTTATTTCAAAATGTTTAATATTGATTATAATATTTATTAGTAGAGGACCACTAAATATTAAAGTCTTTTTAATTAATTTATTTAATTAACTATTGATATATAAATATTAAATTACTTTTAAAATTTATAATACAATAATTATCTACAATACATAGTCATAAGTAAGTTAGATAAAAAAAAATAATTTTAAAAAAATGAACAAATAAATGGTATGGTCTTTGTAGATACAATTTACAATTTATATATTACCTTTTATATTTTTTTGGTCCCTTCTTATGTGACAATGTATTCATACATGCTAAAATTATTTTAAATTAAGAGAATCAATTTGTGGTCTTTATGTAAAAAATATAAATTCAATAAATTTTATCAAAAAAAGAGTTAAAAAAAAGGAAGACTCTCACAAAATAAAATATTATCAAAACACAAAAAAATTGAAGAAAAGTATTAATATTATTAAAAATGAGTTAAACTAAAAATAACAATTATTAGTTTAATTGCATAAAAGAAAGAGGAGGGTAATTATGAACAATCAAATAAAAATGTATTAATTTAAGAGCAGAAATAGATAAAAAAAAGGTCCCCATATAAGGCATACATATCTTAATAAAACAATAATTTCCCTTTTTAAAAAAGAAACTTGAAACCAAGGAAAGAGACTTACTAGTAATTAAAGGAGAGAGTGGAGTAATGGGGGAGAGAAATATAAGAAAGGATATTAATGAAGTGAGAGAAAATATTAAATTAATAATCAATACATGTATAAGAATATTACATAATTATTATTTATTATTATAACTTGATTCAACAAAAAAATTAAAGGGAATGGATGTTTTGTCTTAATGAAGATATGGAGCTTTCTAATCTCTAATCAAGATGCAGGTTAACACAATTTCCCGTAAAAATAGTTTGTAATTTGAAATTTATACTAAACAATCAAGATGCAAATGATTACATGATACAATTAATTAAAATAACTATTTTACTTTCCTTTTAAAATCTATTATTCCTATTATTTTTATTGAATTAGTTGTTTCATCCGTGCGATGTTAAAATGACATTAATTATTTTAATTGTTTCTTGAGCCTGTAGAGAGAACATTGCACAGAAATTAGCTTGTATACAAATTAATTAAGTTCTCACAAACCAGAAAATTCTCATATCACAGGCTGATATGTAGGATATCATATTTTGAACAAGTCTTGATATGCCGTCAATCCCAAATTTTTGTGCCAGAAATAAAATAATAAATTTAGTAGTATATATGCTCCAGCTCTATTTTTTCAAAAAATATAATATAATTATCAAAAAAAGAGAGAGAGAGAGAAGGATGATAAATTAGAGCCTTTTATAACAAATAAGCAAAGTAAAACTAGTTCAATTTCTATTACACATTATGATATTTATTTATCTGCATTCTTGAACTTGAATGTATCTGCTGCTCCATGGAGAGCCAAACGATTATTTCCATCACCATCAGTGTATACCCCAACATCTTGACAATCCGAAGCGTTGGTAGCACCACAGAAAACAAACTTGTAACCCAAATTGTTGTTCTTAAATTGGAAACTTCCCGTCTTGATTTTATGACTAGGGTGGTCTTCAACACTGCCAATGCCAACATACCACACTTTGGCTGATTCATCCAAGACAACCATCCAAGCGGATGAATTGGCATGACTTGGAGTATTAGTGAACTCGATGGTTACATTGGCATCTGTATCTATAACCATAGTTCCATTGACTGATATAATAACTGGCAAGCCAAGAGAGCTCTCCGAGGCAGAATGAACAACAGCAAGAGCGTTTACTTCAAGGGTGACCCCACCACCCTCTCCTTCAAAACCGGGCAAGATGTAGTACTCACCACCGTTCTTTACCGGCCTGTCATCTGTGTCAAACACAATAGCAATGGCACCCTTCAGTTTTTTGTCAAAGGCAAAGAGAAGGAGCAAGAGGGAAAGCAATGTTGTGATTCTGGCCATTGTTGTTTCTTGGTAGATGGGAATGATGTGTTTGTTTTGTGGGATGGAAAAGTTGAGTGTAGTAGCATCCATTCATACATGCAAAGTATATCTACTTATTTAATTGTTTTGATATTATTTTGATTTGATTCAGTATCGAGAGGTTTTATTTGGTTTGACAAAGTTTTCAATGTTACCATAAATTACTCTCTTATATTTAATATATCCATCAACTCTCTTTTATAAAGATATTATGGGGAAAAATAATTAATATTATCTAAAATTTTTAAAAGAATAAATAATAGTAAAAAAAATGAAATTTTATAGATGGATAATTATTAGATATTTGAGGTAGTATATCTACTTATTTAATTGTTTTGATATTATCTTGATTTGATTCATTATCCACAGATTTTATTTGGTTTGATCATTTGACTGTGATTTAAAGCTTTCAAAATAATAATCTAAATATTACAGTTTTAGGTCATATTTTGATTCCTTATTTAATTCCATTTTAAAATCAATTATTCTTGAATGTTATAAGACAAAACCCATTGTTTTTGCTTACGTTATATTGGTCCTTGATGATGTGTTTGTTGGGAAAGATTATTGTAATCAAGAACTATTTGTATTAAACTTTTCAAAAATAATTAATGAAAATGCATCTTCTTCTGCTTATTTTGCTTTCCACATTGAACATGTGACATGGTATACTAGAACTATGTTAAGATTAAATTAATTTTTCATTTATTTATTTATTTACACTATAGTTTATGTTGTGGGGGAGTTACAAGAAGAAATGACATAGAAGTTATTATAACACTGTATTTGGATAGAGAGAGTTTACTAAAAGGATTTAATTGGAATATATGACAATATAAAAACATTTTATATAATTATCCAATTATTTGTTAGGAGATGTAAAAGTATGAGTATATATTTATTTTACTTATATAATTTCCGTTATAGCTTAAAACATAGCACAAAAACTCTAAGCCATTAATCATTTTTTAAAGCCTTACATCTCCAAACCTTCTTACTTATGCATCACACTCATATCTTAGGAAATAATTCCAAAATAATTACCCTCGAAGAACTATTATAGGAAAATCCAAAATTTCTTATTTTTTATTTCTTATTTCTCATACCCAAAAAAAATCATTAATAAAAAACTAAAAAAATTGATATAAAAAATTCTAAAATTTCTTATTTCTTATTTCTCATACCTCTGATTATAGAAATTTTCTGATATATTGATTAAGTTAATTTAATCAATCAATTGATCTAGGATATATATATTTCTAATCAATCATTTGATATAAAAAAAATTGATCATATATATTTGTTACACATTGACTTAATTAATCAATCACTTGATATTCAATCTATATATATATATATATATAGAGAGAGAGAGAGAGAGATTAATCAATCACTTGATATTCAATCTATATATATATATATATATATATATATATATATATATATATATATATATAGAGAGAGAGAGAGAGAGAGAGAGAGAGAGAGAGAGAGATAAAGAAGCACTTTATGTCCCAAAATCTTCTTTAAATTGAATTTGATTAAAAAAACTGAACTATGAATTATTGATATAGCAATAAATTGATTTGAAATTTTTAGACTTAAAATGTTATTGAGGGCTTTAAATGTATTTTTTTTATTAAATATAGCATTATTTATCTCTAAGATCATTGTTCTTTTGCCATTGATTGACCCATTTAGCCCCCGTTTCTTTAATTTTCTTGCAAATATGAAAATCTCATTTATGTCCCCTTTTTGCCATAATATGCAATTCTTAATGGATTACTTCTAATTAATAGACCATATATGTAAATTTCTTGAAATATAAATGTAGGGCATCATTAGATTATAAACACAAATAAGGAACATAAAAAAAATCCAATAATATAATAAAATTTCAAACTGATTAACGATCAACAAATCTAAGAAAAAGTAAAAATCAATAATCTAAACAATCTTTCTATCCATACTATATGCCCTCAACTAAAGAGCAAAATATTGTTCTCACCAGTGAACCCAATGATACAATCAACATCTCAAAATTTGGAATGAAACATTACAATCTATTAATTGTAGATATGCCTGTGTCCCTATGTTGCTTCTAAGCATTTAAGAAATATTAATTATGAGAAATAGTGATTGTTATATTCATTAAAATAATAATGATTATTATAAATATGGTGAATTAGAAAAGAATATGCATTAAATTTGAAGATAATTTTAAATTCAAAATATGAATTTAAAAAGTGAAACAATAATTCGTTGGAGTAAAAACATAGATATGGAAGGACAGTGATTATGCATTACAATAAATATAAATTGAATAATAAAATTTGAATTTTATTAAAATGATGGAGAGATATTTTAATAGTATATTATTTAAGAAGACTTATTGAAAGAGAGAATCAAGGTTGATTGTGAATCTGAATAACCCTATTTTCCCACTTTAAAATTTGAACTTGGAATTTAAAATTTATAAATTTAACTTAAAGAATATACATATACTTATTTGATTTAATTTTTTCTTGTGAATATGCTTAGAAAATTTATAATTAAGATATTATTAAAATTTAAAAATTTAAACTAGTTTCCCATTACACTATTGTGAATTTATTGTTGTTAATTGCTATTGATAAGGGGATCACATATTGACCAGATTATGAAAATTAGTATTAATTCTTGTATCAATTTATAATTAGGCCTTATATCATATTATATCAGATTATAGAAATTAGTATCCATTTATAATAACCTTGTAAATTTTATAATCAGCATCTTTTGCCATCTTAATTGATTATAATTAAGTTTCCATTTAGAATTAGCACATAGTAAATCAAAATATAATAAATTAGCATCACAAATTGGTATTAACATTGGTATTGAAATTTGAAATATTTTGTCATTACCCGATTTGGAAGCGTGACTGGCATGTGAGAAATTCATTTTCATATAAGTTTCGTGACTTTGAGTCTCTCTATATGCAAATTCAATGTATAAAATCCATTGAAAACATAAATTCATTTTTTTATAGACAAATCACCTGTTCTTTAAATTCAAAATAATAAGACTGATATTTCATAAGTTGAACTCTAAAGTCTGTAATTATAATACAAGACATAAATAGGTAGAGTTGCTCTAATACAAAATAACCATAAATGATAGGATCATGTAGGTACAAATCAAAATAAAATTATGCTATGCAAAATGCAAAATATGCTATATATGGTCTAGGACTCCCCCGCAATAACATTGGAGCACTCTAAGCTATAACAAGAATACTTTACCCAAGTGAAGCTCACCAATTATAACTCACCGCTGCTAGGAAGAACCCGTAGCAGCCTATATCTATAAATAGGAAAAGTGAGATGGGTGAGTTTTTATGCAAAATTCAATGAGTGAATTCTCACCTACAATCCCCTTCATGGGCACCAAGGAACAATGCATAAAATCATAATAATACCAGGTAAAACTCTAGAACATTTCATATATACATACATAAAATCAAAATATTGTTTTCATAAATTCCAAACAATAGTATTCTAATAGAGAAATATGAATCTCTAGTTATGCACAATATATTTGACATAACAAAATTTCTAGTTATGCTTGTCATTTAAGGCATAACAATTTCTTTGCTCTATGGTACTTAAAGAACTGAATTTTAGACATCTAACTAGGTTTCATTCTTTGCTCTATGAGATTATTCCTCGGGACAACTTGGTACCAAGGTTAATGATTATTTTCTAGCTGTTAACTCACTTTCGTTTCTCTATGACTACCTGTAGTTCAAAATCATAAATCTAGTTTTTTCTCTAAATTCTATATATGGGTATAAAAGCTATATCATATGCATAAATTGCTTCCTTGGTTCATTCTATCATTCAAAATATCTCTAATATTCACGTTTATCATCAATTCTATATAAAATAAGTTTAACAATACTAGTCCCATGAGTTTTATTAGAAATATATTTCATGCTCTTAAACTAGGTTCACAACATGATAACCAATAGTAATCTCAAATCTCTTCAAAAATAATTTCTAAAATTTATACCATATGCAATATTATGATGGAAATAGCTCTAATGATCAACATAAAGATCATAAGTTCGAAGCAACTCACCTGGAGAGGTGGAATAAGCAAGATCAACACCAACAGGACTCTGGGAGAAAGTAATGGCACTGATATCTACCATAACAACTATAATACGCTAGATTAACCTCTAATAATCCCTAAATAACTCAAATTAAATCCATCTCTAATATAATGGAAAGGTATCATTGCTTGGTAACTTGGAAGAACATACATCAAGCCAACCCCAAGAACCATGAAAGATTGGAGGAAAAGGAAGCAAAATCAACAAAATATCTTACCTTAAAGCCTTGGAAGTGAAAGATTAAAGTTAGATTTGAGAGAAATGAAAGAAAAATAGAGTTTGGGGGTGAGAAATAGGGTAGGGAGATAAAGGTCTCATGTTTGGGGGTGGTGAGGGTCGTGTTTCTAGTCTAGAGCCTGAAAATGGGGATTTTATCTAATCTTTGATTGTGCACCACTCAAATGAGTGTGTTTTCCCTGTTCTGTACCGCCTTACTCTCTGACCGTTGTAGTGCTCATTTTAGCTCTACAACGCTCTCTAGAGTATCTTTTTCCAAATTTCAAGTTGTCTTGCAAGTGGGGTCTTCCAAATAACACGAGTGGGTCCCAGGAACCCCAAGGCCACATTAAAATTGCCTAGGAACACATGTATCTAAGGTATTACATATTTTCTTGATTTCATTCAACAACAAAAAGAATCAAATCAAAATCTAAGTAGCACAATTGAGTACTGTGTCAATTTTTAATTTTGTTCCAATAAAAAGACAAATAAATAGGTTATCATATTTATTATTACTTAAATGATAAAATAAATATTTAATAAAATGATGATAATCTTCAATGATATTGTAATCATATAATAACTATGGTTATGATTTTTTATATGATTAATAATTGAACTAAATTTATGAAAATGGTGGACGATGCACTAATAATAAGAAAAAAAAGTACATGAGAATCACTATTTAACAAAACTCATAGCTTGGGTAAACTAAAATAGTATCGAAAAAAATAAGTCTTCTAAGAGTATGATAATAATGTTGGCTTTAATTATCTAGCGTCACCTTTAGAATTCGATGGGCTTAACATCCAGCCCATGACACCTGTAATGGGTGCAAGCCCTCAAGCTAAATGCGGTTCTAGTCCTTTAAGAAAATAAGGTTGCGCCCTTGCTAACAGATATAGCTTTTGGCATAATGGTAAGTGCTTGATCCTACAATTGGTATCAGAGCTTGATCTCAAAGGGTCAAGCTTAACCTCTTGGAGAAGTAGATCCAGGACCAACAATAACAAACATGGTTTCGTTCACCCTTTCAGGACAATCGATCACTCGACCACCATTCTTCAATGGGACGATTATTCCTATTGGAAGGAGCGAATGAGAATTTTTGTTCAATCAACTAATTACTTTATATGGAGGATTATTGCCAGAGAACCAAAAATTACCATGACAACCAATGAAGGACAAACAGTTCCCAAAATAGAAGAACAGTGGAATGCAGAAGATAAAAGGAAAATTGAGCTCAATGCCAAAGCCATGAATACGATGAACTGTGCTATCATTTTTTATGAATACCAAAAATCTCAAGATGCAAGACTACAAAAGAAATATGGGACAAGCTAGAACTTACTCATGAAGGCACCGAACAAGTAAGGCAAACTAAGGTAGTTATGTTAACACATGAATATGAGTTATTCCTTATGCAGGATGATAAGAGCATTGATGACATGTTCGAAAGGCTTTTGGTGATAGTCAACAATTTAGATGTTCTTGGAAAATCTTACACTGATGAAGAGCTAGGGAAAGTATTGAGAAGCCTGACAAAACCTTGGTTATCAAAAATTTATGCCATCCAAGAAGGGAAAGATATAAGCACTCTCACATATAATGAACTCCGGGGTAATCTCATTGCATATGAGACTACTCATTTAAAAAATGAGAATATTGACAAGAAGAAAAAGGGATTGGCATTCAAAGTGAGAATGAAAGAAGAAGATTCATATTTAGACTCAAAAAGTAAAATTTCAGATTATGATGAAATAACCTTTGCTGTAGAGCAAATTTATAGGACACTAAAAAGGATAGGAGAATTAAAGAAAGGAAGCAAAGAGCCCTTTAACAAAAAGAATGTGCTGTGCTACAAATGCAAGAAAGCTGGTCACTTTCAAAATGAATGTCCATTCCTAAAGAAAGGCAAAGAAGAAAAAGAAAGGCCTTCTAGCAACATGGAAGACTTAGAGAATGACTCATCAAGTGAAGAAGAAGATGATGCTAGCAATATTTGCTTTATGGCAAAAAGTGATGATGAGGTAAATTATTCCGATTTTAGTTATGATGAATTACTTGAAGCTTTTGATGAATTGCTCATTGATTCCAAAACCATCTTGTCCAAATATGCATCTTTGAAAGAGGAGAATACTTCTTTAACAAAAGAAAATGAAATTTCAAAATCCGAAATTATTGTTTTAAAAGAGAATGCACATTCTTATTCTTGTGACTTGAAGGCTGAAAATGAAAGGTTACATAAAAAGGTTGAAAACTTGACAAATGACCTTGCAAAATTTGTTCAAGGTAAAGATAACTTGGACAACAAAGAAGTGCATTTAACAAGACCGGTTTGGGTTTTAATGAGAATCAAAATACCAAGTTTTACAAAAATCTTTTTGAAAAATCAAGTAGATCATCATCTCCATATACCAGTTATAAACATGCCCGGAAAAGTCTCATGGTTTGGGTTCCTAAAGCTACATTTGTGCCTAATGGATATACTACTAACCTCAAAGGACCCAGCAGTTTGGGTACCAAAAGCAAAATTTAATTTGTAGGTGTGTTGAAGACGTGGCTCCTTAACTACATGAAAAGATCTAGATAACTTATCTCCCACATGTTCAAGGAAAGGGAGACCACCTATGACACACAGCTGCTAAGACTCTATTGGAACCTGAAAAGAGTTGATCCTCTTCAAGGCCATGGTCCTCAAGTTTTTCACTGATTTAATTTCTCCCTTCTTACTTTATCGTGAAGCATATCTCTATTGGTTTGAACTAATTGCATAATGTTTCCCAGTGGGAAATTCCCATCATCTATTATGCTCTAAAATATATTCAAAAGTTGATTCTTCTATGTCTATGATGTGCATGAATGTTCTTGGATTGGAATTTGAGTTCGTGATTAGTTGATCTTGTTCACTAATCCGAGGTTATTTTGCTGAGCCTGTAATAAAAATCTTTGCTACTCAATTACACTGTGCTCAATTATTGCCACATATGTAATGTTCCAAAATAATAAAAATGGATGTGCCTGACCTTTTCTTTTCTAAGCTTGAATAAATTCTAGTTTTGCTTAATCTTGCTTGAAGATAGTTTGGAAATGTTGTGCTTTATTCTTAGTTGAAGAACAGTCATATTATTCTTTGTTTCTTGCATATGATAAGTGCTTGTTTTAGCAAAAATCTTTTGAACAAGAATTCTCCTTATTTCTGGAGTATATGAGACTGAAAATTAAGTTTTAATGGGTCAGCACATGTGTTTATGATTCTTATATGTCACTTGATGAATATTTAGTCATTTTCAAGCTTAAATAATGAAGTTGCTGCATAATAATCCACCTGTTCTGCTTTTTCATGATTCGTTTGTGCAAAAGCTTCATTTATCCCTTTTTAACGTTCCAAACGGGTTTGAAGCATTGTAAAGGTATCAGTGCAAGGCTTTGAGAAGATGAAAAAGATGCAGAGAGTATTGAGAGAGCTGAGAGAGTTTGTGAGTGAATGATATGAATTGCATTGCATTGAATGAATACAGATTGAGAATATACACGCCTGATGGCTTACATCTTGCACACTTTGATAACTAACTATAGAAAAGAAATATAACAGCTACAATTATAACAGAATGATAACTAACTAACTATGAGTTGTTGAGCCATCTTATCCTTTATCCCTTTCATCCCCCCTCAAACTAACAGGTTGCTTCAGGAACTTTGAGTTTGTCACGAAGCTGAGTGAATAACTTGGAGGAGACAGCCTTGGTTAATATGTCAACTTGAGCTTCGCAGGAATGTGACTAACTTTGACATGACCTTGAGCAACATGATCTCTTACAAAGTGTAAATCCAATTCAAAATGTTTGGACCTAGAGTGGAGGACCAGACGAGAGTACTGCTATTGTTGTCACAGGAAATTAGAAGGAGACGGAGGTAGAGGCAGATGCAATTCACTAAGAAGAGATCTAATCCAGATAAGTTCAGAGACTAGGGCAGCTAAACTTCTATATTCAGCTTCTGTGCTTGATCTGGAAATAGCATGTTGTTTCTTAGATGACCAAGTAATGAGATTAGGACCAAGATATACACAGTAGCCACTGGTGGATTTTCTATCATCAGGGTCAGAACCCAGTCTAGTCACTGTACCCTGAGCTTCATATCAGAGTGTTTCTGAGATGCAAACCGTGAT
Organism: Dalbergia oliveri; assembly: GCA_030441495.1. Lineage (NCBI taxonomy): Eukaryota > Viridiplantae > Streptophyta > Magnoliopsida > Fabales > Fabaceae > Dalbergia > Dalbergia oliveri. The sequence continues at coordinate 5,742,261 of JAMLFY010000012.1, read as the reverse complement.
TCATAGTACCACTAAGATATCTCAGAATGCGTTTGACTACCTTCCAATGACTGTCTAATGGAGTTTGCATAACTGGAGACTTTATTTACACAAAAGGAAAGTTCAGGCCTGGTAATGGTGATGTCCTGAAGGCTGCCAACAATGGATCTATACAAGTGAGGGTCTTCAAAGGGACTTCCATCTCTAGATGATAACTTGAGAGTAGAGGGCACAGGAGTGGAGTAGGCTTTGCAACCTTCCATTTTAGCTTTGACTAATAGATCCTGTATGTATTTTGTTTGAGATAGTAGTAGTCCTCCAGCCTTAGTGTGCTTAACTTCTATACCTAGGAAATAATGAAGTGGTCCCTTATCTTTCAACGCAAAGGAAGCATTTAATTTGGACACCAAATCATTAATCTCTTGCTGAGCTCCAGGAACTATTATGTCATCCACATAGATGAGGATATACAAGCATGAGGATGGTGTGACTCTTCTAAACAGTGATACATCAGATTTTGTTGACACAAACCCCAATTGCTGTAAAGCGAAGATAGCTTGCAAAACCAAGCTCTATGGGCCTGTTTTAGGCCATATAGAGCCTTAGTTAATTTACAAACCAGCTCACCATTACCAACTTCATAACCTTGAGGTTGAACCATGAAGACTTCTTCATTCAAATCTCCATTTAAAAAGGCATTGTTCACATCTAATTGGCGAATTGGCCATGACTTAGATAATGCAATGGACAACACCAATCTAATGGAGGCCCTTTACCACTGGGCTAAAGTCTCTGTGAATCAAATCCAGCTCTCTGATTGAAGCCCTTGGCAACTAATCTTGCCTTATACTTCTGGATAGAACCATCAGGATGATACTTTACCAAATACCTATTTGCTGCCTATAGGATTTCTGCCAGGGGTAATGGCACTAGAGTCCAGGTGTTGTTTCTCATTAGAGAGCATATTCATCATCCATTGCTTGTTTCCAATGGGGAATAGAGTGCCTGCTCTGGCAGAAGCTGGTTCTAAGCTTGCTTGGAAGGCTTTTGGTTTGTAGATTCCATTCTTAGATCTGGTTTGCATTGAATGAACATTATGTGGGGGTTGTTGTTGGATATTGGAGCTACATGTGTGGGAGTTGGTTCTGAAGGGGAGTGGGAGCTAAATTATTGTTGGGTGGAGTATGTGCTGAGGAATGGCAGGAGGGGAAGTGACAGGAGGAGGAGGGGTTGGTTGAATTAAGGGAATTGAGGGAATAGTGGTGTATGTATTTGAGGGTGATGGGGAGTTTATGGTGGCTACACCAAAGGGAGAGGCTGTAGGGTCAGTTTTGAAAGGGAAGGAGGCTTCATCAAAGGTAACATGTCTAGTGATAATGACTTTTCCACTTTTGGTCAGGCATCTATAACCTTTATGACTTGTCCTGGAGCCAAGAAAGACACAAGGTGAGGACTTGAAGTCAAACTTATGCTGGGTGTAAGGTCTAAGATAGGGGAAGCATAGGCAACCAAAGACTTTGAGGGCATGGTAGGGTGGGGTTTTGTGGAAAAGCTTCTCGGAGGGTGAGATGTTTTGTAGTACAGGTGTAGGTAGGGAATTTATAAGCTGAGAGCTTGATAAAGGCATCTCCCCAATATGATAAAGGCATGGATGCTGTAGCTAGCAAAGTTAAACCAACAGAGGTGATATGCCTATGTTTTCTTTGGAGAACCATTTTGCTGATGCACATATGGGCAAGAAAATCTATGTACAATGCCATTATAAGTCAAGTATTTGGTTAGAGAGGTGAATTCTTTTGCATTATCACTTTGAAACATCTTTAATTTATGCCCAAGTTGTAATTCAGCCATCTTATGGAAATTAATAAAGGCATTATAAAGTTGAGACTTGCTGTGCAAAAGGTAAATCCAAGTATATTTGGAATAAGCATCAACAAAGTGTACATAGTATCTAGCTCCATTTATTGAGGGAATTGGGAGGGCCCCAAATGTCAGAATACACTAGTTCTAAAGGATGTTGGTAAACAGTTTCAGAAATAGGAAAAGGTAATTGTTGAGTTTTTCCTAAACACATGAAGGACACACATTATTAGATGCATGACAAGGAATATTACAAGACTTTAGGACTCTTGACACTATAGGAACAGAAGGGTGTCCTAGCCTTAAGTGCCAAAGCTGAAACACTTTATTCTGAGTGAAGTGGTGAGTGCTAGGTTTGAATTTTCCCAAGATGTCACCAAAGGAATATAAGCCATTCTTAGTGGTTCCTTGGAGAATTGTCTCCTTGGTACCCTGAGATTTAACCAAGCAAGTGTTAGGATGAAATTCTAGAAATACATTATTATCTCTAGTAAACTTTTGAACACTTAATAAATTCTTTGTAATCTTTGGAACATGCAGGAGTTCTTTAAATGCAAGGAAGGAAATTCATAAGATGGCTGAAATTTAGATGTTCAAATGTGAGATATGTTCAAACCTCTCCATTACCAACTAGTACTTGTTCAGCTCCACTGTAGTCTTCTTTTCCATCAGGTTTGCAAGATCAGGTGTCATATGATGAGAGGCTCCAGAATCTGGATACCAATTCGGATCATAAAGTGTTGCTGGAGTTGCTATTGCATTGCTTACTGAAAGGTGTGCTCTTGGCCTTGGCCTTGGAGTTGAAGGCTGTGACTGAAATTGGTGAGTCTGAGAAGCTTGATTCTAAAACTGGTTATGAACCTGTGCCAATCAAGAGCAATATGCCCTTGTTTACCACACACTTGGCAGGTGGGTCGATTTGGGAATCTCCTCCTCTTCCTGAAGGACGACCTCTATTGAAAGATCTGCCTCCACCTCCTCCTCTGAGTATTGAAACCTTCTTACTTGATTGTTACCTTGAACAAGATTAGCTTGAAAGTTCTCTCTACGAAACTTTTCAATCATTTCTTCCTGAGCCATGAGTAAAGCTTCAAGCTCTCCCACTTGATAGGCTCTACTCTTGATACAATAGTGGTGATAAATGGTCCATATTCCTCAAGCAAGCCGTTAAGCAGCTTCAACATAATCAGAATCACTTATTACAGCTCCTAGAATATTAAGGCATCAATTGTGCTTTTGATTTCAAGAAGATAATCAGCTGAACCTTCTTTCTTTGTGTTTCCTAGCTTGTTTTTCATTGTCTAATTTTAGCCTTCACATGAGATGCAAAATAGGTTTCCAGCCTTTGCCACATTTGATAGCGAAATCACAACCAACCATTCGAGTAGTGAAAGGCTTACTCATTGAAGATAATAACCAAGATTTGAGCAATGCATCCTGCTTCTTCCACTTCTGATAATCTTGGGTGATTTCACCTCCTTCATCTAATTTCTTTGGGATCTTTTCTCCAATGATGTGATGCAAGAGGTCATGCCCTTCAATTGTAGCTTCTCAAGCTGTTTCCATTGCAGATAATTGTCTTCTTCAAGCTTGGAACCCACTGGGTTTGAGAAGGTGACTACAGCTTGCGACTTATCCCTTATTGAGAGACTTGTGAACTCATTTCAGAAGCCATGGTGAGAGCACAAGCTCTGATACCATAAAGGTATAATGCAAGGCTTTGAGAAGATGAAAAAGATGCAGAGAGTATTGAGAGACTTAGAGAGTTTGTGAGTGAATGATATGAATTGCATTGCATTGAATGAATACAATTGAGAATATATACACCGTGATGGCTTACATCTTGCACACTTTGATAACTAACTATAATAGAAACAGAATATAACAGCTACAATTATAACAGAATATAACTAACTAACTATGAGTTGTTGAGCCATCTTATCCTTTATCCCTTTCACATTGAAATTAAGTTTTAAAAAGTTTGAGTCATCAAAACCTCATATTTTACCTTATCTTTGGACCTTTTTGTGCCTTGTTGCATGATATGTGATGATATGAAAAATTTCTACATAATTCTCTCATTTGAGGCTACTCATTATGATCTATTATTTCATATTTGCTGATCTTTAAACAAGTTTTTTTTTCAAATCCACGATCATGCTATTGAAAAATTTGTTATGTTTAGACTTTCCTTGATGCAAATAAATGCCTTGAGATACTCTCATTTTGTCTTGCTTAATGCATATTTAACTTTCGATCTATTTACTTGCACATTTTGACACAATGTTGCCTTTTTATGAAAGTGAGAGCCATATTCTGATCTTTAACAGGTTGTTGAAATTTTTTTTTTTTTGCAACCTGTGAATGTTGATTAACTTATATTGACCTGGTTTAATTGCTTTGAAAGTTAAATTGTTGTGCTATTATTTGTTTAGGAGATTCTGATTTGATAATGTTCTAAATCATGCTATGTAATTGTGACTTGATGCTGCTCATGTACGCTAATGATACAATCGTAATATACCTATCTAATACTATTTGAAAGTAGTTATGATTTGGATCTATCTCAAATAATTTGTGCTGATCCTACATGCATGCCAATACTATTTCCTTAGTTTCAAGTGAAAGGAAGCACTTGTGCTGTCACCTCTTAATAATAAAAAAAAAATTCACATGGAAAGCATATATTTTCTTTGGCCCCATTCTCACATAAGATCAAAAAGTATCTGAGGCTAAAGATCTTACTTTGACTAATCAACATATGACAACTGGATAATGCGGACCATTAAATAGAAAACGTGGTTAGTTCTCAAATTAATCTTGTTTTTGAAAGAATGACAAAATAGCCTTTTCTCTCTCGCCCCCCACCATGGCTCACATGAATCGAACATCACCGCTTACTCTCTCCAAGGCCTCCACACCACCCTCCCTCCCTCTCCTCCTTCCGCCCACCCCGAACACCTCACCCTCTCGCGGCCAACAACATCATCTTCCAAGATGTCGAAGGCGACGGAGTGCGTGATCTTGAAGGTGGATAACCTCATACTGGGCCTCTGCCTGGGTCAAGAGGCCTGCCATCTTGCCGCCGGGCACTTCAGTGCCACTTGTGCTTTCCATTGTCTCCGTTGTCGTGTCTTCCATTGTAACGATTCACAACTGTCACGACTTGTTCCATCTTCGTTGACCTTAATCACTTACCATTATCGAGATGATTTGCTTCACAAATCTGGATTCCCATGTGGCACCACTGCATAGATTTGCTGGCAATGGTGAAGGATTGGTGCCACATGGAATCTATCACCATGGAATCCTTCACCATCACGGCAAAGTGGTCCCATCACGGCCAATCCTTGCTTAATTAATTACTTGAGAGTTTCAATTTAAGTATTTTCTAATTTGTTATGAATAATTAAAATAAATAATATATAAAGTATTTTTTTCTCAATGATGTTGTAGTACAAATCTTTTATGACATCTTTAAAATCTTAGTTCCTAGCTAATGACATATTCAGAATAAATTGGTGCCGCATGGGAATCTATCACCATGGAATCCTTCACCATCGCCAAAGTGGTCCCAGGCCAATCCTTCACCATCGTCGGAAAATCTATCAATGGTGCCGCATGGAATCCAGATTTGTGAAGCAAATCATCTCGATAATGGTAAGTGATTAAGGTCAACGAAGATGGAACAAGCGTAACAGTGTCGATTATTACAATGGAAGAACGCCCGAACGGAGACAATGGAAAGCACAGGAGGCGCCACAATCAAAGTGACCCGGCAAAGATGGCCCTGACCTTCAGACCCACAATAGGCCCAATTCATGAGGTCATCCACCTTCAAGATCACTCACTTCGTCGCCTTCCATCTCCAGAGATGATGTTGTTGGCCGCGAGAGGGTGTGTTCGACGGGGGTGGTGGACGCGAAGGAGGAGAGGGAGGGTGGTGTGGAGGCCTTGGAGAGAGAGTAGCGGGTGAGAGGATGTGAGGAGGCAGATGGCTATTCGATTCATGTGAGCCATGGTGGGGGCGGAGAAGAGAAAGACTCTTTTGTCATTCTTTCAAAAACAAGATTAATTTGAGAACTAAACACATTTTCTATTTATCACTAACTTTAAACCACATTTTCAAATGGTCCTGATTGTCCAGTTATCATATGTTGATTAGTCGAAGTAAGATCTGTAGCCTACAGATACTTTTTGATCTGTATGTGAGAATGGGCCCCAAGATATGTCCTATTTTATCATGAGATTTTTCTCTAGACTTTCATAAAAAGTTCTGCTTAAGATTCTTTTGGCTATTATATATTTTGTCCTTGATGGATGCAAAAAGGGGAGAATTAAGAAAAACTACAAAGCAAAGTAAGTTATTTTTTTTGAAGAGAGTAAACAAGGTATGTTTTCATCTTTTCTTTATTAAAGGGGAAAATATATTAAGAGGGAGCTTAATTCTATTTATTTTTTACAAATTATATTTGCTTTGTGTTTCATTATGTTTGTCACCATCAAGGGGAGATTGTTAATGCCAAATATCATTTTGGGATGTCTCATAATATGTGATGATAACAAACATAATATGTACTCAATGACATTGATATGTACACTTGATCTTTTCAAAAGAATATTTTTGCAGCATATTTGGAGCATCAAAAAGGAAAGAAATCAAATGCCCATTGGTGAAATAAATGGCAACGAAAGCATTCAAAGTTTATTAGTTTGCGCTGCTATGGATAATTCAAATTGAAAGGAAAATATTTGGAGGATTAATTATAAAGGATATTGCCATATTGAAATGATTGGTCATGATAGCTTATTTGTGGAAGAATCAATCTTGTGGAAGCAAATCCCGGCTTTCATTCCCCATGCCTCCACGGTACTTGACTTTCAATATTCATAAAAAAAGGGAGCAAATCCTGGAGAGCATCAAGTGGGACCAAAAATAGGAAAGGAAGAATCAACCGTTGGGAATAATCACACATGGAAATAATTTTCAATAAAAAAAGGTATTGGCAATTACTCTAAAGAGATAGCATACAACCGACATATATAGAAGACATGGCTGAACATTTTAATCCACCACTTGGAAAAGCAGCAAAAATGAAAATATACAGCACCAAGACAATCACATGAGCCTATAAGTGTTTTGAGCTTCATCAGAGACTCTTCAATTTTCTCAAATTCGTTTAATAGAAATTCTGAGAATTGTTTTTGTAGTTCTTGTGAGTGAAAAACGCTAGAGAACTAAGTGAGTAACTCAAACAACAGGAACAAGTGTCTAGAAAAATCCATTAAGAGAGCAAATCTTTGTTGGTGAGGAAAATGACTTGTGTATATTAGTGAGCTTAAAGAAGCTCTTTGTAAAAGACTACTTTTGGAGAGTTTGGAGAATTTATTTGGCATACTGGCATTGAATATGAGAATGAATCACTAGATAGTAAAGGTCATTGTGGTGTAATTTGCTTTTGTCTGTTAGTGGAAAATTCCAGGCGGTGTGAGTATTGGATGTAGATTTCACATTAGAATCGAACCAATATAAAAATCACTGGTGCAAACTCTTCTACTCTATCTCCTTTTTAGACTTATATATATGCATCACTCTTAATCTTTGATATAGTTTTATATAGTTTTGATATAAACCACATAATTATTTCAGTCAAAAGTCTCAAAAATATTCAATAGACTTTTTTATTAAATCTTATATATTCCTGTGAGCTTTTTTTATTTGGGTGTTCAATGTGCAGGAAAAGTTTTTAAAATACGAAGGACTTGATTCAAACCCTCCTTTCTCAAGTCCTTTGGTACCATGAATTGGTATCAGCGAGGTCATGGGTTTGAATCCCCCTAACACTAGGGGGGATTGTTGGCTTTAATTAGCCAGTGTCACCTTTAGGATTTGATGGGCTTAACATCCAGCCTATGATACCTGGAATAGGTGCAAGCCCAAGTTAGATGTGGTTTTGGCCCTTTAAGAAATAAGGCTGCGCCATTGCTAAAGCTATAGCTTTTGGCCTAGTAGTAAGCGCTTGATCCTACAAATAACGTTTAAATGAAAAGTCCTCCTAAAGGCATATTGAAAATAATATAGAGAGATGTAAACAATAAACAAAACTTAATAATTCAGCTTGGTGGCATCCATGATTTCATGTGCTATTAAGATCCCATAGATGTAACAACCCTAGTCTTTAAGGATATGCCACATTACATATTCTTCAACATCATCCATGCTATTGAGAAAACACTTGTTCAGGCTGATTTGGAATGTTCTCTGAAGCACAAATATGCAAGAAGACAACATTATGCTGATACTCTTACAAAAATTAGTGCATGTGAAGGTGACTTGCTTAGGATTTTGGGATCTCGAAGAATTTGATGTTGTTGTTATTAGTAGATACTTTAGGAGCGATCACTTTCCAAGGCATTAGTTATGATATCTTGATCCTTGTTTCTTTCTTTTCAATTGCGAACAAAAAAACAAATGAAAAGTAAAAATTAACAGAAAAATGCAATTACATTGTATAAATAAGTGCATAATAGTTTGCTTTAAAAAATAGTACAAGCTAATGACCAAAAAAATACCATAAACCATGAAAACCATAGAAATATATATATAAAAAACAAATTACGATAACAACTGAGAATAAAACCAAAAGTAAATAATTATAAATAAAATAGTTCACATAGAAAACTACATGAACTAGTGCATCAAGACAATAATAAAAAGCAAATAATCATATTATTGCTACCCCGTATTGGGTTAAGTCTTTCTTTGTTTCCAATAATCGAAAAAACAAGCCAAAAAAAAAAAACTTTGAGAGTAACATGTCACAGGAAAAAACGATCTTGATCAATTTATATGAGAAAGTTTGAAAATATTTTCAGATATTGATGCTTAATTTGGATCAAGATTATTTATTTTTTATACTAAATATTGAATATAAATTTATGTTTGATATAATTGATATTTTTTAATTAATTATAATTATAATTGATATCTCATAATTAATTATAATTTATGTGATTGATATTTGTTTATTGCAGTACAATTCTACTATTAAATATTGATAATCTTTAATGATATTTTAATGATATATAATAATTATGGTCATTTTTTTTAATAAATTATTAAAGTTATGAAAATTGCTTGCCTTAACTAACTCTAGAATTGACCCATGAAAAGCTTTCATCCAAAAGAGTCTTGAATATCAGTATTATATTATAAATAGATTATAGATTATACCTATCTTATCGTATTTTTTGTTTTTGCATATTTGCAATTGATAACAATTTTTAAAATGAATCGTTTGCCATTTGTTTATCAGGATTACAGTGCGATTAGTTAATATGCAAAAGTTTTAATTATTTGGCTGTTATCACTATATGATTTAAGCATTATTTGTTTGATTTTCTTTAATTCTTAATGTGTGATAGAATGTTGTGGTTCCAGTCCCCTCTTTAGATAAGATTTGAGCAGTCCAGAGTTAAAGACAAGCATGAATGGCTTCTAGACTTCATGAGGAAGCAGCACAAAGAAGCCGTGAAGATTCTGGTTAACCATTGCGTAGTTGATTGAATTCCACGTTTACCCCGGAAAAAAAAATAATAATGGCGTCAAACGATATACGTTGTCTCAACTATTTGTTTGTAATAACAAGAGAAATGGGAAACAAAAAACATGACAAGTACATGATTCTCAATATACAATTTCAATTTTCAAATATCCTTGCAATCTAAAAGTTGAAAACAATAAGATACATTAAAAAGGTGCAGCTGCATATCTATATATAATACTAATATCTATTATATAATCTACTATATAGAGAAAATAAAGTAAAAAACAATCCAATTAATTCTATTTTGGAATCTTTATCAGTGTATCAAACGATATAATATTAGTTATAGTTAATAGTTGATTCTCATTTAATACAAATTATTTAGAAAACGGAACAATTATTTGAGAAAATCAGAACTCACCGTCAATAATGATATTCTAGTGGAAGTCATTTACGATAAATATTGGAACAGAAACTATAATTGAATTTTGTAGCAAATTATCATTAATGGTAATTGATATTGTTTGTTAATTTTAATTAATATTTTATAATTGATACCATTTATTGATTGTAATTATAATAAGTTATATATTTAACAAATATAAATATTTGGATCAAACAACAAGCTCTTCTCTCTCTCTCTCTCTCTCTCTCTCTCTCTCTCTCTTCTCTCTCTCTCTCTCTATATATATATATATATATATTATCATGCTTGGAACAATATGTAAATCAGTATATAAAACTCTTCACTAATAAAATATATTATGAAAATCAAATTATAAATTACAAATCACAAATATCTTGCTTGATTGCTTGAGAGTTTCAATTTAAGTATTTTCTAATTTGTTATGAATTAAAATAAATAATATATAAAGTATTTTTCTCAATCATATTATAGTACAAATGTTTTATAATATCTTTAAAATCTTAGTTCCTAAACTAACTGACATATCTAGAATAACTTAATAAAATTGATTGTAAATGCATATAAATAATAAAAGGTTTTCTTTTGATATTCATAAAATAATAGTACCCTTCTATATTTAATTATTGTGATTTAATTTTTTATTTGATATATTTTCTTTTTTACATTATATATATATATGTATATATATATGTATGTGTGTGTGTTAAAAAGATGTGAGAGGACAGGGTCAAACCTCTACCTGTCCCTCTCTCCATCCGTCCTTGAACATAGATACATATTCAATGTATAGACACGTCACTCAACTAGTATATATATGTGCTTCATAATGCCTAACTGAACAGGCTGACAAAGCTTGAGCTTTAAATCTTGATGGAACGGCCCAAGCTGATTTGGGTTTTTGTATGTGCGAGACTGAAATGACACAATCAAGAACAAAAATCAGACAAAAGCAAAAGAATAAAAAAAAATTGAATTTATAAAACGCGAGTCAACATGAGTTGAAAAAGCTCTTTTTCTGTACAATGTCTTATTTTTAATATATCGATGCATTTTTGTTGAAATATATTTTAAAATTATTAGCCACAATTTCACATTTTAGAAGACGGAGCGATCATTTGGATATCTTTGATATTAATTTTCTTAAATAATAGTTTCCAATTTTCCTTGTATGCATTTTGAGTATTCGTTTTCATTAATGTGTTATTCAAATTGTTGGTTTGCAGACCTGGCGGGCGTAGTCTTCCGAAGAGTCAGCAATGAGTAATCTGCTTTTTGGGCTTTAGGCATAACCTCCATTGCGTAAAAAAAATAAAAAAACGAAACAAATCCTTGTTCAGTTTACACTTTTATAATTAAAACTTTAATCAATCAGTTATAATATTAGTCCGAGACCAAAAAATAAATAAAAAATAAAAACAGTTATAATATTATTCAATAATATACATGGCTAAAAGTATTATAATTCACGTCATTTTATGTATTTGTTCACGAAGTTAACTTAGATTGATAGTACCCATAGTAGTTATTACCCAATTCTTTTAATTGCTAGGATTATATTTAATTAAAATAATGCCAAATATCGTCCTTTAGTTTCATATATCCTTTGGATAAGAAATTGTAAGGGAGCCATTCTTTTACTAATTTTGTTCCATAATTTCTCTGCTTTCAACTATTATTGATGATGATTAATATTATGTTTAATCAATACAATTTGTTGATCAAATGATTTATCGATTTCTCATAGTTAGCATTGATTATAATTCATGTTGTTTATCGAAAAGAGTTGACATCAGTCTAATATTATACTTTTTCGAGATTTAATTGAACTTATTTATTGTATAATAACAAAAGAATAAAATTCTATTTTGATAAGTTTAAGAGATAGTTTGACATTCTAACTAACCCACCATATGAAGCTAACAATAGATGAAATCAAAGAAGATTTCAGTTAATCTCATTTTTTTGAAATGGTAGTTAGATTTAAAGACTTGATTACAAAATTTTATACACTATAGAGACTTCATTATAAATTTTTTAATTATATGAGCTTAACAAAAATTTGATGAAAGTATAGAGACTAAAAGAGTAATTAAGCTTTTATTTATTATTACTATGTAATATAAAAAATTATGTTAGAGAATCACACAATTAATTTTAACTACACATTTAATTTAAAATTATATATTGACAAAAAATAATATTTCACGTACTGCTCAAATAATGTTAAACTATTAACAAAAATAATCAGATATGAAAAAATATAAAAAATTGATATTCAGTAATAAATTAGCTTCAATATACAACAAAAAGAAAAAAAATTTAATATACATTATTATAATTATACATGTGAACACCATATTTTATGCGATTTCTTTATTTAATTGCATGACTTTTAGTAATTGTTAAAACTCTTCAATTTCTTGTTACGCCAAATAGTTCCTTTTCATATGTTATTTTATTTTGCGTTGTTCCTCAATTAGATTAAAATTAAAAAAATTGTTTAAAAATTGGAAAAAGAAAAAGAAAATAAAATACCCAATGTTTTTTTTTTCAAAACGTAATGCTTTTGTTCGAAACCAATATTAATTTCAGTTTTTTTTCCCTTTATTCTCTTTCTCTTGCTTTTTTTGTTTTTGTTTTGGTAAATAACACTAAACACCTTTCAAGTTTTGAGTTATTGCACTTCATTCCATTCTTCTAGAAATATGACACTCCACCCCATTTATATTATTAAACTCATTTGTTATTTTTTAATTCATTTAACTCATATTTTCCTAGATATATATAATAAAAATTATAAATAAAACTAAAAATTTATTATTTGATGAAATACTACAACTTCAAATTTTAAAAAGATAATAGTTTCAGAGTTTAAAAAATAAAATCACGTTTTTAACTTTTTTTTTAATTATATGACTACTTTAATATTAATATTGAGTAAGATTTATAATTAAATTAATATTATTTCACACAATAAGTTAATATTTAATAATTTTATATACTTTGAAAGAAAAAAGTTAATAATTTTATATCAACGGTATTTAGTGATTACCTTAGAGTTCAAAAATAAAACCATATTTTTAATTTTTTCTTTCAAAGTATATAAAATTATCTTAATAATATTGAGTATGATTTATAATTAAATTAATATTATTTTATATAATATCAAATAGAATGTTACTTTTAGCAAATTTTATTTACATTATTTAGGGTTTCAATATTCACAACCTGAAATTGCGTTAGTAATTTCTTACCCAAAATAAGAAATGAAGAACTTATAGAATTAATAGTTTTTTCAAAAACAAATCATACAAATAAATTTTAACTATACAAAATATATGAAATAATTTCAATGGTCATTGTTGAAAGAGTAAATTTGTTATTTTACTAAAACATGTACGCTAATAAGAACATTGATAATCAGAACTATTAAATAGATGTAAGACAAATTTTTATATTAAATAGTAACTTGTTGTATGAAATATAATATTCATTTAATTATAAATCTTACTCAATATTATTATTAAAGTAGTATTATCTATTTTGAAAGAAAAAGTTAAAAACATGATTTTATATTTTTAAACTTTAAAATTATTATGTTTATAAAATTTGAAGTTGTAGTATTTCATCAAATAATAAAATTTTCGATTCATTTCATAATTTTAATTATATATATTAAGGAAAAAATGAGTTTAATGAATATAAAAAAAAAGATTAATAATAAAAATGGGGTGGAGTGTCATATTTGTAGAAAAATTGAGTGAAGTGTAATAACTCTAAATCTCAAGGGTGGGTGTTTAGTATTATTTATCTTTAAAATTTCCCTCCCTAGGTCTAAGTTTGCAGCCCACTTAGAAAGAAGGGATATTAGCCCAGTCCATAAAAAATTTCAAAACATAAAAATGCAAACAAAATCAAATGAAAAGAAAATATAAAAAATTAAAAAATAAATGAATCGGAGAAGTGGGGGTTCAGCTACCTCTTCTGGAGCTCTACTCTTTCCTCATAGAGAAAGCTAACCTGCTAAAACACTATAAATAATAATATGAAGGGATTGAAATAAATCATCCAAGCAAGCGTACCAGTTATAGGAACATTTGAACAATCATGAGTCAATTTTTAATGTATTACTATTTTCACTAATCACTACTAATTTTGAGGCAGATTCTATGGTGGGAGAAAGCGAGTTTGAGATCACATGGTGACTGAAAATACACTTATGAAGATGGATGTCTCTAAATTGCAAAAAAATTAATGTGGGGACAAACATAAATTTAAAACTTCACTAACACACAATGTAACCACTGTCATCTTTCATCCTCCATAGCCATTGTTAACATCTTCATCTTATAATGTAAAATCCCATCAAAAGAAATCCTCAAACCACAATCTTAGACCAAACAAGATTAACCAAAGCATCTTCAGACCAAACACACAACATCAGCAACTAAAATAGGAGTGCCACCGCCGCCCCGCCACCACCACCACCAAGTGCAGCAACCGAAGCCACCACCCGCATCGGAGCCTTTGCCGTCGTCATCTCCACTCCTCAGGTCACACCACTCGCGAACCACTTTGCCAGAGCTCTTCTCTCCACCGTCGCGTGAGTTACCTTGTCATCATCGCGAAGGCCACTGCGATCCTCTGCCATGCCAGATCTTGCACCTTCGTAGAAACTTTCTTATTATCCATTGCGCCTTGAGGCTGTTGCGAACCACTATTGCCGCGTCACAGAAGCACCACCACCACAGGCTCCACCTCTCACAACAGGCTTTCTTCCATCTCACCGGTAAATGGCATCGCCGATGAATGGTCCAAAGGATGCCAACAGAAATCGGTCCAGATCCAAGAATGGGGGTGAGTGACAAAACAATGGAGCAATTCATCTCTTCCCTCATCAGCAATTGTTAAAAAATTATCATGATTAAATTTAACTTAATGAAGTTTGTTAACAATGTTAATAAATTCATAAAAAATTTTAACGCCCACATTTACTAAATAGCTCAAATTCCTTGTGTCACCTAACAAAAAAATGAAAGATGTGGACCTAAGTAAAAATTTTGGATTCTAAATACCAAAATTTTTTGGGAATATGTATCATTTTACACACGATAACTTGCTTTTAATCTCAGTCATTGGATGAATTTTTGTATGGCTGAGATTTTGAAACTATGTAGTCCCAAACCGCTTTACGAAATGAGTTAGAGATGTATTTATGATTCAATCTTCCAGCCTTAAACTGATTTTAGAGCATGACAAAAATATTTTCAGATTTATATATGTGAATGCTTCAGTTTTTATGATTTCAAATATTGTGTTTTATTTAGAGAAAACAATAATGATTTAGAAGAAAATCACATTTTAAGTATGAGATTATATATTGTTTTTGCATTTAGAGAGACACGTCACCTAGTAGATTTACGTGAGATGACATTTCTCACGTGGTCACGTTCTAAATCGGATCGTGACAAAGTTACACCCTAATCTTCAACACTACTTCCACTTTTGCCCCTTCACAACTTTCAAACCTGAAATAAGAGACCTTTTTGTGATTGTGCTTTATGGTTTTCGTAAACTTGATTGTATTGTGCATGATAACTATTTTTAATATGTGGGGTATTGTTGATTCATGTGAAGAGCCTTTATTTTTTTTTCTTTAATTTTGATTATGTGAAATTTGACCCTCGTACTAAAAAGGAATGAGTGCAACTAGCTTAGCTTGAATTAATGATTGCATTGAACTCATCTCAAAACCTTACATTTGAGCTCGATGATTGCTTCTACTGTTCTATGTCAGTTCCCCGTGAGAATAATTTATCTGAATTGAAGAACTTTTCAGTTCTGGATTTATTTAAAATTTACTTGAACAGTTCTATTAGCAAATTACTATGATCATATTTTGTTTTTGTCTTCATTTTATCTTTTTTATGATATAACTTAGCCTTGATATTTATCTTGTTGCATAAGTTTCCTTTTCTAGCCACCATTAATTGCATGAAATGTTCCCTTCTTGTTAAGCTTTAGTTTTACCTTTTTCCCTATGTAAACATAGTGATCCTGTTAATGTTCCTTGCCTTGTCTTGTTCAGACTAGATAGATTGAAAGTTGTGATCCACAATGGCATCTGAGGCTTCATGCACTACTTCTTCTTCAGCTGTTGATCATGGTCCTTGTTTATTCGGCCACTAAATTTGATGCTGATCTCAATACGACACTAATGTTAGATGCTTATAAGGCATTAGGAAGACCAATTCCATATGGGTAATGTTATGGGAACAATAAAATTGCACAACAAATATACACCACAACCTTATCACCATTAGATATGATAAGTGGTTTCCACTCATCCCACTCACTCATTATATCTAATGGGAATAAGGTGTGTAGTGTGCATTTGTCATGCATTTGTTGTGCAACTTTGTTGTTCCTATAGCATTATTCATTCCAATAGAGTAATGTTAGGTGAGCAACAAAATTGCACAATAAATGCACACCACATACCTTATCACTATTAGATATGATGAGTGAGTGGGATGAGTGAGGACCACTCATCATATCTAATAGTTATAAGGTGTGTAGTGTGCATTTATTATGTAATTTTATTATACAACAAAAATTTTTCTTCAAGATACGTTTTTTGGAATATTCTTTGAGGTGAGGTTAAACATGTAGCTAGTAATCGACACATTTTTCCCTTCAATCCTTTAAACCTTTTGTATTATGTGGAACCAACTAAGTTTTAATGGTTTGCTTGTAATTTGTTCTTTTTTTTTTAATTAAGCTAATTAGTTCAAGAATGAGCCCTATCTCTGGCATATCATAGAATCTTCTATAAGTGGATTAGCATAGTTATGATAGTATTTGTGCTATACTGGTATACAATTTATGAAGATAAAATATAAAAGAGTAGATTGTATCAATGGTATGGATAATTTAATAATAAGATCAACTGCAACAAGAAATTAGGAAT
Organism: Dalbergia oliveri; assembly: GCA_030441495.1. Lineage (NCBI taxonomy): Eukaryota > Viridiplantae > Streptophyta > Magnoliopsida > Fabales > Fabaceae > Dalbergia > Dalbergia oliveri. Next base: position 5,725,478 of record JAMLFY010000012.1, on the reverse strand, counting down.
ATGAATCACTTAATGGAACTTAAAAGATTATAGATGCTTGCTTTTAACTTTGTGTGTTTGGTTGAGGAGTAGAAGTGAAGGCAAAAATTTCATGAATGAGAGCTATGGGTAAATTTACACATAAAGTTCATTTATGAAAAATTTCATCCCATTGTTACTTCCCATGTGTGTATTCAATTTAGTAATTTCTAGCACATCATATATTAGAAAATGACACATTTCTTGAATTTAATCTCAGGAGATCAATCATGCTGATGCTGGGATTGTGGGTAGAGCTTGTGAGCAATAGAGGTCATGTCCCTATTCTCCAAGCCTTTAAATGATAAATCAACAACCGAAGATCACTACAAAGACTCTTAAGTACATTAGTTTTAATCCCAAAATTTTCTTTTGTATCTGTGATTAATGCTAATAATTGATTATGTAGAGCTTATGCATCCAACGTTTCAAATTGGAAAAAGGCGGAGACTCATTGGAGGCCAAGGCAATGAATCCTAACTCTTGCCTTCAATTAACAACAACAACAACAACGAAAGGTGTGATATGGTTGGACCAAGTGTCTGTTATGCCCCTGGACACATATAAGGTTTGTGTTACTCCCTGAATTTGTTTACTTTTATTCAGATGACATATTTCATTCTAAGTCCCTACCTTTCATGTGTACATGTAAAAGCTATTAATTTATATTTGTTCTTAAATCATGTGAAAAATAAGGTTTCATTTTCACAACACAAATTATTAGCATTCGAATTACAAATATTTAGTGTAATGATCTACTCTGAAGAACCTTTTTTTTTCCTTCTAAAGTTGTTTACAATTGTAAGTGGATGAAAAAGCCAAATAATGTTGTCCAATTTCAGCATAACATGAAATAGTGACCTTATACTTTTCCATCCTTCGCTAATAGGTCCTGTTATTTGTCTATTTTCCAGGGGCAGCCTTATTCAAAACCTTTTGCTTTTAAAAAATATATAGAATAATCTCAAAGCTAGATCAAAAGGAAAAAAATATGGAATATAAATTTCCCACTAAGATCATAAGAAATTACCTCGTATCATTTGCATTTACAAAAAGTGGAGCATAGATAACCATTTGTACAATATCACTACCTAAACAAAACAAAGAAAATGGTAAGTACTTTTTCAGTGAATCAAACAAAATACTTCACAAAAATTTTATAAGAAGCCATAATAATAAACCTTTATTTTCTATTCCAATAAGGAACCAGTTTCACTTATGGCTAAATAAAGGCTTTTTGTCCCAACATCTGATCCAGTCACAACATACTCACTTACAAAAACCTGTATGCTATTCAAACAAATTGATAAATCATACATGAAATGCATATGCCAATAACCAATGAAATAGAATGGTGTTTGAAGGGGACCATAAAACCTTTGGTCCACAGCCATGTGATCAAATGTAGTAGCACTAAAAAACATGTTATTTTTCACTAAATTTGATGCTGATCCCAATACAACACTAATGTTAAATGCTTATAAGGCATCAGGAAGGCCAATTCCATATGGGTAATGTTGGGAAAAATAAAATTGCACAATAAATTACACCACAACCTTATCACGATTAGATGTAATGAGTGTCTCCATCATCCCGCCCACTCATTATATCTAATGGTAATAAGGTGTGTGGTGTGCACTTATTGTGCATTTATTGTGCTTTGTTGTTCCTATAACATTACTCTATCCTATGAGGAATGCTATAGGAACAATAAAGTTGTACAATAAACATCACACACCTTATCACTATTAGATGTGATGAATGAGTGGATGAGTGAGGACCACTCATCACATCTAAAAGTTATAAGGTGTGTGGTGTGCATTTGTTATGCAATTTGATTGACAACAAACATTTTTTTTCAAGATACATTTTTTGGAATATTCTTTGAGGTGAGGTTAAACTTGTAGGTAGTAATCGACACTTTTTCCATTCAATCCTTTTAGAAATGCTTTCTGTATTATGTGGAACCAACTAAGTTTTAATGGGTTGCATGTAATTTGTTCTTTTTTTAATTAAGCTATTTAGTTCAAGAATCGGCCTATCTCTGGCATATCATAGAATCTTCTATAAGTGGATTAAGATAGTTATGATAGTATTTGTGCTATATTGGTATACAATTTATGAAGATAAAATATAAAAGAGTAGATTGTATCAATGATATGGATAATTTAATAGTAAGATCAACTTGAAGGAAATTAGGAATATGAATCACTTAATGGAACTTAAAAGATTATAGATGCTTGCTTTTAACTTTGTGTGTTTGGCCGAGGAGAAGAAGTGAAGGCAAGAATATCATGAAGAAGAGCTATGGGTAAATTTACACATAAAGTTCATTTATGAAAATTTTCATCCCATTGTTACTTCCCATGTGTGTATTCAATTTGCTCACGTCATATAATAGAAAATGACACATATCTTGAATTTAATCTGCGGAGATCAATCATGCTGGTGCTTGGGGATTGTGGGTAGAGCTTGTGAGCAACAAAGGTCATGCCCTAATCTCCAAGCTTTTAAATGACAAATCAACAACGAAGATCACTACAAAGACTCTTAAGTACATTAGTCTTAATGCCAAAATTTTCTTTTGTATCTATGACTAATGCTAATAATTGATCATGCAGAGCTTATGCATCCGATGTTTCAAATTGGAAAAGGCGAGAGTCTATCGGAGGCCAAGGCAACGAATCATAACTCTTGCCTTCAATTAACAACAACAACAACAACAATGAAATGTGCGTTATGGTTGGACCAAGTGTCTGTTATGCCCCTGGACACGTATAAGGTTTGTGTTACTCCTTGAATTTGTTTACTTTTATTCAATAAAAATATTTCATTCTAAGTCCCTACCTTTCATGTGTACATGTAAAAGCTGTTAATTTATATTTGTTCTTAACTCATGTGAAAAATAAGGTTTCATTTTCACAACACAAATTATTAGCATTTGAATTACAAATATTTAGTGTAATGATCTACTCTTGAAGAACTTTTTTTTTCCTTCTAAAATTGTTTACAATTGTAAGTGGAATGAAAAAGCCAAATAATGTTGTCCAATTTCAGCATAACATGAAATAGTGACCTTCTACTTTACCATCCTTTAGCTAATAGGTACTGTTATTTGTCTATTTTCTAGGGGCAGCCTTATTCACAAACTTTTGCTTTTAAAAAAATATATAGAGAATAATCTAAAAGCTAGATCAAAAGGAAAGAATATGGAATATAAATTTCCCACTAAGATCATAAGAAATTACCTCGTATCATTTGCATTTACAAAAAGTGGAGCATAGATAACCATTTGTACAATATCACTGCACCAGAACAAAACAAAGAAAATGGTAAGTACTTTTTCAGTGAATTAAACAAAATACTTCACAAAAATTTTATAAGAAGCCATAATAATAAACCTTTATTTTCTATTCCAATAAGGAACCAGTTTCACCTATGGCTAAATCAATGCTTTTTGTCCCAACATCTGATCCAGTCACAATATACTCACTTACAAAAACCTGTATGCTATTCAAACAAATTGATAAATCATACATGAAATGCATATGCCAATAACCAATGAAATAGAATGGTGTTTGAAGGGGACCATAAAACCTTTTGTCCCCAACCATGCGATTAAATGCAGGAGCTCTAAAAAACCCTGTTACTTTCACTAAATTTGATGCTGATCTCAATACAACACTGATGTTAAATGCTTATATTGGTCCTTGATGATGTGTTTGTTGGGAAAGATTATTGTAATCAAGAACTATTTGTATTAAACTTTTCAAAATAATTAATGAAAATGCATCTTCTTCTGCTTATTTTGCTTTCCACATTGAACATGTGACATGCTATGCTAGAACTATGTTAAGATTAAATTAATTTTTCATTTATTTATTTATTTGCACTATAGTTTATGTTTGGGGAGAGTTACAAGAAGAAATGACATAGAAGTTATTATAACAATATATTTGGATAGAAATAGTTTACTTAAAGGATTTAATTGGAATATATGACAATATAAAAATATTTTATATAATTATCTAATTATTTGTTAGGAGACGTAAAAATATGAGTATATATTTATTTTACTTACCTCATTTCTATGATAGCTTAAAAAATAGCACAAAAACTCTAAGCCATTAATTATTTCTTGAAGCCTTGCACCTCTAAACTTTCTTACTCACACATCACACTAATATCTCAAGAAATCATTCCAAAACAATTACCCTCAAAGAACTACTATAGGAAATTCCAAATTTTCTTATTTCTCATATCCAAAACAATATCATTAATAAAAAAAACTAAAAAAATTGATGTAAAAAATTCTAATATTTCTTATTTCTTATTTCTCACACCTCTGGTTATAGAAATTTTTTGATCTATTGATCAAATTAATTTAATCAATCAATTGATCTAGGATATATATATATATACATATATATATATATATATATATATATATATATATATATATATATATATATATATATATATATATATATATAATCAATCATTTGATATCAAAAACTAGATCATATATATTTGTTACACATTGACTTAATTAATCAATCACTTGATATTCAATCTATAAATATATATAAACAAACATATAAAGAATCACCTTATGTCACAAAATCTTCTTTAAATTGAATTTGATGAAAAAATGAACTATGAATAATCGATATAACTTAAAACGTGATAGAGGGTTTTAAATGTATTTTGTAACACCCTAGTAAAACCCAATTACGTTTAAACTGGCATTTTAATTTTATTAGTTGTCACTTATGCCTTACGTTTATTTTATTTTGAAATTAACTTAGAAAATAGTAGATAATTTTTTTTTCTTATAAATTATTTTTTAAAAGCTTAAGCCCTAATGAGAAGTAAAATATATAGCGCTTACGTAGATGGTAATCAAAGTTACTTTGTTCGCTTAATTTAAATAAGCGGAAGAGGGACTAAAATGTAGAAATATCATCACATGAACTGAAATATACTACTTAATACATGAGTCATAACAGGGCATATAACATAACGATAAGTTATTACAAATAACAATATAAATTCTACTACTACTGGTTTATTTTTCACAACTACAACGTAAGTAAAAATCAAAGTGATAATTCTTAAAAGATCTGAATTCTTTACATGTTGCCTCCTTCCTTAGCTTCAGCTCTGTTGCTTTAAGTGGACCCATTTGTCTCTAGTAACAGAATCGGAAGAAAAGAGAGAGTGAGAAATATAAGATTTCTCAGGAGTTCCTACATGTACTAAAGGTGTCATCATTGTCATCCTAGTCACTTTGGATTTATTATAAAAAAAATGAACAGGTAAGGATTCAATTATCAAACTTTTCGTAAACATGATTAGCCGAAGTGAATTTACTTTTAAACTATTCTTGAACATTAGCAGACAAATATATAACATAACTCATTAGCAGATGTGAGCACTAATTAATATTATCTAAAATTTATAAAAGAATAAATAATAGTAAAATAAAATAAAGTTTTGTATTTGTATTCTTAGAGAATAGAGGTAGTATATCTACTTATTTAATTGTTTTGATATTCTTTAATTCTTAATGTGTGATAGGATGTTGTGGTTCCAGTCCCCTCTTTAGATAAGATTTGAGCAATTCAGAGTTCAAGACAAGCATGAATGGCTTCTAGACTTCATGAGGAAGCAGCACGAAGAAGCAGTGGAGATTCTGGTTAACCATTGCATAGTTGATTGTAATTATAGTAAGTTATATATTTAACAAATATAAATATTTGGATCAAACAACATGCTCTTCTCTGACAAAAAAAAGTCTCTTTTGTGTTGCATTTTTCCAAAGAAGCACAAACATTGACATTGACATAAGACACGACATTACACGATGTGAGGAACACTTATCAAAGTTAAAAAACTTAGAACACAAACATGATATATATATATATATATATATATAGCTAAAAATTTAAAGAAAATAATATATTATTTGAAATATTATTTATATAACCTTCAATTATACTTTATTTTCTTATTATAAACTTAAAAAGTTATTTATTATTTTATTTTTACAATCTTATTTATATTGTATTTTTCTATATTAGAGTAAAAAAAATAAATTTTAAACTAAATATATATAAATGTGTGTTATTAGTGTATCATGCAATATCTAATATTGAGAGAGATAGATCCAGAATGATCCAAAGGAGCGGCCAAAAAATATTAATCATAATTGTATTATAAAATAAAATTTTTAATACATGTTAATATAAAAATAAATTATATATATTATTATATCATGGTTGGAACAATATGTAAATCAGTATATAAAATTCTTTGCTAATAAAATATATGAAAATCAAATTATAAATTACAAATCACAAATATCTTGCTTAATTAATTACTTGAGAGTTTCAATTTAAGTATTTTCTAATTTGTTATGAATAATTAAAATAAATAATATATAAAGTATTTTTTCTCAATGATGTCGTAGTACAAATCTTTTATGACATCTTTAAAATCTTAGTTCCTAAGCTAACTGACATATTCAGAATAAATTGGTGCCGCATGGAATCTATCACCATGGAATCCTTCACCATTGCCGGCAAATCTATCACAGTGGAGCCGCATGGGAATCCAGATTTGTGAAGCAAATCATCTCGATAATGGTAAGTGATTAAGGTCAACGAAGATGGAAGAACACAGTCGTAACAGTTGTCAATTGTTACAATGGAAGAACGCCGGCGACGACGGAGAAAATGGAAAAGCACAGTAGGCAGCCACAATCGAAGTGCCCCGGCGGCAAAGATGGCCCCGGACCTGTCCAGATCGACCCACAACAGGCCCAATTCATGAGGTCATCCACCTTCAAGATCACGCACTCCGTCGCCTTCGACATCTCCGACGGAGATGATGTTGTTGGCCGCAGAGAGGGGTGGGGTGTTCGGCGGGGGTGGTGGACGCGAAGGAGGAAAGGGAGGGGAGGGTGGTGTGGAGGCCTTGGAGAGAGAGTAAGCGGTGGGGGTGAGAGGATGTGAGGGAGGCAGATGGCTGTTCGATTCATGTAAGCCATGGTGGGGGGCGGAGAAAGAGAAAGACTCTTTTGTCATTCTTTCAAAAACAAGATTAATTTGAGAACTAACCACGTTTTCTATTTATCACTAACTTTAAACCACATTTTTCAATGGTCCCACATTGTCCAGTTGTCATATGTTGATTAGTCGAAGTAAGATCTGTAGCCTGCAAATACTTTTTGATCTGTATGTGAGAATGGGCCCCACGAGATATGTCCTATTTTATCATGAGATTTTTCTCTAGACTTTCATAAAAAGTTCTGCAGCTTAAGATTCTTTTGGCTATTATATATTTTGTCCTTGATGGATGCCAAAAAGGGAGAATTAAGAAAAACTGCAAAGCAAAGTAAGTTATGTTTTTTGAAGAGAGAGAATCTAAACAAGGTATTTTTTTCATCTTTTCTCTATTAAAGGGGAAAATATATTAAGGGGGAGCTTAATTCTATTTATTCTTTACAAATTATATTTGCTTTGTGTTTCATTATGTTTGTCATCATCAAGGGGAGATTGTTAACCCCAAATATCATTTTGGGATGTCTCATAATATGTGATGATAACAAACATAATATGTACTCAATGACATTGATATGTATACTTGATCTTTTCAAAAGAATATTTTTGCAGCATATTTGGAGCATCAAAAAGGAAAGAAATCAAATGCCCATTGGTGAAATAAATGGCAACGAGAAGCATTCAAAGTTTATTAGTTTGCGCTGATATGGATAATACAAATTGAAAGGAAAATATTTGGAGGATTAATTATAAAGGATATTGCCATATTGAAATGATTGGTCATGATAGCTTATTTGTGGAAGAATCAATCTTGTGGGAGCAAATCCCGACTTTCATTCCCTATGCCTCCACGGTACTTGACTTTCAATATTCATAAAAAAAGGGAGCAAATCCTGGAGAGCATCAAGTGGGACCAAAAATAGGAAAGGAAGAATCAACCGTTGGGAATAATCACACATTGAAAGAATTTTCAATAAAAAAGGTATTAGCAATTACTCTAAAGAGACAGCATACAACCCACATATATAGAAGACACGGCTGAACATTTTAATCCACCACTTGGAAAAGCAGCAAAAATGAAAATATACAGCACCAAGACAATCACATGAGCCTATAAGTGTTTTGAGCTTCACTGTCAGAACTCTTCAATTTTCTCAAATTTGGTTTGTAATAGAAATTCTGTGAGAATTGTTTTTGTAGTTCTTGTGAGTGAAAAATGCTAGAGAACTAAGTGAGTAACTCAAAGAACAGTAACAAGTGTCTAAAAAAATCCATTAAGAGAGCGAATCTTTGTTGGTGAGGAAAATGACTCGTGTATATTAGTGAGCTTAAAGAAACTCTTTGTAAAAGACTACTTTTGGAGAGTTTGGAGAATTTCTTTGGCATATTGGCATTGAATATAAGAGTGAATCACTAGATAGTAAATGTCATTGTGGTGTAATTTGCTTTTGTCTATTTAGTGAAAAATCACAGCGGTGTGAATACTGGATGTAGATTTCATATTAGAATCGAACCAATATAAAAATCACTAGTGCAAACTCTTCTACTCTATCTCCTTTTTAGACTTATATATATATATGCATCACTCTTAATCTTTGATATAGTTTTATATAGTTTTGATATAAACCACATAATTATTTCAGTCAAAAATTTCAAAAATATTCAATAGATTTTTTTATTAAATCTTATATATTACTGAGATTTTTTATTTGGGTGTTCAATGTGTAGGAAAAATTTTTAAAATACGAAGGACTTGATTCAAACCCCCTTTCTCAAGCCTTTGGTACCATGAATTGGTATCAGAGTGAAGTCATGGGTTTGATCCCGTAACGGGGGGATTGTTGGCTTTAATTAACCAGTGTCACCCTTAGGATTTGATGGGCTTAACATCCAACCTATGATGCCTAATGGTTGCACCCTTCAAGCTAGATGTGCTTCTAGCCCTTTAAAAAATAAGGTTGCGCTCTTGCAGTTATAGTTTTTGGTCTAGTAGTAAGCGCTTGATCCTACAAATAACGTTTAAATGAAAAGTCCTCCTAAAGGCATATTGAAAATAATATAGAGAGATGTAAACAATAAACAAAACTTAATAATTCAGCTTGGTGGCATCCATGATTTCATGTGCTATTAAGATCCCATAGATGTAACAACCCTAGTCTTTAAGGATGTGTCACATTACATATTCTTCAACATCATCCATGCTATTGAGAAAACACTTGTTCAGGCTTATTTGGAATGTTCTCTGAAGCACAAATATGCAAGAAGACAACATTATGCTGATACTCATACAAAAATTAGTGCATGTGAAGGTGACTTGCTTAGGATTTTGGGGATCTTCGAAGAATTTGAGTTGTCATTATTAGTAGATACTTTAGGAGCGATCACTTTCCAAGGCATTAGTTATGATATCTTGATCCTTGTTTCTTTCTTTTCAATTGCGAACAAAAAATCAAATGAAAAGCAAAAATTAACAGAAAAATGCAATTACATTGTATAAATAAGTGCATAATAGTTTGCTTTAAAAAATAGTACAAACTAATGACCAAAAAAAATACCACAAACCATGAAAACCATAGAAATATATATATAAAAAACAAATTATGATAACAATTGAGAATAAAACCAAAAGTAAATAATTATAAATAAAATAGTTCACATAGAAAACTACATGAACTAGTGCATCAAGACAATAATAAAAAGCAAATAATCATATTATTGCTACCCCGTATTGGGTTAAGTCTTTCTTTGTTTCCAATAATCGAAAAAACAAACAAAAAAAAAACTATGAGAGTAACATGTCACAGGAAAAAATGATCTTGATCAATTTATATGAGAAAGTTTGAAAATATTTTCAGATATTGATGCTTAATTTGGATCAAGATTATTTATTTTTATATTAAATATTGAATATAAATTTATGTTTGATATAATTGATATTTTTTAATTAATTATAATTATAATTGATATCTCATAATTAATTATAATTTATGTGATTGATATTTGTTTATTAGTACAATTACTATTAAATATTATCAATATTTAATAATATTTTAATGATATATAATAATTATGGTCATTTTTTTAATAAATTATTAAAGTTATGAAAATTGCTTGCCTTAACTAACTCTAGAATCGACACATGAAAAGCTTTCATCCAAAAGAGTCTTGAATATTAGTATTATATTATAAATAGATTATAGATTATACCTATCTTATCATATTTTTTGTTTTTGCATATTAGCAATTGATAACAATTTTTAAAATGAATCGCTTGCCATTTGTTTATTAGGATTACAGTGTGATTAGTTAATATGCAAAAGTTTTAATTATTTGACTGTTATCACTATATGATTTAAGCATTATTTGTTTGATTTTCTTTAATTCTTAATGTGTGATAGAATGTTGTGGTTCCAGTCCCCTCTTTAGATAAGATTTGAGCAGTCCAGAGTTAAAGACAAGCATGAATGGCTTCTAGACTTCATGAGGAAGCAGCACAAAGAAGCAGTGGGGATTCTGGTTAACCATTGCGTAGTTGATTGAATTACACCTTTACCCCGGAAAAAAGAAATCATAGCGCCAAACGATATATGTTGTCTCAACTATTTGTTTGTAATAACAAATGGGAAGCAAAAAACATGACAAGTACATGATTCTCAATATACAATTTCAATTTTCAAATATCCTTGCTATCTAAAAGTTGAAAACAATAAGATACATTAAAAAGGTGCAGCTGCATATCTATATATAATACTAATATCTATTATATAATCTACTATACAGAGAAAATAAAGTAAAAAACAATCCAATTAATTCTATTTTGGAATCTTTATCAGTGTATCAAACGATATAATATTAGTTATAGTTAATAGTTGATTCTCATTTAATACAAATTATTTAGAAAACGGAACAATTATTTGAGAAAATCAGAACTCACCGTCAATAATGATATTCTAGTGGAAGTCATTTACGATAAATATTGGAACAGAAACTATAATTGAATTTTGTAGCAAATTATCATTAATGGTAATTGATATTGTTTGTTAATTTTAATTAATATTTTATAATTGATACCATTTATTGATTGTAATTATAGTAAGTTATATATTTAACAAATATAAATATTTGGATCAAACAACAAGCTCTTCTCTCTCTCTCTCTCTCTCTCTCTATATATATATATATATATATATATATATATATATTATCATATCATGCTTGGAACAATATGTAAATCAGTATATAAAACTCTTTACTAATAAAATATATTATGAAAATCAAATTATAAATTACAAATCACAAATATCTTGCTTGATTGCTTGAGAGTTTCAATTTAAGTATTTTCTAATTTGTTATGAATTAAAATAAATAATATATAAAGTATTTTTCTCAATCATATTATAGTACAAATGTTTTATAATATCTTTAAAATCTTAGTTCCTAAACTAACTGACATATCTAGAATAACTTAATAAAATTGATTGTAAATGCATATAAATAATAAAAGGTTTTCTTTTGATATTCATAAAATAATAGTACTCTTGTATATTTAATTATTGTGATTTGATTTTTTATTTGATATATTTTCTTTTTACATTTTTTGTTTTATATATATATATATATATATATATATATGTATGTGTGTTAAAAGGATGTGAGAGGACAGGGTCAAACCTCTACCTGTCCCCCTCTCCATCCGTCCTTAAACATAGATACATATTCAATATATAGACACGTCACTCAATTAATATATACATGTGCTTTAAATCTTGATGGAACGGCCCAAGCTGATTTGGGTTTTTTTATGTGCGAGACTGAAATGACACAATCAAGAACAAAAATAGAAATCAGACAAAAGCAAAAGAATTAAAAAAAATTGAATTTATAAAACGCGAGTCAACATGAGTTGAAAAAGCTCTTTTTCTGTACAATGTCTTATTTTTAATATATTGATGCATTTTTGTTGAAATATATTTTAAAATTATTAGCCACAATTTCACATTTTAGAAGACGGAGCGATCATTTGGATATCTTTGATATTAATTTTCTTAAATAATAGTTTCCAATTTTCCTTGTATGCATTTTGAGTATTCGTTTTCATTAATGTGTTATTCAAATTGTTGGTTTGCAGACCTGGCGGGCGTAGTCTTCCGAAGAGTCAGCAATGAGTAATCTGCTTTTTGGGCTTTAGGCATAACCTCCATTGCGTAAAAAAATAAAAAAACGAAACAAATCCTTGTTCAGTTTACACTTTTATAATTAAAACTTTAATCAATCAGTTATAATATTAGTCCGAGACCAAAAAATAAATAAAAAATAAAAACAGTTATAATATTATTCAATAATATACATGGCTAAAAGTATTATAATTCACGTCATTTTATGTATTTGTTCACGAAGTTAACTTAGATTGATAGTACCCATAGTAGTTATTACCCAATTCTTTTAATTGCTAGGATTATATTTAATTAAAATAATGCCAAATATCTTCCTTTAGTTTCATATATCCTTTGGATAAGAAATTGTAAGGGAGCCACTCTTTTACTAATTTTGTTCCATAATTTCTCTGCTTTCAACTATTATTGATGATGATTAATATTATGTTTAATCAATACAATTTGTTGATCATAGGATTTATCGATTTCTCACAGTTAGAATTGATTATAATTCATGTTGTTTATCGAAAAGAGTTGACATCAGTCTAATATTATACTTTTTCAAGATTTAATTGAGCTTATTTATTGTATAATAACAAAAGAATAAAATTCTATTTTGATAAGTTTAAGAGATAGTTTGACATTCTAACTAACCCACCATATGAAGCGAACAACAGATGAAATCAAAGAAGATTTCAGTTAATCTCATATTTTTGAAACGGTAGTTAGATTTAAAGACTTGATTACAAAATTTTACACACTACAGAAATTTGATTATAAATTTTTAAACTATATGAACTTAATAAAAATTTGATGAAACTATAGAGACAAAAAGATTAATTAAGCTTTTATTTATTATTACCGTGTAATATAAAAAATTATGTTAGAGAATCACACAATTAATTTTAAATACACATTTAATTTAAAATTATGTATTGACAAAAAATAATATTTCACGTACTACTCAAATAATGTTAAACTATTAACGAAAAATAATCAGATATGAAAAAATATAAAAAATTAATATTCAGTAATAAATTAGCTTCAATATACAACATAAAAGAAAAAACATTTAATATACATTATTATAATTATACATGTGAACACCATATTTTATGCGATTTCTTTATTGAATTGCATGACTTTTAGTAATTGTTAAAACTCTTCAATTTCTTGTTACGCTAATAGTTCCTTTTCATATGTTATTTTATTTTGCGTTGTTCCTCAATTAGATTAAAATTAAAAAAAATTGTTTAAAAATTGGAAAAGAAAAAGAAAACAAAATACCCAATGCTTTTTTTTTTTTCCGAAACGTAATGCTTTTGTTCGAAACCAATGTTAATTTCAGTTTTTTCCCCTTCATTCTCTTTCTCTTGCTTTTTTGTTTTTTTTGTTTTTTTGGGTAAATAACACTAAACACACCCTTCAAGTTTTGAGTTATTGCACTTCATCCCATTCTTCTAGAAATATGACACTTCATCCCATTTATATTATTAAACTCATTTGTTATTTTGAATTCATTTAACTCATCTTTTCCTGGATATATAAAATAAAAATTATAAATAAAACCAAAAATTTAGTATTTGATGAAATACTACAACTTCAAATTTTAAAAAGATAATAGTTTCAGAGTTTTAAAAATAAAATCATGTTTTTAACCTTTTTTTAAGTATATGACTACTTTAATAATAATATTGAGTAAGATTTATAATTAAATAAATATTATTTCACATAATAAGTTAATATTTAATAATTTTATATACTTTGAAAGAAAAAATTAATAATTTTATATCAATGGTATTTAGTGATTACCTCAAAGTTCAAAAATAAAACCATATTTTTAACTTTTTCTTTCAAAGTATATAAAATTATCTTAATAATATTGAGTATGATTTATAATTAAATTAATATTATTTTATATAATATCAAATAGAATGTTACTTTTAGCAAATTTTATTTACATTATTAAAGGTTTCAATATTCACAACCTGAAATTGCGTTAGCAATTTCTAAACTAAAATAAGAAATGAAGAACTTATAGAATTAATAGTTTTTTCAAAAACAAATCATACAAATAAATTTTAACTGTACAAAATATATGAAATAATTTCGATGGTCATTGTTGAAAGAGTAAATTTGCTATTTTACTAAAGCATGTACGCTAATAAGAACATTGATAATCATAACTATTAAATAGATGTAAGACAAACTGTTATATTAAATAGTAACTTGTTGTATGAAATATAATATTCATTTAGTTATAAATATTACTCAATATTATTATTAAAGTAGTATTATATATTTTGAAAGAAAAATTTAAAAACATGATTTTATATTTTAAACTTTAAATGTATTATGTTTATAAAATTTGAAGTTGTAGTATTTCATTAAATAATAAACTTTTCAATTCATTTTATAATTTTAATTATATATATTAAGGAAAAAATGAGTTTAATGAATATAAAAAAAAGATTAGTAATAAAAATGGGGGTGGAGTGTCATATTTGTAGAAAAATTGAGTGAAGTGCAATAACTCTAAACCTCAAAGGTGGGTGTTTAGTGTTATTTGTCTTTAAAATTTCCCTCCCTAGGTCTAAGTTTGTAGCCCACTTAGAAAGAAGGATCTTTAGCCCAATCCATCAAAAATTTCAAAACGATAAAAATGCAAACAAAATCAGATGAAAAGAAAATATAAAAAATTAAAAAATAAATGAATCGAAAAAGTGGGGGTTCAGCTACCTCTTCTATAGCTTTACTCTTTCCTCACAGAGTAAGCTAAACTGCTAAAACAATATAAACAGTAATATGAAGGGATTGAAACAAATCATCCAAGCAAGTGTACCCACAATTATAGGAACTTTTGAACAATCATGAGTCAATTTTCAATGTATTACTATTTTTCACTAATCACTACTAATTTTAAGGCAGATTCTATGGTGGAAAAAAGTGAGTTTGGGATCACATAGTGACTGAAAATACACTTATGAAGATGAGTATCTCTTAAATTGCAAAAAATTTAATGTGGGGCACAAACATAAATTCAAAACTTCACTAACACACAATGTAACCATTGTCGTCTTCATCCTCCATAGCTATTGTTAACATCTTCATCTTATAATGTAAAACCTCATCAAAAGAAATCCCCAAACCATAATCTAAGACCAAACAAGATTAACCAAAACATTTTCAGACTAAACACACAACATCACAGCAACCAAAATCGGAGTGCTACCGCCACCACCACCCCTACCACCAAGTGCAGCAACCGCGAAGCCACCACTCGCCATCGGAGCCTTTGCCGTCGTCTCCTCCTCCTCAGTCACACCACTATCGCGAACCACTTTGCCAAAACTCTCTCTCTCACCGTCGCGAATTACCTTGTCACCACTGCGAAGGCCACTGCGATCCTCTACCACGCCAGATCTTGCACCTTCGTAAAACTTTCTTCTTATCCATTGCACCTTGAGGCCATTGTGAACCACTACCGTTGCATCACGAAGCCGCGCCACCACCATGGGCTCCACCTCTCACAAGCTTTTTTCCATCTCCGCGGTAAATGGTGTCACCGATGAATAGTCCAAAAGATGCCAACAAAAATCAGTCCAGATCTATGAAGAGTGGGGTTGAGTGACAAAACAATGGAGCAATTCATCTCTTCCCACATCAGCAATTGTTAAAAAATTATCATAATTAAATTTAACTTAATGAAGTTTGTTAACAATGTTAACAAATTCAGTAAAAAATTTTAATGCCCACATTTACTAAATGGGTTAAATTCCTTGTGTCACCTAACAAAAAAATGAAAGATGTGGACTTAAGTAAAAAGTTCAAATTCTAAATACCAAAATTTTCGGGGAATATGTATCATTTTACACACCATAACTTGCTCTTAATCTCAATCATTGGATGAATTTTTGTGTGGCTGAGATTTTGAAACTATATAGTCCCAAACTGATTTACGAAATGAGTTAGAGATATATTTATGATTCAGTCTTCAAGTCTTAAATTGATATTAAGAGCATGACAAAAATGTTTTCAGATTTATATATGTGAATGCTTCAGTTTTTATGATTTCAAATATTGTTTTATTTAGAGAAAACAATAATGATTTAGAAGAAAATCACATTTTAAGTATGAGATTATATTGTTTTTTGCATTTAGAGAAACATGTCACCTAGTAGGCTTACGTGGGATGGCATTCCTCATGTTGGTCATGTTCCCAAATCTGATCGTGACAAAATTACACCTTAATCTTCAACACTACTTCCACTTTTTCCCCTTCACAGCTTTCAAACTGTGAAATAAGAGACCTTTTTGTGATTGTGCTTTATGGTTTTCGTAAAATCGATTGTATTGTGCGTGATAATTATTTTTAATATGTGGGGTGTTGTTGATTCATGTCAAGAGGCTTTATTTTTTTTCTTTAATTTTGATTATGTGAAATTTGACCCTTGTACTAAAAAGGAATGAGTGCAACTAGCTTAGCTTGAATTAATGATTGCATTGAACTACATCTCAAAACCTTAAATTTGAGCTTATGATTGCTTCTACTATTCATATCAGTTCCACCCATTGAGAAATAATTTATCTGAATTGAAGAACTTTTCAATTCTAGATTTATTTAAAATTTACTTCAACGGTTGCATTAGCAAATTACTATGATTGTCTTTTGTTTTTGTCTTCATTTTATCTTTTTCATGATATAACTTAGCCTTGATGTTTATCTTGTTGCTTATGTTTCCTTTTGTAGCCACCATTAATTGCATGAAATGCTCCCTTCTTGTTAAGCTTTGGTTTTTCCTTTTTCCCTATGTAAACATAGTGATCTTGTTAATGTTCCTTGCCTTGTCTTGTTCAGACTTAGATAGATTGAAAGTTGCGATCCACAATGGTATCTGAGGCTTCATGCACCGTTCTTCTTCAGTTGTTGATCATGCTCCTTGTCTGTTTGGCCACTAAATTTGATGCTAATCTCAATACAACACTGATGTTAGATGCTTATAATGCATTAGGAAGGCCAATTCCATATGGGTAATGTTATGGGAACAATAAAATTGCACAACAAATGTACAACACAACCTTATCACCATTAGATGTGATGAGTGGTCTCCACTCATCCCACTCACTCATTATATCTAATGGTAATAAAATGTGTGGTGTGCATTTGTTGTGCACTTGTTGTACAACTTTGTTCATATAGCATTACTCATTCCAGAGAGTAATGTTAGGTGAGCAACAAAATTGCACAACAAATGCACATCACATACCTTATCACTATTAGATGTGATGAGTGAGTGGGATGAGTGAGGACCACTCATCACATCTAATAGTTATAAGGTGTGTGGTGTGCATTTGTTATGTAATTTTATTGTACAACAAACATTTATCTTTAAGATACGTTTTTTGGAATATTCTTTGAGGTGAGGTTAAACATGTAGCTAGTGATCCCTTCAATCCTTTTAGAATTGCTTTTTGTATTATGTGGAACCAACTAAGTTTTAATGGTTTGCTTGTAATTTGTTCTTTTTTTAATTAAGCTAATTAGTTCAAGAATCAACCCTATCTCTAGTATATCATAGAATCTTCTATAAGTGGATTAGGATAGTTATGATAGTATTTGTGCTATACTTGTATACAATTTATGAAGATAAAATATAAAAGAGTAGATTGTATCAATGGTATGGATAATTTAATAGTAAGATCAACTGCCAACAGGAAATTAGGAATATGAATCACTTAATGGAACTTAAAAGATTATAGATGCTTGCTTTTAACTTTGTGTGTTTGGTTGAGGAGTAGAAGTGACGGCAAAAATTTCATGAATGAGATCTATGGTTAAATTTATACATAAAGTTCATTTATGAAAATTTTCATCCCATTATTACTTCCCATGTGTGTATTCAATTTGGTAATTTCTAGCACATCATATATTAGAAAATGAGGCATTTCTTGAATTTAATCTCAGGAGATCAATCATGTTGGTGCTGGGGCATTGTGGGTAGAGATTGTGAGCAACAGAGGTCATGTCTGATTCTCCAAGCTTTTAAATGACAAATCAACAACCAAAGATCACTACAAAGACTCTCAAGTACATTAATTTTAATCCCAAAATTTTCATTTGTATCTATGATTAATGCTAATAATTGATTATGCAGAGCTTATGCATCCAATTTTCAAATTGGAAAAAGGTGGAGACTCTATTGGAGGCCAAGGCAACAAATCATAACTCTTGCCTTCAATTAGGTGTGATATGGTTGGACCAAGTGTCTGTTATGCCCCTGGACACATATAAGGTTTGTGTTACTCCCTGAATTTGTTTACTTTTATTCAGATGACAAATTTCATTCTAAGTCCCTAGCTTTCATGTGTACATGTAAAAGTTGTTAATTTATATTTGTTCTTAACTCATGTGAAAAATAAGGTTTCATTTTCACAAGACAAATTATTAGCATTTTAATTACAAATATTCAGTGTAATGATCTACTCTGAAGAGACTTTTTTTTTTCCTTTCTAAAATTGTTTACAATTGCAAGTAGGATGAAAATGCCAAATAATGTTATCCAATTTTAGCATAACATGAAATAATGATCTTCTACTTTAACATCCTTTAGCTAATAGGTACCTGTTATTTGTCTATTTTCCAGGGGTAGCCTTATTCACAATCTTTTGCTTTTAAAAAGAATATAAAGAATAATCTAAAAGCTAGATCAAAAGGAAACAATATGGAATATAAATTTCCCACTAAGATCATAAGAAATTACCTCATATCATTTGCATTTACAAAAAGTGGAGCATAGATGACCATTTGTACAATATCACTGCACAAAAATAAAACAAAGAAACTGGTAAGTACTTTTTCAGTGAATTAGACAAAATACTTCACAAAAATTTTATAAGAAGCCATAATAATAAACCTATTATTTTCTATTCTATTAAGGAACCAGTTTCACCTATGGCTGAATAAAGGCTTTTTGTCCCAACATCTGATCCAGTCACAACATACTCACTTACAAAAACTTGTATGCTATTCAAACAAATTGAGAAATCATACATGAAATGCATATTCCAATAACTGATGAAATAGAATGGTGTTTACTAGGGACCATAAAACCTTTAGTCCCCACAGCCATGCGATCAAATGCAGTAGCTCTAAAAAACATGTTATTTTCACTAAATTTGATGCTAATCTCAATACGAGATTGATGCTAGATGCTTATAATGCATTAGGCAAACCAATTCCACATGGGTAATATTATAGGAACAATAAAATTGCACAATAAATATACACCACAACCTTATCACCATTAGATATGATGAGTGGTCTCCACTCATCCCACTCACTCATTATACCTAATGGTAATAAGGTGTATGATGTGCATTTGTTGTGTATTTATTGTGCAACTTTGTTGTTCCTATAACATTACTCATTCCAGATAGAGTAATGTTAGGTGAGCAACAAAATTGCACAATAAATGCACATCACATACTTTATCGCTATTATAAAGTGTGTGGTGTGCATTTGTTGTGCAATTTTATTAACAAACATTTTTCTTCAAGATACGTTTTTTGGAATATTCTTTGAGGTGAGGTTAAACTTGTAGCTAGTAATTGACATATTCTTCCCTTCAATCCTTTTAACTGCTTTCTGTATCATGTGGTACCAACTAAGTTTTAATGGTTTGCTTGTAATTTATTCTTTTTTTTAATTAACCTAGTTAGCTCAAGAATCAGCCCTATCTCTGGCATATAGAATCTTCTATAAGTGGATTAGGATAGTTATGATAGTATTTGTGCTATACTTGTATACAATTTATGAAGATAAAATATAAAAGAGTAGATTGTATCAATGGTATGGATAATTTAATAGTAAGATCAACTACCAATAGGAAATTAGGAATATGAATCACTTAATGGAACTTAAAAGATTATAAATGCTTGCTTTTAACTTTGTGTGTTTGGTTGAGGAGTAGAAGTGAAGGCAAAAATTTCATGAATGAGAGCTATGGGTAAATTTATATATAAAGTTCATTTATGAAAATTTTCATCATATTGTTACTTCCCATGTGTGTATTCTATTTGGTAATTTCTAGCATGTCATATATTAGAAAATGACACATTTCTTGAATTTAATTTGCAGGAGATCAATCATGCTAGTGCTGGGGGATTATGGGTAGAGCTTGTGAGCAACAGGTCATATCCCTATTCTCCAAGCTTTTAAATGACAAATCAAAAATGGAAGATCACTACAAAGACTCTTAATACATTAGTTTTAATCCCAAAATGTTCTTTTGTACCTACGATTAATGCTAATAATTGATCATGCAGAGCTTATGCATCCAATGTTTCAAATTGGAAAAAGTTGGAGACTCTATTGGAAGCCAAGGCAACGAATCATAACTCTTGCCTTCAATTAACAACAACAACTACTACAACAACAACAATGAAAGGTGTGATATGGTTGGACCAAGTGTCTGTTAGGGTTGGACCAAGTGATAGCTTATGCCCTAGACACATATAAGGTTTGTGTTACTTCCTGAATTTGTTTACTTTTATTCAGATGACATATTTCATTCTAAGTACCTAGCTATCATGTGTACATGTAAATGCTGTTAATTTATATTTGTTCTTAACTCATGTGAAAAATAAGGTTTCATTTTCACAAGAAAAATTATTAGCATTTGAATTACAAATATTCAGTGTAATGATCTACTCTGAAGAGACTTTTTTTTTGTTCCTTTCTAAAATTGTTTACAATTGCAAGTGGAATGAAAAAGCCAAATAATGCTATCCAATTTTAGCATAACACGAAATAATGATCTTCTACTTTACCATCCTTTAGCTAATAGGTCCTTATTTGTCTCTTTTCTAGGGGTAGCCTTATTCACAAACTTTTGCTTTTAAAAAGAATATAGAGAATAATCTAAAAGCTAGATCAAAAGGAAAGAATATGGAATATAAATTTCCCTAAGATCATAAGAAATTACCTCGTATCATTTGCATTTACAAAAAGTGGAGCATAGATAACCATTTGTACAATATCACTGTATCGAAAACAAAACAAAGAAAATGATAAGTACTTTTTTAGTGAATTAGACAAAATACTTCACAAAAATTTTATAAGAAGCCATAATAATAAACCTGTTATTTTCTATTATAATAAGGAACCAGTTTCACCTATGGCTGAATAAAGGCTTTTTGTCCCAACATTTGATCCAGTCACAACATACTTACTTACAAAAACCTGTATGCTATTCAAACAAATTGAGAAATCATACATGAAATGCATATGCCAATAACTGATGAAATAGAATGGTGTTTACTAGGGACCATAAAACCTTTGGTCCCCACAGCCATGCGATCAAATGCAGTAGCTCTAAAAAACATGTTATTTTCACTAAATTTGATGCTGATCTCAATACGACATTGATGCTAGATGCTTATAATGCATTAGGAAGGCCAATTCCATATGGGTAATGTTATGGGAATAATAAAATTACACAATAAATATACACCACAACCTTATCACCATTAGATATAATGAGTGGTCTCCACTCATTCCACTCACTCATTATATCTAATGGTAATAAGGTGTATGGTGTGCATTTATTGTGCATTTATTATGCAACTTTGTTGTTCCTATAGCAATACTCATTCCAGATAGAGTAATGTTAGGTGAGTCACAAAATTGCACAATAAATGCACATCACATACTTTCTCACTATTATAAAGTGTGTGGTGTGCATTTGTTGTGCAATTTATTGACAACAAACATTTTTCTTCTAGATACATTTTTTGGAATATTCTTTGAGGTGAGGTTAAACTTGTAGCTAGTAATTGACATATTCTTCCCTTCAATCCTTTTAGAACTCCTTTCTGTATTATGTGGTACCAACTAAGTTTTAATGGTTTGCTTGTAATTTGTTCTTTTTTTTTAATTAACCTAGTTAGTTCAAGAATCAGCTCTATGTCTAGCATATTGAATCTTCTATAAGTGGATTAGGATAGTTATGATAGTATTTGTGCTCTACTGATATACATTATGAAGATAAAATATAAAAGAGTATATTGTATCAATGGTATGGATAATTTAATAGTAAGATCAATTGCCAATAGGAAATTAGGAATATGAATCACTGAATGGAACTTAAAAGATTATAGATGCTTGCTTTTAACTTTGTGTGTTTGGTTGAGGAGTAGAAGTGAAGGCAAAAATTTCATGAATGAGAGCTATGGGTAAATTTATATATAAAGTTCATTTATGAAAATTTTCATCATATTGTTACTTCCCATGTGTGTATTCTATTTGGTAATTTCTTGCATGTCATATATTAGAAAATGACACATTTCTTGAATTTAATTCAGGAGATCAATCATGCTGGTGCTGGGGGATTGTAGGTAGAGCTTGTGAGCAATAGAGGTCATGTCCCTATTCTCCAAGCTTTTAAATGACAAATCAAAAATGGAAGATCACTACAAAGACTCTTAATACTTTAGTTTTAATCCCAAAATTTTCTTTTGGACCTATGATTAATGCTAATAATTGATCATGCAGAGCTTATACATCTGATGTTTCAAACTGGAAAAAGTTGGAGACTCCATTGGAGGCCAAGGCAACGAATCATAACTCTTGCCTTCAATTAACAACAACAACTACTACAACAACAACAATGAAAGGTGTGATATGGTTGAACCAAGTGTCTATTTAGGGTTGGACCAAGTGATAGCTTATGCCCTAGACACATATAAGGTTTGTGTTACTTCCTGAATTTGTTTACTTTTATTCAAATGACATATTTCATTCTAAGTCCCTAGCTATCATGTGTACATGTAAATGCTGTTAATTTATATTTGTTCTTAACTCATGTAAAAAATAAGGTTTCATTTTCACAAGACAAATTATTAGCATTTGAATTACAAATATTCAGTGTAATGATCTACTCTAAGAGTCTTTTTTTTTTCCTTTCTAAATTGTTTACAATTGCAAGTGGAATGAAAAATCCAAATCCAATTTTAGCATAACATGAAATAATGATCTTCTACTTTACCATTTTTTAGCTAATAGGTCCTGTTATTTGTCTATTTTCCAGGGGTAGCCTTATTCACAAACTTTTGCTTTTAAAAGAATATAGAGAATAATCTAAAAGCTAGATCAAAAGGAAATAATATGGAATATAAATTTCCCACTAAGATCATAAAAAATTACCTCGTATCATTTGCATTTACAAAAAGTGGAGCATAGATAACTATTTGTACAATATCACTTGCATCGAAAACAAAACAAAGAAAATGGTAAGTACTTTTTTAGTGAATTAGACAAAATACTTCACAAAAATTTTATGAGATGCTATAATAATAAACATGTTATTTTCTATTCCAATAAGGAACAGTTTCACCTATGGCTAAATAAAGGCTTTTCATCCCAACATCTAATCCAACCACAACATACTCACTTACAAAAACCTGTATGTTATTCAAATAAATTGAGAAATCATACATGAAATACATATGCTAATAACCAATGAAATAGAATGGTGTTTAATAGGGACCATAAAACCTTTGGTCCCTACAGCCATGTGATCAAATGCAGTAGCTCTAAAAACCATGTTATTTTAACTAAATTTGATGTTGATCTCAATACGACACTGATGTTAGATGCTTATAATGCATCAGGAAGGCCAATTCCTAAAATTACACAACAAATGTACACCACAACTTTATTACCATTAGATGTGATGAGTGATCTTCACTCATCCCACTCACTCTTTATATCAATGGTAATAAGGTGTGTAGTGTGCATTTGTTGTGCATTTATTGTGCAATTTTGTTGTTCCTATAGCATTATTCATTCCAGATAGAGTAATGTTACGTGAGCAACAAAATTACATAACAAATACACTTCACATATCTTGTCACTATTAGATGTGATGAGTGAGTGGGATGAGTGAGGACCATTCATCACATCTAATAGTTATGAATTATGTGATGTGTATTTGTCGTGCAATTTTATTGACAACAAACATTTTTCTTCATGATACATTTTTTGGAATATTCTTTGAGGTGAGGTTAAACTTGGAGCTAGTAATTGACACATGCTTCCCTTCAATCCTTTTAAATTGCTTTTTGTATTATGTGGTACCAACTAAGTTTTAATGGTTTGCTTGTAATTTGTTCTTTTTTTTTAATTAAGCTAATTAGTTCAAGAATCAGCCCTATCTCTGGCATATCATAGAATCTTCTATAAGTGGATTAGGATAGTTATGGTAGTATCTGCGCTATAATGGTATGCAGATTATGAAGGTAAAATATAAAAGAGTAGATTGTATCAATGGTATGGATAATTTAATAGTAAGATCAACTACCAACAGGAAATTAGGAATATGAATCACTAAATGGAACTTAAAAGATTATAGATGCTTGCTTTTAACTTTGTGTGTTTGGTTGAGGAGTAGAAGTGAAGCCAAAAATTTCATGGATGAGAGCTATGGGTAAATTTGTATATAAAGTTTATTTTTGAAAATTTTCATCTCATTATTATTTCCCATGTGTGTATTCTATTTGGTAATTTCTAGCACGTCATATATTATAAAATGACACATTTCTTGAATTTAATGTACAAGAGATCAATCATGCTTGGTGCTGGGGGATTGTGGGTAGAGCTTGTGAACAACAGAGGTCGCTATTCTCCAAGCTTTTAAATGACAAATCAACAATGGAAGATCACTACAAAGACTCTTAAGTGCATTAGTTTTAATCCCAAAATTTTCTTTTGTATCTATGATTAATGCTCATAATTGATCATGCAGAGTTTATGCATCCGATGTTTCAACTGAAAAAAGTTGGAGACTCTATTGGAAGCCAAGGCAACGAATCATAACTTTTGCCTTCAATTAACAACAACAACAACAACGAAAGGTGTGATATGGTTGGACCAAGTGTCTGTTATGCCCCTGGACACATATAAGGTTTGTGTTACTCCTTGAATTTGTTTACTTTTATTCAGATGACATATTTCATTCTAAGTCCCTAGCTTTCATGTGTACATGTAAAAGCTGTTAATTTATATTTGTTCTTAACTCATGTGAAAAATAAGGTTTCATTTTCACAAGACAAATTATTAGCATTTGAATTACAAATATTCAGTGTAATGATCTAATCTGAAGAAACTTTTTTGTTCTTTCTAAAATTGTTTACAATTGTAAGTGGAATGAAAAAGCCAAATAGTGTTGTCCAATTTTAGCATAACATGAAATAGTGATCTTCTACTTTACCATCCTTTAGCTAATAGGTACTGTTATTTGTCTATTTTCCAGGGGCAGCTTTATTCACAAACTTTTGCTTTTAAAAAGAATATAGAGAATAATCTAATAGCTAGATCAAAAGGAAAGAATAGGGAATATAAATTTCCCACTAAGATCATAAGAAATTACCTCGTATCATTTGCATTTACAAATGTGGAGCATAGATAACCATTTGTACAATATCACTTATTGGAAACAAAACAAAGAAAATGGTAAGTACTTTTTCAGTGAATTAGACAAAATACTTCACAAAAATTTTATAAGAAGCCATAATAATAAACCTGTTATTTTCTATTCCAATAAGGAACCGGTTTCACCTACGGTTGAATAAAGGCTTTTTGTCCCAACATCTAATCCAATCACAACATACTCACTTACAAAAACCTGTATGCTATTCAAACAAATTGATAAATCATACATGAAATGCATATGCCAATAACTGATGAAATAGAATGGTGTTTAATAGGGACCTTAAAACCTTTGGTCCCATAGCCATGCGATCAAATGCAATAGCTCTAAAAAACATGATATTTTCACTTGTATAAACCTAATCATAAAAAAGAGTATAAGAAATCAAAATTGAAGTGGATCAATATAGAATATATATATATATATATATATATATATATATATATATATATATATATATATAAACTAGAGATATTCCCGGGCGTTGCACATTGGTTTATTTATACTTTTTAAAACTATTTTGATAAGAATGCTTATAAAAAAAATATGAAAATGATTGAGTTATATATGGATCAAATATTTTTACAATTATTTTTTTTACTTTATATAATGAAATAGTTAAGAAACAAATTGTTGATAGGGTCTATTAACCACTTTATTATAAATCACAATATTAGTCTAGTCTATGTATTTTTTATACTCTACAATTATAAGAACTCTCAACCATTTAGCTAATAAATTATATTGAAAAATATTTTCTTCTTGAAAAAAGGCTACTTTGAGTTTATTTTAAAAACTATTTGTGGGATAAGAACTTTTGTATCAATATTAATTACTTCACATAATTATTTTCCTTTCAATTATATATTCTTCTCGGTGTTTAAAAAGTAATTTCCTTCCCTTTTGTAAGCAATGAGCCAAACTATTCGTAGGAAAATAACTTTTAAATTAATAACGCTCCATGTAATCATTTTTATTGTTATTATATATTACCCTATGTGCATAAAAATTAGTCATATTTCATTGCAAAACTTTTATACAAAATTTATGCTCTTTAAGAGTATAATCAACATTTATCTCTTTTGCAAGAAATGACCTACAAATCTAATCAAATTTAAAGTATTGTAAATTTTAGTATATAAGCTATTGTTCAAATATATCATCAATTGCTGTGTCAATCTTATCCCAAGCTTCTATGCTGTTTTGTTGGACTTTGAATTATATAAAATATGTAATAATCAATTCAATAAATAGTATCATTTATATGAGTGCATAATGTTAATTCCAAATTTTATATAGAAGTATTTTAAAACTTTAAAACTTATTGAAAATAAAAAAATTATTTTCAATGTTTTTCATTTATTGGAAACACACATAGGCAAAGCAAATATTTTGTAAAAATTTGAAAATTAAAATTACTTTTAAAAATGTAAAAAGATATTTTTTTCATTTTCATGACGAAAATTTGTGATAATTAATATGTTACTCTTTTGAAATCAAGTTTACGGATACATACCTTGCCACAAACCTATAGTATAATCTGCATTTAAATTGTAAATTTCATAGACTTCATTCAGCAATCTGGCATCCACCATGCAATCTACATCCTGCTCAACATATATGTCCAATACAGGAATTAAGTTTCGAGAGAATAAAGAAGAACAAATTAAGTATATTGAAATCAAGCAAACCCATAAGGAAAGTGGTCGATTGTACCCCATCTTGAAGTTCTTCTTCTTTTTTTCTTTTTTTGCATAATTAGAAAGTTCAACTCAATCCTAGCTTATCATAGGGGAGCAAAAAGAAAGAAGGGAAACAAAGCACCAAAATACATAACACAGTTCAACATCCCTAAAAGAATATCAATCACTATTGTCCAGCACTTCATGATTCCATTTGTTGAGCCTTTGAGAGAAGTTTTGTTCTAATTTAGATGAGCCCACTTGTGATCGTATAGCTCTGGAAATTTTGGCCTATATATAACAGAGATTCGATGCATCCCATTTTGAATATTAAGAAATAAATTATGCTCAAATCTCAGCTCCTAACTCGGTATTGCCCTGCAAGTGAACCATGAAACAACCACCTGGACGATGTTGTTATGTACACAAAACAACGATACATATATAAGGGTGGAGATGTCAAACCAAAAGCTGTCTCTAATTCATCATTTTCGTTTCGAATGCTTATTGCACTTCAGTTTCAATATTAAAAGTTACTCTAAATTGTAAATTCTAGGCCTCTAATGATGACATGAAACGTAGAATAATGGTAATCAATTCTATTAAATATTTATATTATTAGTCGTCTATTTTACATTTACAATATATATAATATATATTTATTGATATATTAAATGGCAGCAATTATACGTAATAATTAAATTTCTTATTGATCATAGATCAATAGTTTCTGGACTAATATGAAACGTAAATTTAGAAGGATTTATTTAGTACAAACATTTGCTTGTTAGTGTAATTGAATGAATTCATCTAATTCATTCATCAAATATGAAGCGTTATAAAAAATCCAATGATCAATGGGTTAATGGCAAAATGCTGTCAATAATAATTTTTTTCGCTCACAATGGATAGATGATATTTAAAATTATATAATTGAAATAATTTTACTTTGATTTCACAATGTATTAAATGCTAAATGCAGTAAAGTTTACATATCTATATTGATATTGATTGATATTAATTATCATAACTGAAGTGAAAAAAACTCTAATGTGACTCACAATCAAAGAGATTGTGCTAATATATTACATTGATAATTATACAAATCAGCTGGGTGATCCAATGCTTGAGAAGAAGCATCACAATTTGAAATAATTTCAATATATGGATAAACACTTCTTATTGCACTTTAGAATTTCAGGTAGTTTCGTGCTTAATCAAAGATTTAAAAAAGGTGTTAGATTACTCTGATTCAATCAGGGAAGAAAAGAAAGATGAAATCCATAACATTTCATAAGAAATTAGCATATATCATAAATTAATAAACAAATCAAACAATGATTGTCGGGCCTCATATTGACACAAACAATTCAAAGTGTTGCAGTGTATAAACAATCCAAAGTGTTACCGTATGTTAATAAAGAACATATCACTTGTAATGTTCTTACAACAAAATACAAGAAATACATGTGTACCTCTATAATTTCTTTTTTCCACAATCCTCGTTCCCAACAGCAATATATCTTATGTCAAATGGCTCGGGGAGTCCCATATCACCTCTCGCAAACTCAATCCCATCAAGGGCTTCTTGCATTCAAGAGTTCGTGGTCTTTCTATAAACTCTTACGCCAACTTTTTTTTTATTGAAGTGGGAAAAAAAATTAATAAATAAGAGTAAAAGAGGGAAAAAAAAATAGTAAAGTAATACACTTGGACAAAAGGCAAGATGGCGGTTGTGTCAACTTGATCATGACAACTGCGACCTAAAATAAAATATTCAATTGGAAAACAAATATAAATTATCGACTTCAACCAATCAAATGAAAACTTAGTTAACAAAGATAAACAAAAATATACCATTATTAAATACCCATATTGGCAATGCATCCAAGTCCTCTACTAATTGATCAAAATAATATATAATAATATATATCAGTTCACTTACATACCACAAACCAAACTTATTTTAATAAAACATGAACATCATAAATTCCTAATCTCCAGAACAATTACTGAAATTACTAACTTACTTGGAAAAACTCAAAATAGCCAAGTCCATCATGCATGCAAAAATTGCCAAAGTACCCAACTCTTGCTCCCATCATGGTCCAATGCTTTCTTTCAATCAAAATGCATTTCTTAACCAGTTTCCTTCAACAAAACATCCACCTAATACAATATAACAAAAATTATCATTCCCAAGAGTTAGTTGAGTTTGTAATATGATCACCCATACCAAGTAGAAAATGGAGCTGAATATACAATATTACCAAATGGTATTTGTCTAAACTACAACATATAATAAAAATCCTAGACAATGGATAGATCATCTAGGTTCAACAGGTTGCTTAACCTAAAGTTTAATAATCTTGTTGGACCTAGATGATCTATTCATTGTTTAGGACTTTATTATATATTGTAGTGGTCTTTCTAACATGGGCAAGGTGCTCCATGGTCCTTGGTATATAACCGTCCATTTGCTGTAAAGGTGATGAGGGTGATAATTTATTGTAATTATTGCACAATGGCCCAACCTTAAAAGAAATGAAAAGTTTAAATTATGATTGCAACCCATAATTAGATATTGCAATTAGTGTTAATGGGCAGAATAAAATGGTAGTTGGAATGTGAATGCACAGTACACATGAATATGTGGATTTGTTAGTTTAATAATGTGATAAGTGTGAGGAAAAATAGATGAGATAAAAATACTTAATTAAAATTCATAAATAAGTAACGACGAAGAATTTGTTTTTGGTAATTTAATATTAGAATTATTTGAATAGTAGTAGTATATCATATACCTATACCTAATCGTCCTATGCAATGAGCAAGCTTCTCTGGTAAATATACTAGAAAACCCAAAAAAAGAAAAAGAAATTAAATATATTATGGAGTGACATGTAAAAGACATTATATAGTATTAAAATGTTAATAGATCTTGTACTTTCAAAATATGATTGACATGATTTAACCACCGTATTTTGTCCCGGTCAATTTGCAAATAAGAAAAATTGAAAATAAAAAAATAATAAATCCTTTTCTTTTTTCATCAGCATTGGTTTAAATTGATTTTTTTAAAAAAAAAATTAGCATGAATCCAATCTTTTTAATTCAATCCATTTTTTATTAGTGCCAAGCAAAAGTCCCAAATAAATCTTTTTCAATCAGAATCTCAACCAAAGTACGATCAAATCCTTTTTTAAATTTTAATTGTCAAATCTCATTCAATTTATTTTCAAAGCATTTTCCAATCAGTTAAAAAAAAAGTTATAAATAGGCATTCAACTACAATCAGGGTGCACAATTTTCGCAACACGCAGCACATCCCAAATTGCAAAGCCCATACCTACAGCCAACACTTCTAGGACGTGCCACACACAAGCGCCACCATCAAGTCCGCAAGCATAGTCTCGATGATCAGTGTATTTCCAATAACATCGAGTCCTTTTACAAGTCTGACTTCGGGTTATCCATTCAAATAAATACCAAACTTGTCTCAGTGTTAGCCTCTCAGGAATTCAGTAGGCGGGGGCGGAGTTGGATCTTCAATATTATAAGAAAATGCCTCTCACTGTTATATATTTCCACTTTCCTACCCTCCCCATCATACTCCACAACTCCACCCTCCCCATCTTAGAATCCTCCAGTAGTTTAGGCAAACATTGTTTGGTAATACTTTGTATCCAACTCTATCTTCTAATTTGTATGAGTGGCCTAATTTTGTGTTCAACTAACTTTTGGCAATGCTAAATTTTGTTATTATATTGTATTAGTGGTTGTTTTGTTGAAGGAAATTGGTTAAGAAATGCATTTTGATTGAAAGAAACCACTGGATCATAATGGGAGCGAGAGCTGGGTACTTTGGCGATTTTTGGATGTAATGGACTTATGATGGACTTGGCTATTTTGAGTTTCTCCAAGTAAGTTCCTATTTTCAACTATTGTTCTTGGGATTAGGAATTTATGATGTTCATATTTTGTTGAAATACTTTTGGTTTGTGGTATGTAAATGAACTTATATATTATTCGATAAGTTAGTAGATGACTTGGGTGCTTTGCCAGGATATGGGTGTTTAATAATGGTATATTTTTGTTTATCTTTGTTGACTAAGTTTTCTTTCCAATTAGGTGATGTGGTTAATTTCTCGTTGTTTCCTAATTGAATATTTTATTTTAGATAGCAACTGTCATGATCAAGTTGACACAACCGACATCTTACCTTTTGTTCAAGTATATTAGTTCGCTCTTTTCTTTCTTTTTCTTTTCCTCTTATTTATTAATTTTGTCCATTTTCTGTCAAAAGAAAGTTAGCTTAAGAGTTTATAGAAAGATCATGAACTCTTGAATGCAGGAAGTCCTAGATGGAATTGAGTTTGCGGAAGGTGATCTCACCTCAAAATGGGGTTCCATTAGAGTTGCTATGGGACACCCTGAGCCATTTTGGCCAAAGATATGTTGCTGTTGTGAATGCGGATTGAGGGAAAAAGAATTATTGAGGTATGCATGTATTTGTTACATTTTGTTGTAAGGATAATATGAGTGATATGTTCTTTATTAACATACGATAACATTTTGGATTGTCTATATACATCAACACTGAATTTATGCCAGTATGAGACTCAACAATTATTGTTTGATTTGATTATTAATATATGATATATGCTAGTTTCGTATGAAAAGTTATGGATTCCAATTTTTTCTCTAATTGAATTAAAGTAATTTGATGCATTTTTTTTGCTAAATCTTTGATTGTGTAGGAAACGATCTGAAATTCTTTAGTACAATAAGAAGTGCTTATCCAGATCCTGAAATTATTTCAAATTGTGATGCTTCTTCTCAAGCATTAGATCACCCAAGCTGATTTATATGATTATCATAATATATTAGCACATTCTCTTTGAATGTGAATTTGTTATAACCTGAAAAAAAAAAAAAAAAAAGGATAGACCACCTATGGGCCTTAAGTGGTATGGACCACTTTAGACATACCACTTAAGGCCCTCCCTTTCTTTCTTTGCCTTCTTTCTCTTCTCCCTCCCGTAGCTTCTTTTCTTCTTTTCTTTCATTCTTCTTTTTTTTTCTTCCTCTCCTTCTCTTCTTCATCTCTTCCTCATTTCTCACATTCCCAACACAACCACCACCTCAACCACCATCCTCCTCCTCCTCCTCATCATCATCCTCCTCATCTTCACCAACATCACCATCAAAATCACACCTCCTTCTCCTTTTTCTCTAACTTGCGGTTTCTCTCTCTAAGTGGGGGAACCGGTTAAGCAAGTGAGTTTTGGATCGTTCTCTACCTCTAATCTTCCTCCTAGAGTTGTGGGTAAGTGACAATCTTACTCTATTTATCTTATTGAAAAATAGAAAAAAAAATTATCTCAATAACATTGGGAAGAACAAAGACAAACAAAAGGAAATATGATGACAGAATGGATCTCGTTCGCATGCAACCGCTTATATAACACAGAAAAATAGGAAGCTTGAACCGATTGTAGAACTTGAACCCAACCAAGAGAACAAAAAATTTCTTTAACAGGAAAAGTCTTATAAACAATAAACCAACACCAAATAAAAACCTTTCTTTGTCAGAAAGAGCCTTATAAAATATGAAACCAAAAAAAGTAAAATAAAAAAATATTCACAAACATTGGGATGAACACAAACGAACAAAGGGAAATATTTGGGAGAAGAACACAAACGAAGATCTTAATCATGTCATATCATGGAAGTGTTAAAAACCAGGATGAAAAAAATTGTCAGAAAGGGCTTTATAAAAATAAAAATAGAAAAAAAATTATCTCAAAAACATTGGGAAGAACAAAGACAAACAAACGAAAATATTTTGAGAGAATGGATCTTGTTCGCATGCAACCACTTATGTACCACAAATCTAGAAATTTCAGATCATGGAAGCAATTATATAGCACAGATATGAAATCATCTCAGATCGTTGAAGTGGTGTGTTGGTCGAGGTGTTAGAGATGATCAGTGAATAGACATAGAGTAGCTATATGGTGAAGAAAGATTGGCTCTATGGTTTCATTTTTATTTGGAAGAAAAAAGCAAGCAAATGGTAGATTGGAATGGTGGTGGTGGTGCGCGCTTCAATATACACAAAAGAGGCATTGTGTGGGGCTAGGGTTTTGTTATCGAGAAATGGAGAAAGTGGGATGACATTGTGTGGGGCTAGTAGCTGGGTACATGTTTAAACCCAATCTAATAGAAAGTGTGGCTAACCATTGTTCATCCACGTGGGTCATGGAAAATGCCCAAACCGAGCAATGGCTCAAATTCATTTTCCATGTATGTAGAGGGCGGTTGCTCACATACAATTGATGGTTAATGTAGTTGTTTAAGTTGTTTTTAACCAAATTTATGAAATGTGGTTAAACTCAATAAAAGTGTGGCCAAACACCAGCCTCTCCCAAACACCAACACACTCCCAAACTATACCAACATCACTACCACTCACATTTCTCAACACCACACAACATTTTGAAAATCTCCCAAAAATATTCATCCTCTTATGATAGCACTGAGATAGAACCCACGAACCTCACCATCTCGTCGCCGCTCAGGACCTCCAGAATCACCACTCCGAATGCGTACATGTCGGTCTTCTTCATCACCACGCCAATGACTTGAAATTTCGACGCCATGTGCCCCCTCGTCCCCTCAAACCTCACCGCAGAGTACCAAGCATCTCAGTTCCAGGAGGGGACATTGTCGCCTTAATCTCATTGCAGAACAATATCTATTCTTCAATTGCTTGTCAAATGTATTTTCAATCTTGCTTTTGCTTGAACTTGTGCATCCTAGTGTTATAGTTTAATAGATATTGTTAGATGATCCGAATGATCATCAACGAAGAACGTGTTAGAGTAGCATATTTAGAATTTCATATTTGGGTAAATTTGCTTTGGGCTTTTTGACACTTTGTACTTCAACTTTGGGAATTCAAATTTGGATTCATATATTGAGATCGCTTTTTGAATTTATGTAATCTTGTATGCAATGTGTTGAATTTGAAGTTTGAAATTAAGTTTGATTACAATAAAATGAGGGTTTAGATTGGAGGTGGGATGGTCCTTGAAGGTGGAGGAGTGAGGATTAGAATAAAGAAGTGAGATCGAAATAAGCAGGAAGAAGGGCGTTTAGCCACATATTTTATTTCACTTAGCCACATTTTGTAACTATGGTTATAAGGAAGGGGTGTTTAGCCACAGATTTTATTGCACTTAGCCACATTTTGTAAATGTGGTTATAAGCCACTTTTTTTGAACTAAATTCGGATAGTCCGAATTCAGTGCAAACTACAGTATTTTGTACAGTATCAGTGCTGTGTTTGGCCACACTTTTATCTGCGTTTAACCACATTTGAGAAATATGGTTAAAAGCAACTATAAATAATGCATTGACTCTCAACTGTAGGGGAGTGGGCACCGTATGTAGAGCCCTCATGGGCCCAATTTATGTAGCAAACAAAAAAATAAATACAAAATCACCAATTTCACGTTTTGATCTTCTAAAGCTAGATGCACAATAAACGTGGAAGAGAGAGTGGAAATGGTTTTTCCACGGTTGTACCCTTCAGGAGATTACCAAAAAAATTAAAGTTGTGACGTCTAACGGAAAAAAAAAAAAAATTAAGTTCAAATGACTGCCATGGAGAAGTATGACACACACTACTACGGCTAAGTATACTCGTGGAAAACGAGCCTTCTTTTTGCAATTTTTTATAATGAAAACGAGTCATATTTATTTTGAAAAATTTTACTTGTACTCATTGTGTGTGCTATGTTACAACTATATTTTATTTATTATTGAATAAGATGTGACTATAGTTGAATGAATCCATACCTCATTCAATAATAAATAAAATGTGTGTCAATATGGGATCACACACATAAATATAAATAACACAACTCATTTAGGTCACGTTCTATCCACCTATCTAAAGTTTCAACACATGACTGCCAAGAACATACAGAAAATTTCAAAAATTACTGATGCACACAGACCTTTATGATATAAATACAATAATTTAATGTACGTAGTCATAGGTCATAAAGATTAATGACCAACGATAAAAAGAAAAAACAAAGAAAAAAGATTGAATGAATGAAACGGCCATTTGTAAGATCACGTGCAATTAATGGGACTGGCCATGTTTATTTTAATTTTTAATTTTTATTATCAATTTTTTAATTTTCAAAATTTTATGAAAAAATAATAAAAATTAAAATCAAAAACTAAAAATTTAAATCAAACACTCACTTAATTATCTCTGAATGGGCAACATCCGATAGGAGTACGTAAATTCAGGAAATCGCGTGTTTCACTTGTGTGTGGTAAGATAAGGTCTTTGAATTTGATTTTAAATTGTTGATAGGTAGACTAGTTTTATTTTGCTATTTTGTGTAACTGCTGATTGTGTGAATTGGTACAGCGTCAGAGGTAGGAAATTTCCTCTCATGTAAGCGCATGTTTGTTTTGCATTGCACTCACAAAAGTAATTCCCATTGAACTTAAAATCAGGATCAAGGCTAGGGCACACTAGGCAAACCATATATTAGGCATTTAGCCACATTTAACTGTGTGGCTAAATTTAAAAGTGCAGTAAATTAATTTAGGCACACTTTGCAATAAGTGTAGTGAAATTTTCACATATATAACCACACTT
The DNA here is from genome assembly GCA_030441495.1 of Dalbergia oliveri. NCBI lineage: Eukaryota > Viridiplantae > Streptophyta > Magnoliopsida > Fabales > Fabaceae > Dalbergia > Dalbergia oliveri. Next base: position 5,689,385 of record JAMLFY010000012.1, on the reverse strand, counting down.
TTCAACATTTAGTCACATTTTATAAATGTGTAAAATGATTGGTGTGCGGTTCAGTAATGTGTCATAGACAAAACCTAATAAAATGAAAATGAATAATGTAAATTTGATTGGCTTTTTTTTTTCAAGCCATTAGAATCACTTTTGAAGCATCTAGAATTATTTTTGGGAGAAGTAGTTTTGGAGCAATTTTTCATTTTGGAAGAAGTACTTTTGATGCGTAATTTCACTATTACTTTTGTATTTACAATCATTTGCTTACTCATTCCAAAATTATGTTGTGAGTAAACACCCAAATTAACCTGATAATTTTACATGGATAAATTGATCCATAACAATTATAAATAATAAAATTGGTCCCTCATAATTGCTAAAATAAGACATTATAGGTTCTTGACCTCTTAAATGTTGAGAAGATAAGGCTAAAAAGATCTCTGGAGAAGGTGAGCCATCTGAGAGGAAATAGAGCTCGAAAGGACTAAAGCTCTTTGACAGGTGGCTGAGACTGAGGCTTGTGACGAAGCTCACCACCCGTTATCCAGCCCCTCCTCTATTGAGCTCTATTTCCTCTTGGGACTAGCTCCACCTTCTTCTGAGCTCTTTTCATCTTTGCATAACCTTAAGATCTATAATGTCCTATTTTAACAATGTGATGGATCAATTTGAATGATTATAATTGTTAGGATCAATTTGTTGATCAAGAAAATTGTTAGAGATCAATTTGAGTGGTTACTCTTATGTTGTACTTTTTTTGATAATTTTATCTCTCAAAGTAATTTTGTCTCTAAAAATAATTTTATTTTATCTTATAAAAAACAATTCTTTTAAATTTAATTTTTATAATATATCATTTCTAAATACAAATTAATCATTTCAATTTTAATTCTACAAACAATCCCTTCAACTTTCAAAGTTAAAACAATCGAACCAACCATCTTCGTTTTGGGGATGCGAGTTCATTATCGGGGAAAATGCAGCAACCTGGTCAAAACATGTTGCAGAAGAAGAGAAAAAATGACAAAGCTATACAAAAAAAATACGGGGGCTTTTCAATTAGATGATAATAATATAACCGTATCGGTACATGAAAATAAAATTCTAAAATATTATTGTTTTAATTTCTTCACTTTCATGATTTATCATTTAATGTTGGTGCATATTAATATAAAAAAATATTTATCCTGTACCCACAAAAAGAAAATAGGATTTTTTTATGGATTTTAAGTGGATCATTAACAATAATATGGGCCTGAGGCTTAAATTACATGCATGGAATTTTAAATCTCGCAATAAGCGTGATTAGTGTGACTCCCCGAACCGAGATAAGCACCTGCATCACTGCACCATGCTACTGTTCACGGCAGTCTGACAGAAAAATAGCCGAACTGGCGAGATTTCAATTTCATGTATAGTGTGACTTTTGGTTTCATGTACAGGGTGGGTGACTCTCTAAACCACGCCACTGTCGTGAATGGCAACAATAAATGTGCTAGTGTGGTCCATGAGTGAAGGAGACAATGGGTATATGGCCACATGCAAATTAGAGTTTCAAAAAATGAACTCCCCAATCCCATTTAGACTTGTCACACATAAAAAAAATAAAAATAGATTGAGATAGTTAGCTCACTCTATTTTACGATTAGCCAACCCATAAAAAAAATTCAAAAAATATTTTTCAACATTTTGATAAATTATTTTTAAAAAGTTTTACAAAAGCATTTTTTATATATGAATGCTCAATTTTTTAAGGTTCATAACAATTATATATCAACTTTGACTAAAAAATATTATTGCTAACAATATTATTTGTGAGTTATGACATTATTTTGTTTTTAAGTTTTAGCTTTGAGTAAATAGTATTTATTAATTATCTGTTGTAGATATACACATTTAATACACTTGACTAAGCTCGTGGTCATGACTGTTCGCCATCATATGCTAAGACTCATTTTCTCGCGATTTCATCAAGTCAGGCTATATATATATATATATATATATATATATATATATATATATATATATATATATATTGGTAAAAATTATTTAAAAATTAATTTGAGTTTTGTTAGTCGTAATTTCAAAAATCTGAAGTTTAACAACGATGAGGATGGCCCAACGGACACATTAAAAAAAAAATTCGAGCGGGTGAATAGTAACCTTAAGGGCCACAGACCCGTCTGAGCTTAACCTAAGTTTGAGACCAGGAAATGTCCAGACTAAAAGAGAGGGTTAAGGTTAGAAATAATAAGGAATGAGAAGTTATACCTAGAATTAATTTTTGGGGTAATGTTTGACTACCCGAGTACGTGTGTTTACCCGTTCGGAGAGTTTTGATGTGCGATTTTGACACTGGACAAGTTACTTGGTGGCCAAAAAACCTTTACCAACCACTTTATGCCAAGTGGATGGCAAGAATTGAAACTTGAAAAGTAAATTTCAATCATGGCCTTTCATTTATTATATTTCTGAGCCAATATCTTATCTATTGGAATTTTGCTATGAGTTTACATCGAAAAAGCTACTTGCTCACCAAGTCAATGAGAGCCACTTATCATGAGCCAAGTGGATGGCCAAGGTTCATTATTTGACCAACAAAACAAATCCTAGCCATTCATATCATTTCTTTTCCTAAAAAGAAAGAAAACTACACATTACTTATATAAATACTAAATTTACTACAAGATAAAAAATAAGCCACCAATCTTTATCACTTGGACCTATCATTTTCGTTTAAGCTCCTTCAAGAACCAGCCTCCATTTCTTTCTTTCCAAACCTCCATTGACAAGCTTCAAAGCTTGCAAAACCTTAGCTAAAGTCACTAAAACCACAAACTCTCTTCACAAAACTTATTCTACTCCTCATGATCTATCAACCCAACCGATTGAAATCTCAACTCTCACCAATCCTTATCTTAATACCTCACTTCCTCACTGATTTAGGAAATGTTTGGGGTTGATTTGGGAGCTTTGGAATGGAGAGAATCAGTTGATGAAATCCCGCTAGAAAATAAGTCTTAGCATATGATGGCGGACATGTCATGACCACGAGCTTAGTCAAGTGTGTTAAATGTGTATACTCACCAACACAGGATATTGCCAGTTGAATTATTTACTCAAAGCAAAAACTTAAAAATAAAATAATGTCATAACTCACAAATAATATTGTTAGCAATAATATTTTTTAGTCAAAGTTGATATATAATTATTATGAATCTTAAAAAATTGAGCATTCATATATAAAAAATACTTTTGTAAAACTTTTTAAAAATAATTTATCAAAATATTGAAAAATATTTTTTGAATTTTTTTTATGGGTTGGCTGATCGTAAAATAGAGTGAGCTAACTATCTCAATCTATTTTTATTTTTTTTATGTGGGACAAGTCTAAATGGGTTTGGGGAGTTCATTTTTTACAACTCTAATTTGCATGTGGCCATATACCCATTTTCTCCTTCACTCATGGACCACACCAGCACATTTATTGTTGCCATTCACGACAGTGGCGTGGTTTAGAGAGTCACCCTGTACATGAAACCAAAAGTCACACTATACATGATATTGAAATCTCGCCAGTTCGGCTATTTTTCTGTCAGACTGCCGTGAACAGTAGCACGGTGCAGTGATGCAGGTGCTTATCTCGGTTCGGGGAGTCACACTAATCACGCTTATTGCGAGATTTAAAATTCCATGCATGTAATTTAAGCCTCAGGCCCATATTATTGTTAATGATCCACTTAAAATCCATAAAAATAAAATAAAATCCCAAGAAAATATGTTTATCCTATCATTAATATTCCAGAATGAGAGTTTTGTTGCCTCAGGACTCCAATATAATTGAGCAATACTTTTGCATGTCAAAAATGTTATTAACATGGCATTTTAAAGCCTTTGGAATTGAATTGAATTGAGCTTCATGCTTTGAAAATAATTTAAGTGAATAAATTGAAATTAGATCCAACTGAGTATGATTTGATGTGGAATTGAATTCCAACAATGAAAATATTAAAATAACTTTACTTGAATATAATATTTTATTTCTAATCTATTAATAAATAATAAAATAATAAAAATAATTAAATTAATTTATTTTTAGATTCATTCTAAATCAAGGAATGAAATTTAATTCTCTAATTTATTGACTGATTCCAAACATAAGAATTTAATTTAATTCATGAGGAAATTCAATTTCTAGATGGAATTCAATTCAATTTCATCTCATTAAAGATTTCCAAACACCTTATAAATCATACAATAATATTAATAAAACTCTTTACTAACATAGACTATATACTACACTTAAAAAAATATTACTAAAGAATTTTAACAGCACTTTTCTATTTTTAGCAATAATTTTCAAATGTTAGTAAAAAATTTTAACAACACTTTTTATTAATAAATATTAGTAAAAGTTGAATATGGGGTAGTATGGTGATACGCCCTATCTTATTCGAACAAGCCAGATTGCCTCTTATGAGAGAATATTTATGTCTCTGATAAAACATACATTTTTGTCTCTCCCTTACAAACTTAAAATAAATTATACTTTAATTCATTTTAAATTTTTTCATTCAATTTTTATTTTTCTCAAGCTTATTATTTTAATTTTGATTAACTGCCCTTTATTAATAGAAATACACATTAATTTTTTAAATAAAATAAAATAAAATATTCATGACTTATAATAATATAAAATATTGATATATATAATGCAATTTACTTTTTAAAATTTTAACTATATTAAGAAAAGAAAACATTAATAGTAGCAATAATTTTTATAATTATTTTATTAAAAATAAAAACTCTGTATGTTCTCGATTATTGATTTTATAATGTTAATGTATATTTTTAATATTAAAATCATAAAATTCTTCTTATTTCCTTCTTCAGAGTTTACCTTTAATTCTTTATATAAATATTAAAAATAAACTTATTTTTATGTATATTAATATTCTAAAATTAATATCTAAAAAATATGCAATTTACTTTTTAAAATATTAAAATTATTATTAATATTAATTTTTTATTCTGTTAGTATAGTAAAAATTTTAAAACTTTAATCGTATATGATAAATCCCATGTAGAAACAAGAAACATGTAAAAGATCTAAAATTGTGGTGCCCATAACCCCTGTTAAACTCATGAATAAGAACCTTGGGATAAAAATTAGAATTCTTAACCCGTTGTTTATGGATGAAACAAGAGCCAAGAATATAAAAAACTCACCAAAATAGGAGAGAACAAGAAATAAACCTCACAATTTTATTGATATTAAAATCTGAATTGTTTGGAAGCAAATTTTGTCTATTTAAACATGAGTAGATCAAAATAAATAAAAAAATAGAATCTAAAACCATTAATCCTAACATTTTAAAGATTTGATGCTAGAAAGATTTAATCCTAAACTAAAATACTAATCAAAATCAATTTAAATCAAATTTGACCCTTATAAGATTTGGTTCAGTTTTAATTTAAATTAAAATAAATTTAAACCATTCAAAATCTAAACTAAATCTAACAATCAATTTATATTAAATCATAATTTGTTACACTAAAATTAAAATCAAATCAACTAATTAATATATATTCTTTCTAGATATGTTGTGTCCCATCATGATCAAATCACCAATTAATTTTGATATGTCCTTAATATGTTGCGCATTTTATATAACTGTTTTCTTTTAGTCACATAAGAATCCAAAATCTTCAACGATGGTTGAAGCTATTCGTGTTGGATTCTCTTGCAAAGTACTTCTAATTTGTCCTATGATGTGTATATCAATATATATCAATATTTTATATTATTATAATCCACCTATATATTTTATTTTGTAAAAAACTTTATCTATATATATATATATATATATATACACACACACTTTTTAGTTATTAATAAGGGGTATTCTAGTAAAAATGAAAAAGATTAAAAATAGATTAAAATATAGATTGCTTAGGTTTTTAGGAAAGATGAGCGTATGTTTTATAAAGAGAGAGAGAGAGAGAGAGGAGAATGCAATAAAGTCATCTTTCAACCAAAGGAGTTGTATCTTACTCTATGTTTATATTAAATCAAATATATAATAATAATAATAATTATTATTATTATTATTATTATTTTGGTAAATGAGAAAACAAATGAAAAGAATATATTATTAGTTGACCGTATTTATAATTAACTTTATACTATCTATCAAAATTAAATCACATGATAATATGAAATTTATCTTCAATAGTATATATATACACTCGATATAATACATGATAATCTACATAATGAATCGATCACCATTCATGGGACAGAGTGTCACTGACAGGGTATCACTTATCGTGAGAAAGGAGAGAAGTAAATCTGAGTAATTAGATTTTATACAAATGATCTAGAACAAAATATAAAATCACATAATATTTTTTAATAATCATGTGATTATTAATTATCATTAATAATTTTTAATTTTTACTATCCATGTATACTTATATAGCTCAAATTTACTCCTCCCACTTTCATAATAAACCACTCACCTTCTAGAATCATCCCCATCATTCATAATCATATTCACTGCATAATACTCGTTGATACGTAATGAATCGATTACCAGCATAATGGTGATCAATTTTTATTCACAATATATAATTCATATCCACTGTATAAATATTGGCTTGCATATATCATGTGCAAAATATAGTATTTTAATATCCTCTTTCATTTTCATGGCTTGAACAGTTTCAAGCCCCTTCAATATATATATGTACCCCTCCCATTTGCTCATATGGAAGAGATTTCACAATATCCAATTAGTCTCGGTTAGATAAGATCCTAGCTGCCACCACCACCATTATGGAGAGTTACACAACAATTCTGGTGATGATTCTCATGTGGACATTGCTTCACTTCTTCATCATCCCCAAACTAGTACTACTACTTATCAAGAGAGGCCATAAGCCCACCAAAATGCCACCTGGGCCTTACCCTTTTCCCATAATAGGGAACAGCTTAAAGCTTGGCCAAAAACCCCACCAATCACTCTCAAACCTATCCCAAAAATATGGCCCCTTAATGACTCTCAAGCTTGGTAGCTTGACCACCATAGTCATTTCCTCTCCTGAAATTGCCAAAGAAGCACTTACAAAACATGACCTAGCCTTTTCAAGCAGAGAAGTCCCAGATATGATAAGAGTAGTTGACCACCACAAAGTCTCTTTGGTATGGTTACCCGTATCAGATAATTGGAGAACTCTAAGGAAAATTTGTGCTACAAACATATTCTCCCCTCAAAAGCTAGACTCCACCAGCATACTTCGCCACAGAAAGGTAGTAGAGAGGATTAGTTTTATGTCACACCAATTATCTATCGCCTAATTAAGAAAAATTTCTGATCTACGACATCTGCATTATCACATTTTAATGAAGTGTTTATTTTTTCAATTCTACCGACCTTTCATAATATTCTAAACACATATTAATAAATGAGCAATGTCGTGTGACAATCGATGTTGAAAATTAAACAAAACCATTTTGGTGAACATATTTCATAATCAATTATTGAGCTAATTTCTATTGTGACTTTGTGAGTAACGGTATGTTGCTAGAACTTATTGTCAAAGTTTTTGACCGAGAAAATAAATATGATTGTTAGATAAAATAAAATGATATGATTCATTTATCTATCTAAATATTAAGATATATTTCATATTATTCTGTCAAATAAATTCGGTTGTTAGACAAAAATTCTGACATTCAAGCATTTTTCTTCTATCGTTAGACATTGTAGTTAGTTAGTTATGACAGTAGTTACACTTTTATATGTATATATCAACCATAAGCTAGGATCAATATTAATGCAACTTTCTGATGATCATTCATCATTTCAACATAAAGGTGAAAGAAATGGTGAACTTTGTGGGCACATGCTGCACAAAAGGTGAAGCCATTGATATTGGTCAGGTTGCATTCACAACAATAATGAATTCCTTGTCCAACACCCTTTTCTCCAAGGATTTTGTTCGGTATGGAAGCACAAGTACTCATGAAGGGTCTCAAAATTTCAAGGAGCTTATAGAGGCCATAATGGAAGAGGGTGGAGAAGCAAATGTGGCAGACCTTTTCCCACTCCTTCGTTTGCTTGACCCACAGGGCATAAGAAGAAGGGCAGAGGAACGTATTCAGAGGCTATTGAATATTTTCAGTGATATCATTGATGAAAGATTGCGGTTAAGAGCTTCTTCAGGCATGGGTTCTGGTGAGGCATCTTGTGATGTGTTAGATTCTTTCCTCACTCTAATGGAAGAAAATAATGGTTCAGCTGAATTGAGTCGCCTCCATTTCTTACATTTATTTGTGGTGAGTACTTCATTCTACACGAAAATATTTTGAGTTTAATTTTGGAGTATCATCAATGTAAAATATTTTACAATGTCATTCAATCAAAACTTTTTATTTGTATATTTTTAAATAGTGGATATCAATTATCATGATTGATGTGTTAATAATACATAATTGAATAAATGTATAAATTAAATAACTTATACACAATTAGTATATATAAATTAAATCTATTTGTTTTATTAATTTTTTAGCGGTATATTTCTCTAATCATTATTGTGTCCTTTGTGGGACCTTCCTCAAGCATTGTAGCTATTAAGACACCCCTCTGACGAAGATCTCTCTTAAGATTTGAATTTTGTCAGGTACAGGAGAGTGTAACTCCTGCAGAGTTAACCCTTTTTCATTATTACAATTTTTTTTTATGACACCAATAATTGTTGCCACTTTAAAATAGTGCACTACCTGCGTTAAATATGTATCCGCGGGAAACATTTTACGGGCACTTCCAATTTTCTTAGTTACACTTAATTTATAATTTTTTTTGGATTTTTATAATAATAATAATAATAATAACAACAACTACTACTAAATAACTAGTATTATTTAGTTTATTTAATTTTATTTTATTATTAGTATAAAATATTTTTATATTATTAATCAATCATATATTATCATATACGTGACTTTTGAGATGGTTATTATAAAATTCAAATATTTTTAATGATGCAACAATATATAATTGAATAATTATGTAAAAATCTAATACATTAATGATGTATTAAGATTAAACTCTCATCATAATTTATGCTAACTTTTAAAATACTGCTTTCTGTTTTGGTTCAAGATTTATGTTTCACACATATGTACATTAAATTTACGTAGTAGTAAATATTATAATGTTGTGTTTTATTTTAAATTTTTATCGTATTTCAATGAAACAATTCTAAAACATCAATCATATTGGCTACATTATGCTCCGTAAGTATGATATGGTCAATGATCATTCAGAAAAATTGAGAAGATTTATTTATATACATGTACAAATCCATATACTGTATATACACATCCAACTATTTACGACATTTTGTCAGTCATTTACATCATCACTCAACTAAATAACCCCGGTGTCATATATGCATGATTTTGTACTAGGACTTATTTGTTGCTGGGATAGAAACAACAACAAGCACAGTGGAATGGGCAATGGCAGAATTGGTACATGACCCAAAAAAGATGGCCAGAGCCAAACAAGAGCTTATAGAAGTCCTTGGCAAAGGTGGCAAGCCTGAAGAATCAGACTCCTCAAAATTTCCTTACTTAGAAGCAATTGTAAAGGAAACATTTCGATTGCACCCACCAGTTCCCTTTTTGCACCACAAATCAAAGTCCGAGGCAGAAATATGTGGCTTCAAAGTTCCAAAAGACACACAAGTTTTAGTTAACTTATGGGCCATTGGACGAAATTCAAGCACTTGGAGTGACCCAAATTCATTTGTGCCAGAGAGGTTTTTGGAGTGCAAAATGGAGATTAAAGGCTTTGATTTTGAGCTCATTCCTTTTGGGGCTGGAAGAAGGATGTGTCCTGGACTTCCATGGGCTCATAGGACAGTGCACTTCATTTTGGCCTCTCTTGTACACTGCTTTAATTGGGCGACTGTAGATGGGAAAAAGCCACAAGAGTTGGACATGACTGAGAACTATGGCCTTACTATGCGCAGGGCTCAACCACTCCGGCTCATTCCAACTCATATCAATTAACATTGCACTGAGAAGATTCAAACCAATATATATATATATTGAATATATAATATATTTTATTTGAAGTATATAGTGAGAGTGAGAGTGAGAGTGACAGTGGTATATAATTTTTTTTTTTGGGTGGCAATGAGTATTTAAGTTATGATGGTGAATTTGTATGTGACAATATGTTGAATTGTGTGTTAATAATATGTTGTCAATGATGAAGCTGATAAGAGAATTTGTTATATATATATTTTTTATTATTCAAGGTATCCATTACCAGGTATGACTAATCACTTCGAGACGATAGCTTTCTAAGAGGTAAACTTTTACCACAAGATGCTCTCTATATATATTGTTAGGAATCAAATTTCTGAATAGATATTTTATATATATATATACATATGTTATCAATTATCTTATTATATTATTTTTTAATTATTTTTACATTGATCCTTAGAGTTCAAGGAGTAAGTAAAATCTATCTACAAATAATATGTTTGTTCCGATATGACGATCCAAGGACAGAAAAAGTGGATACAAAATAAATGTGAAAGTGTAATAATAGCAAAAGACTGAAAGTATTAATACCAAATAGCTTATATTTACGGACAAATACGACAATTAAATATTTCACTAAAAAAATATAATATGATAGAAATATCAAAGTTATTACACTTCACTCAAATCTCAGATCCTAAATACATAAAAAATACTTATAATCTCAATGCACATAAAATAGAAAGTCTCACAAGAAAAACAAATTACTGTATCGGAACTGCCTATGGGACTGTTTAGAGTGCTGCAAATGAAGCTCTACTTATGGAGCTTCAAAAGCCAAAAATCTCAATGCTACAAATAATGATTTCGGTGCTTCTCTCCTAACTAGCTCCTGGACCATTTGACAATCGGTTAATTGCCTTATTCAGTTATTTATTTCTCCTGCTGCACCAAAAGAAGCCATGGACTTTTGTCCACTTGATTGGCTTGGAAATTCAAAGCCACTGTTCACAATGTTTCTATTAACTTCAGTATACATAACGTGAGGGATTTACTTGTAAAAAAATAATAATAAATCAAAACAAGAATTATAATTCAATAATATTAATATTTAATGTGATTAACTTTCATATTAGTTTTGTAAAAATTATTATCAAAATTTGTTAAGGTTCAATAAGAATTATTGAATAAGTTAAATTAGACCAAAAAAAAATTATTCATTCAAAGATTGAAAAATAATGTTACGTCATTTTAGTAAAAAATTGATGGCATAATTTTTTGCAATGCACCTATACATGTTAATAATAAAATTTTATGAATATATTTTTTATACACTAATAATATAAAATAATTTTATATTATCAATTGATCAAATTTTAAAAAATTACGAATTCTATTAAGTAACTACTAATTCTATAACCTATTGACTATGATTTAGTTTTAAATGACAAATCAACAACCAAAGATCACTACAAAGACTCTTAAGTACATTAGTTTTAATCCCAAAATTTTCTTTTGTATCTATGATTAATGCTAATAATTGATCATGCAGAGCTTATGTATCCGATGTTTCAAACTGGACAAAGGTAGAGACTCTATTGGAGGCCAAGGCAACGAATCATAACTCTTGCCTTCAATTAACAACAACAACAACAACAACGAAAGGTGTGATATGGTTGGACCAAGTGTTTGTTATTCCCCTGGACACATATAAGGTTTGAGTTACTTCGAATTTGTTTATTTTTATTCAGATAACATATTTCATTCTAAGTCCCTAGCTTTCATGTTTACATGTAAAAGCTGTCAATTTAAATATAGAATATATATAAACTAGAGATATTCCCGGGCATTGAAGGGTTTATTTTAAAACTATTTTGATAAGAATACTTATAAAAAAAATATGAAAATGATTGAGTTTTAGAATTATTTTATTTATTTTATACAATGAAATAGTTAAGAAACAAATTGTTGATAGGGTCTATTGACCCCTTTATTATAAATCACAATATTAGTCTAGTCTATGTATTTTTTACTCTCTACAATTATAAGAACTCAACCATTTAGCTAATAAATTATATTGAAAAATATTTTCTTCTTGAAAAAAAAGGCTACTTTGAGTTTATTTTAAAAACTATTTGTGGGATAAGAACTTTTGTATCAATATTAATTACTTCACATAATTCTTTTTCTTTCAATTATATATTCTTCTTGGTGCCTAAAAAGTAATCTCCTTCCCTTTTGTAAGCAATGGGCCAAACTATTCATTGGACAATAACTTTTAAATTAACAAATGCTCCATGTATTCATTTTATTGTTATTATATATTACCCTATGTGCATGAAAATTAGTCATATTTCATTGCAAAACTTTTATACAAAATTTATGCTCTTAAAGTTTATAATCAACATTTATCTCTTTTGCAAGAGATGACCTAAAAATCTAATCAAATTTAAAGTATTGTAAATTCTAGTACATAAGCTATTGTTCAAATATATCATCAATTGCTTTGTCAATCTTATCCCAAGCTTCTATGTTGTTTTTGTTGGACTTTGAATTATATAAAATATGTAATAATCAATTCAATTAATAGTATTATTTATATGAGTGCATAATGTTATTTCCAAATTTTATATAGAAGTATTTTAAAACTTTAAAACTTATTGAAAATAAAAAATTATTTTCAGTGTTTTTCATTTATTGGAAACACACATAGGCAAAGCAAATATGTTGTAAAAATTTGAAAATTAAAATTACTTTTAAAAATTTAAAAATAATTTTTTTTCATTTTTATCCTGACAATTTGTGATAATTAATATGTTACTCTTTTGAAATCAAGTTTACAGATACCTACCTCGCCACAAACCTATAGTATAATCTGCATTTAAATTGTAAATTTCATAGACTTCATTCAGCAATCTGGCATCCACCATGCAATCTACATTCTGCTCAACATATGTGTCCAATACAGGAATTAAGTTTCAAGAGAATAAAGAAGAACAAATTAAGTATATTGAAATCAAGCAAACCTATAAGGAAAGTGGTCGATTGTACCCCATCTTGAAGTTCTTCCTCTTTTTTTCACATAATTAGAAAGTTCAACTCAATCCTAACTTATCATAGGGAAGCAAAAAGAAAGACGGGAAACAAAGCACCAAAATATATAACACAGTTCAACATCCCTAAAAGAATATCAATCACTATTGTCCAGCACTTCATGATTCCATTTGATGAGCCTTTGAGAGAAGTTTTGTTCTAATTTAGATGAGCCCACCTGCGATCGTATAGCTCTGGAAATTTTGGCCTATATATAACAGAGATTCGATGCATCCCATTTTGAACATTAAGAAATAAATTAGGCTCAAATCTCAGCTCCTAACTCGGTATTGCCCTGCAAGTGAACCATGAAACAACCACCTACGGACGTTGTTATGTACACAAAACAACGATACATATATAAGGGTGGAGATGTCAAACCAAAAGCTCTCTCTAATTCATCATTTTCGTTTCGAATGCTTATTGCACTTCAGTTTCAATATTAAAAAGTTACTCTAAATTGTAAATTCTAGGCCTCTAATGATGACATGAAACGTAGAATAATGGTAATCAATTATGTTAAATATTTATGTTATTAGTCCTCTATTTTACATTTACAATATATATAATATATATTGATATTGAATATTCATATATTAAATGGCTGCAATTATACGTAATAATTAAATTTCTTTTTGATCATAGATCAATAGTTTCTGGACTAATATGAAACGTAAATTTAGAAGGATTTATTTAGTACAAACATTTGCTTGTTAGTGTAATTGAATGAATTCATTATCAAATATGAAACGTTATAAAAAATCCAATGATCAATGGGTTAATTGCAAAATGCTGTCAATAATAATTTTTTTTGGTCACAATGGATAGTGATATTTAAAATTATATAATATAGATAATTTTACTTTGATTTCACAATGTATTAAATGCTAAATGCAGTGAAGTTTACATATATATATATATATATATATATATATATATATATATATATATATATTGATATTGATTGATATTAATTATCATGACTGAAGTGAAAAAAACTCTAATGTGACTCACAATCAAAGAGATTGTGCTAATATGTTACATTGATAATTATACAAATCAGCTGGGTGATCCAATGCTTGAGAAGAAGCATCACAATTTGAAATAATCTCAATATCTGGATAAACACTTCTTATTGCACTTTAGAATTTCAGGTAGTTTCGTGCTCAATCAAAGATTTAAAAAAAGTGTTAGATTACTCTGATTCAATCAGGGAAGAAAAAAGGATGGAATACATAACATTTCATAAGAAATTAGCATATATCATAAATTAATAAACAAATCAGACAATAATTGTCGGGCCTCATATTGACACAAACAATTCAAAGTGTTGCAGTATATAAACAATCCAAAGTGTTACCGTATCTTAATAAAGAACATATAACTTGTAATGTTCTTACAACAAAATACAAGAAATACATGTGTACCTCTATAATTTCTTTTTCCACAATCCTCGTTCCCAACAGCAATGTATCTTATGTCAAATGGCTCGGGGTGTCCCATATCATCTCTCGCAAACTCAATCCCATCAAGGGCTTCTTGCATTCAAGAGTTCGTGGTCTTTCTATAAACTCCTACGCCAACTTTTTTTTTATTGAAGTGGGAAAAAAATTAATAAATAAGAGTAAAAGAGAAAAAAAATAGTAAATGAATACACTTAGACAAAAGGTAAGATGGCGGTTGTGTCAACTTGATCATGACTCTGCGACCTCAAATAAAATATTCAATTGGCAAACAAAGATAAATTATCGACTTCACCTAATCAAATAAAAACTTAGTTAACAAAGATAAACAACCATTATTAAATACCCATATTGGCAATGCATCCAAGTCCTCTACTAATTGATCAAAATAATATATAATAATATATATCAGTTCACTTACATAGCACAAACCAAAATTATTTTAATAAAACATGAACATCATAAATTCCTAATCTCCAGAACAATTACTGAAATTACTAAAACTTACTTGGAAAAGCTCAAAATAGCCAAGTCCATCGTGCATGCAAAAATTGCCAAAGTACGCAACTCGTGCTCCCATCATGGTCCAATGCTTTCTTTCAATCAAAATGCATTTCTTAACCAGTTTCCTTCAACAAAACATCCACCTAATATAGTATAACAAAAGTTATCATTCCCAAGAGTTAGTTGAGTTTGTAATATGATCACCCATACCAAGTAGAAAATGGAGCTGAATATACAATATTACCAAATGGTATTTGTCTAAACTACAATATATAATAAAAATCCTAGACAATGGATAGATCATCTAGGTTCAACAGGTTGCTTAACCTAAAGTTTAATAATCTTGTTGGACCTAGATGATCTATCCATTGTTTAGGATCTTTATTATATATTGTAGTTTAGGTTTTCTAACATGGGCAAGGTGCTCCATGGTCCTTGGTATATAACCGTGCATTTGGTGTAATGGTGATGAGGGTGATAATTTATTGTAATTGCACAATGGCCCAACCTTAAAAGAAATGAAAAGTTTAAATTATGATTGCAACCCATAATCAGATGTTGCAATTAGTGTTAATGGGCAGAATAAAATGGCAGTCACAGTGCACACGAATATGTGGATTTGTTAGTTTAATAATGTGATAAGTGCGAGGAAAAATAGATGAGATAAAAATACTTAATTAAAATTCATAAATAAGTAAAATTTGTTTTTGGTAATTTAATATTAGAATTATTTGAATAGTAGTAGTATATCATATACCTATACCTAAACGTCCTATGCAATGAACAGCTCCATGGTAAATACACTAGAAAACCCAAAAAAAGAAAAAGAAATTAAATACGTTAGGAGTGGCATGTAAAAGACGTGTATAGTATTAAAATGTTAATAGATCTTGTACTTTCAAAATATGGTTGACACAATTGTGAACACTTAATGTCCTGATTAATTTGTATATAAGAAAAATTGAAAATAAACAAAAATAATAAATCCTTTTCTTTTTTCATCAGCATTGGTTTAAATTGATTTTTTTTTTAAAAAAAATAGCATGAATCCAATCTTTTTAATTCAATCCATTTTTTATTAGTGTCAATAAAAATCTCAAACAAATCTTTTTCAATCAAAATCTCAACCAAAGTACGATCAAATCCTTTTTTAAATTTTAATTGTCAAATCTCATTCAATTTACTTTCAAAGCATTTTCCAATCAGTTAAAGAAAAAGTTATAAATAGGCATTCAACTACAATCAGGGTGCACAATTTTCAACATACGGCACATCCTAAATCGCAAAGCCCATTCCTATAGCCAATAGCTCTGAGGACTTGCCACACACACACAAGCGCCACCATCAAGTCCGCAAGCACAGATCTCGACGATCACTATATTTCCAATAACATCGAGTGCTTTAACAAGTCTGACTTTGGGTTATCCATTCAAATAAATACCAAACTTGTCTCAAGTGTTAGTCTCTACACTACAAAAAATGGTGAATTATGACGGTTTTTTACTGCCATTTTTCTCAGTAAGGGCGGTTCCCCAAACTGTCGTAATTATTAATACCATTCGGTTAATTATGGCAGTTTCTTTTTTAACGCCACAATTCACATATGGTTAATTACAACGGTTTGAAACCGCCATAATTTTTGGTCAAATTAAAAAGTACATTGTTAATTATGGCAGTCAAAAACCGCCGCAAGCTTCAACAAAATTTTAAAAAAATATTAATTACGGCGGTTTGAACCACCATAATTTGCATTCCAATTGATAAAAAAAAAAATTCCTTTATTTTAATAATAATGCCACATAATTTAATAACCCTAACTTCAACTTCATATTAATCTCGTAAGATAAAATAAAGGAATTAAGAGATCAAGTTTCAAATTAAGCTAAATCACATAACTAGAATACATAAAGATACAACAGTCTTAATATAAAAACGAAATAATTATTCTATTCATGTTCTTTACTTAGGCTCAAATTGACATCAACTTCAAACACCGCGGTAAAAGACACTAGCTTCATGTTTGCATTCAGAAAAAATTGAGTTATAAGAACTTTTGTGAGAGTGGACTAAATGAAGAATATGCTATGATAAAGACATTCTCACTTTGACTTCAAAAACGTCAATTATAATTTAGAATATTAAATTCACATCCATTGTCAGAGTGCTGAGATTGAATCCAATAAATTAGATATGTCCCCACTAGATAACATTTAGGTCCTGTATGTCCAAGTCTTGAGCACCAAATATAAGTAATAACAAAAAATATGAACCTTTGGTAACATGCTGCAAGATAAAATTTTGAAATTTTAGTCAAGAGCAATTTAGCAGCCTTCTTTATTCTTATTCAATTTTGATATCGTCCTAGTGTAGTGCACTACATATGAGCAGTTCATAATTCCATATTGACAGAGAATACATCAAGGCATCAAGCTGTTAAGACCCAGGCGGCCCAAAGCAACTCCGGCAAACATCATCACTACTAGTCAACTACCAATAACTACCTCCACAAAAGCACCGTTAAAATAACTACCTCCACAAAGTTTTTGTATACAGCTTTATATAACTGAAGTACATGAGGATGCCCTTCATCAAGCTGAAGCACCTTTGCAATTATCTCCAACCGATAATGCTACATGAATTCGATCACTACATCAGTAAAATAAACTATATGTATACAGTAGTAAAAGTTTAAAATAAACAAATAAAGATGGAATTTTATTTCAATAGATTGATAGTGTTTTACATACTCCTTCCATAACTACTTAAAATCATATCTCTTACTTTAAAATGACATATGTAAATATATATATAACCATCAACGTAAAAGAAAGAAGGGACAATGAGACAAACACCTTGAGTATTCCATATAGAGATTTGTAATCAGTATTCCATAGTATTTAGAATATGTCAATTCTAAATATATTCCATAGTGAACCAACTATTTTAAGTCTCTAATTTGAAGCAAGCAAACTAACATGCTAAGTGACATCTTCCACAAAAAATTCTAGTTTTAATCATGTCTAAGCATGTTAAAACAGAGCAACAAGTCAAAAAATAGTTGAAGAGTAAGGTTTTACATGTTGTGTCTAGGTACAGAATAAACACGAATAGAAAACTAGAAGTGAAAGATAAAACATTATATGCTAAATGAAAATTGAATTAACTGAAAGATACATTTACACCTTGGAGTGGAAGGGCCACAATGTACACGTGTTTTTGTTGTGTCATGACTCATGAGAGCATTACCATTGTCCTAGTCACTCACTAGATTTCAAAGATAAACTTATGGAGCTAATTAACAACTGCCCTTTGTGGGAATGCTTAGTATTAAATCCTACAAAGTGGAAATCTCTCACCTTTAAGCAACCTTTGCACCAAGCAATTCTAGAACTCTTCCTTTCTTTTTTCCCAATTCTTCCTTTTAGAATTTTAAAAGCCTTGTTTTCTCTTCTTTGGTTCTTCTGTATGAATTGTAACTTCTCTTGAACTCAAAACCAAAAAAAATAATGGCAGTAACACATGCAGACCTTGAGCCAAGCAGAAGCAAAACAGACTTGAGTAGCAAAATAGGTGCTTTCCTAATGGTTCTCACAATCCTATTAGGCCTTTTTTGCTTCATCTTGTGTCTTATAGCAGAAGCCATACATTCTGAGGTGCACAAGTTTAATGTGGTTTGCAATTTGCATGTTACAAACCTTCTAATGTTAATATAATCTTAAAGTTTGATATGATTTG
Source organism: Dalbergia oliveri (assembly GCA_030441495.1). Classification (NCBI taxonomy): domain Eukaryota; kingdom Viridiplantae; phylum Streptophyta; class Magnoliopsida; order Fabales; family Fabaceae; genus Dalbergia; species Dalbergia oliveri. The sequence continues at coordinate 5,670,533 of JAMLFY010000012.1, read as the reverse complement.
GTGGGTTGATTTGATAGGTGACATGGATGGGACAACAAGTCAATCAATTCTTGCTTTGTGTTTCTACCACAACCACAACCAAGTATCAAACCAGTAGGAAAAGTTGACAGCATGGATTAATCATGCCATTGAGCACTATCAACAACCACTTTCTCAGTAAAGGCAAACAGAAGACAACAAAATAAACTAATGTACACTACCCTATCCAAACAAACATGTGACAATAGACAACTTAACATACATTCTAGAATAATCTCAGGTCTATACAAGTCCAATATCTTAAGGCTCACTAAGAAATCAAAAACATACATAGAAGTTGCTCAATACCACATATTATAATATTCTCAAGGATCAAACAGTTGGTGATCAAGAGCCAGATAATTGGCAATTTTAGTCTCATAGCCTCGCAAAGCTAATGACAATTTACAGAGTCGCAATGCAACAAAATCATCGTTATGGAATCCTTAACAATGAACTGAGGCATCCACAATAACCATATTTACAGTGTTCAAAAGGCAGACACAAATGCCTCCTTCATACTTGCACAATCTAGTCCCTATAACTAATCAAGTTCACCAACACACGACAAGAGCCCCTATTTAAACCCTAACATGCAATCAATCAAACAACCCCTATTCTTTTTTTTTTTTTGAATAGACAAAGTAGAACATAGAACAAAAATAAAACAAAATAAAACAAGAAAAATGAGTGAACTACGGGATGGTGATTCAGTGGCTATGGATGCGCTCGACAGTTTGGCCGGCGAAGGGAAGGAGGACTGTTGCGCCGCTCACCGGTGCAAAAAAGGAGAAGAGGTGGCAGTGTCGAGCGCGAAAGCTCGTTCGCCGTTCGCGATGTAGTGGCGGTGGAGCTCTCGCAGGTGGTTGGGCTGCGCGAAGCCGTGGCGTGGTGGAACGCGGGTCTGGGCCCATGTGGGTAGGTGGCAGGGCGGAGTAGGAGGATGGACGCAGATGGAGAAGGAGGAGGGGCGTGCGGTGGTGGTGAGGGCTGGTGGAGTCGTTGCTGAATAGAAAAGGAAAGGGGTTAGGTGGAGGAAGGGTTGTGTTTGTGAGAGTTGTGTGTGGGGGAGAATGGATAGAACCCCAAGTCCAAGCCCCCTTTTAATTTCTTTTGTGAATTGAGGAACGTTAGGGCAATCTCCCAACCACCATTTTTTACCTTGAAATGGTGGCGGTCAATAAAATCGATAATTTACTATTTATTGTGACGGTTTTAAAGAAATCGTCTAATTTAATCGCACAATTAACATGATTTTTTGTAGTATGCAGGAATTCATAGGCGCGGGGGATATCTTCAATATTATAAGAAAATACCTCTCACTATTCTATATTTCTACTTTCCTACCTTCCCCATCATATTCTACAACTCCACCCTCCCCATCTTAGAATCCTTTGTAGTTTAGGCAAACATTGTTTAGTAATACTTTGTATCCAACTTATCTTCTAATTTGTATGAGTGGCCCAATTATGTGTTCAACTAACTTTTGGCAATACTAAATTTTATTATTATATTGTATTAGGGGTTGTTTTGTTGAAGGAAATTGGTTAAGAAATGCATTTTGATTGAAAGAAACCACTGGATCATAATGGGAGGAGAAGCTGGGTACTTTAGCGATTTTTGGATGTAATGGACTTATGATGGACTTGGTTATTTTGAGTTTCTCCAAGTGAGTTCCTATTTTCAACTACTGTTCTTGGGATTAGGAATTTATGATGTTCATATTTTGTTGAAATACTTTTGGTTTGTGGTATGTAAATGAACTTATATATTATTCGGATAAGTTAGTAGATGACTTGGCCTTTGCCAATGTGGGTGTTTAATAATGGTATATTTTTGTTTATCTTTGTTGACTAAGTTTTCTTTCCAATTAGGTGATGTGGTTCATTTCTCGTTGTTTCCTAATTGAATATTTTATTTTAGATAGCAACTGTCATGATCAAGTTGACACAACCGACATCTTACCTTTTGTTCAAGCATATTACTTCGCTCTTTTCTTTCGTTTTCTTTTCCTCTTATTTATTAATTTTGTCCATTTTCTATCAAAATAAAGTTAGCTTAAGAGTTCATAGAAAGATCATGAACTCTTGAATGCAGGAAGTCCTAGATGGAATTGAGTTTGTGGAAGGTGATCTCACCTCAAAATGGGGTTCCATTAGAGTTGCTATGGGACACCCTCAGCCGTTTTGGTCAAAGATATGTTGCTGTTGGGAATAAGGATTGAGGAAAAAAGAATTAAAGACGTATGCATGTATTTGTTACATTTTGTTGTAAGAATAATATGAGTGATATGTTCTTTATTAACATATAGTAACATTTTGGATTGTCTATATACATCAACACTTTGAATTTATGCCAATATGAGACCCAACAATTATTGTTTGATTTGATTATTAATATCTGATATATGCTAGTTTCGTATGAAAAGCTATGGATTCCAATTTTTCTCTAATTGAATTAGAGTAATTTGATGCATTTTTTCAGCTAAATCTTTGATTGAGTAGGAAACGATCTGAAATTCTTTCATACAATAAGAATTCCTTATCCAGATATTGAAATTATTTCAAATTGTGATGCTTCTTCTCAAGCATTAGATCACCCAGCTCATTTATATGATTATCATAATATATTAGCACATTCTCTTTGAAGTGAATTTGTTATAACCTAGAAAAAAAAGAAGGATAGACCACCTATGGACCTTAAGTGGTGTAGACCACTTTAGGCTCTCCCTTTCTTTCTTTTCCTTCTTTCTCTTCTCCATCCCATAGCTTCTTTCCCTTCTTTTCTTTTCTTTCATTCTTTTCTTTTTCTTCCTCTCCTTTTCTTCTTCATCTCTTCCTCATTTCTCTCATTCTCAACACAACCACCATCCTCCTTCTCCCCATCATCATCCTCCTCACCTTCACCAACATCACTATCAAAATCGCGCCTCCATCCCTTTCTCTCTCTCTCTCTCTCTCTCTAACTCGCGATTTCTCTCTAAGTGGAGGAATCAGTTAGAGCAATGAGTTTTAATCGTTCTCTACCTCTAATCTTCCTCCTAGAGTTGTGGGTAAGTGACAATCTTACTCTATTTATCTTATTAAGCTCTCCATATAGTTTATTCATTGTAGATTAGGGTTTTTGGGACCCTAAGTGTACATATTTAGGGTTTTCTAGTTTGTGGGGCTAATTAGTGTAAATTAATGTTAGCTTACTAATATTATATTTATCTTGCTTCTAAAGTTATAGAATATTTGAGTATAACCGTTGAATTGGTGGCACTTGAGAGTGGATCTTTGGTTCTTTTGAACCGTTTATGAGTAGACATTATGTCTATAATTATTTTTATTCATGTCAAATTAGCTCTAATTATATTTTAGAAATTTATAAACTGAAAAATAGTTATTTGGTTATTACGTAATTTTAACAAAATTATATACTTTATGTTAGCTTATTATGTTTTAGCAAAATTGACACATGAGATGATAAAATATTAATTGTGGAAGAAATTTATTTTTCTATTATGGACTTGAGGAAATGACTTGCGAAATTGTGGTTATAGCCATTGGTGGAGTTCCTAGAATTGATTTGATATGAAATGTAAAATAATTATTATATGTTTTGGGGAGAATTTCTACAGGATCTGTAGCTAACGAGTAGGCGTTAGCTTTGGTGCACCTTGACTATATTTGATTAGGACCACACAATGAATCCTTCTATTCTACGACTACTAGCATGGGTAGGACCGTTCTATTTCATCACACGAAGGAATGACCGGCTGAGTGTGAATCCTTCTGTTTATCTTGAATTTAATGATTCCCTATTATTTTATATAAAGCTGGTTGTTTTTAAAAATCTTTTCCGTAAATAAAAGAATTTGTTGAATTTTATGAACTATGAAGTTATTACTGTTTTACTTATGGATTATATATTATCTTATGTGGATTATAGACATCCTATCTACCATTGAGTTGCAAAACTCACTCCATTGTTTCCCCTTCTCTTCCAAATCCAGGTGCAGCTTCAGGTTTCAACTTGTGGCTCTTCAATAGGAGTTCTGAGTTGGTGAGCCTTCTTGAAAAGGCCTATTTTGTATATGAAACCTAATTTTCTTTTTTTAGACTATATATATATATATATATATATATATATATATATATATATATATTATGGAAATGATTGGTAAACTGATTTAGAATTATATTTTGAACTACACTCCTAGTTATGGTTGGACATATATTCTGTGGTTATGAAATTCCATTTGAAACTAGTTTGAAAAATAGCTTGACTTCATGTTTGATTTTGGGATTGGGTTTGATGTGAATTACATAATAGAACTTGAATTGAAATTCATATGCTAAGATGATTTTCTGAATTATATTAAGTTGGCTATTCTGCTGGGGGCGCATTCTAGAATGCTTGAAGCCTGATTCGGTATTTTATCTTTATTTTCATAGGTTATATTTCTAAATTTGGGAATGTCGAAAAATAGAGAAAAATTTGCCCGTTTTTTTGTAAAAGTTTGCATGTTAAAGCTTGTAAAGGAACGTATTCCCTACGTGGTCATGGCCCATGTTGGGTCATAATAAATGGTATCGAGCCTTAGGTTTCCCTGTAATATGGAGTAAGTGTTCTTTTGTAAAGTTATGATTGTGTAAATGGTAGGGCCCATTTTCTCAAAGCATGACCTTACAGACTTTTTAGGAATGTCATCAATGTTCTCTGTTTCGTCAGTTATCTTGTATGTTCCCTTATGTCATGCACCTGTTTAAGGTTGCATTCTAGGAGTTATTGCTCCCTCTTATATGCAAATCTCAATTAGAGTTGAATTTTCATTATCAGTCATGTCTTTTGTTTAATAAGTCTCAGTTATCTCTCTTTCCCTTTTGTGTTGTGGGCAATGTGTACGTTTGCTACCAGATTGTTGAATTAAGTTGTGAATCATAAAATTTGTTAGTGTATGTAAGATGATTGATTAGTTTTGTATTTAATTATTAACGTTATTCGTATTTCTTGAGTGATTGACTGCTACTTGAAATTAGAGCTCAAAAGGAATTGCAAAATAGAGTGGCTAGAGGAACATAGGGTATATTACAATGAGCTAAAATGCAGAAAAGACGTTGCATTCTTGATAAAAGAAAAATGAATAAATTATCTATAATTATATTCCTTGTAGAGGTTTATTTTTGCAGAATTTTTGAGGTTTTCCATGCTTAACATAATGTGATTAAGACAATTTTGCAGATTACAAGACTTGCATCATTTTATGTGGTTTTGAGTACGAGAGCTCATAATGATGGTATTAGTGTTAGTATGATGTTGTATGGCTCAAGGAAATTAAAAGAAGGTTTTATTTTAAATGCCTAGCCTATTTATATTGATTCTTTCATCTAAGGATACCATGTGTACCTCTTTTATGCTTGAGTCTGCTCCCTTTTGCTTCTTTGATGAATATGCACTTACAAGACATTATTTTTATTTTTTAAATTAGTTGTATCTAATACTTAGTTATATTGTGTTTGTTCATTGTTACAAGACAAACATATATTCCACTGACCACAATGCACTTCACTTCTTCTAATCTAACTCTTTGTTACATGTTGGTTGCTACTACTTATCAAGTTATAAAAAAAAGGAGAAGTTTTGCTATCTATATTGCTTCCTTTGTTGTTTTCCTTTCTTTGTTTTTTTTTAATGTTGTGATTTCAAGGTTTTGTCTAATGTTGATTGCTAGTTTTTGTCCTGAAATCTGGGTACTTAAGTTGGACAAGCAGACTTATATGATGCTTTTATCATAGTGTAATTCATAGATTACTATGTAAGGGATCACAACAAAGGGCATGCATGGGGAGGCTAGGAAATTTAACAACATATCAAGAAGGATATGGAGCCAATATACAGTGTATTTATCTTTGAACTAATGACGTGTATTATAGGAAAAAAAACCACACTTTGGACTTTAACTAGAGAATCAAAACAATCATGGAAGGAACAGGCTCACAAAAAATTCAAAACACTCCTCCCTTAGCATGACTTTGCATGCATTTGCTTTCTTTGTTTTCTAGTATACAAAATCAGTGATCCTATTGTAGTTTGACTAGCATTTTACCATTATGAGTGTAGAGTCTTTAGGCAATAGTTGCCCTCTTTCTTGGACACAACTATTGATTTTAATTGAATATGATGTGCTTTTTCTAGATGTCTGTTATGAATGGATTAATGTTGTTAGGGAGTTAGTGATTTGAAATGAATTAGTTATTATTTCATAATACTTCTTTATGATCAATGTGAAATGACTAGATCACTTTCTTCTGTTAAAAGGCTATTGCCATAGCTAAATTCGTGTCCTAATCTTGTTCCTGTTATTATTATTATTATTATTATTTTAAGTCTTATTACCTTTATAAGATCCATATGCTAGGATTTGACATGTTATTCTTCCTCTATGGCATATGGGTTATCTCTCAATTGCTAAAAATTCTTTTACTTTGACCTACTTGTCCTGAGGGAAAAAAATACATTGCTAGCCACCACTTCGATCCTTCTGCATTTAAGTGATCCAAGGATTTTGTGTTGGTTTAGGCACTTTCCTTGAACTGATTTATTATGAATAGTGTTGTTTGTCTTCCGACTTTGTTGTGAATTATAATTATCTATCATTGGAGCTTATATTTTGGTACTTGGTGAAACCATAAAAGGACTTATCTACCTCTTATCCTTGGTAGGTTGTGTATAATGATTGCAAGTGGGATTTTTCTTTTCTTTTGTAATGAACTTGCACTGATGCATGAAACCTTTTAGTTGAAATATATCAAGTATATGCATGTTACCTTAATATTTGCACTTGAATCATGTGATAAAGTTTTATTCTCAATTCTGTTCCTGCAAAATCATGATGTTGTAGCATGTTTTCATGTATTTTAGTGTACTTAAAATGATGATGTGATACATAAGAATCCATATTAACATGTTATGTGCTTAATTAGTTTGCATGTATTTTAGATTTGATTCATGACTTGAAAGTTTGATTTAAAATTCTGCCATATTTTTGTGTATAATACCAATAGTGTTTTGACTAGTTAAAAAGGTAAACAAAAAAAATGACATGTTGATGTTTTAAAACCTATAAAAAAAATAATACAAACTTGTGTGCCAATTCTACATGACAAAAGACCTAAAACTATGCATGAAAATCCATGTGCTATGCACTACCCTATTTTGTTTTTATTTTCTAGCATGTTTTATCCAGTTTAAATGCTTAAAATTGATATATTGAAACCGTATAGCCTATATTTTGATATGGTATGAGTATGTGCTTGATTATGTGAATTAAAGAGTTGAAAATATGCATGGAAAGTTGACTATAGATGCTGCACCCTTCCTTTCTTACTTGATTAATGATGATTGAAGATTGATTTGATGCTAAATTGAAGTTATTCATAGATTGATTGTGGTTTTAAATTGTTCTTTAAAAATTAACTTAAGTTCTAACCTCTATGCTTGAACACACACAATTGCTTCTCTGTTGGATTTATGTGTGGGGTAGGTGAGTTTGTGCAACATGTCTTTCTCAGAGTTTCCCCAATGAAAAGGGTGGTAAGGCTTGGGAAATGGGAAAAGCTTAATTCTCATTATATTGGTCCCTTCGAGATTCTAGATAGGGTAGAACTGTAGCTTATCAGCTAGCATTGCAACCAAAATTGTTCATGGTTCATCCAATGTTTCATGTCTCTATACTTCGAAAGTATGTTTCTGATCCATCTCATGTAATCTCTCCTCAAGTGATCCAATTTGATGAGAACTGTCTTATAAGGAGGAGCCTGGCCATAGTTGACCGCTATGTGAAAAACCTTTGATTGAAGGAGGTGGTGTTAGTGAAGGTTATCAGAATAACCATTTTGATCAGGAAGCGACCTGGGAAACGGAGGAAACTATGCGATCTAGATATCCTCACCTATTTGATTCTTGAGGTATGTGTTTTACATCGCGTTGTTTGAAAATTCGGAGACCAAATTTCTTAAGGAGGGAAGAATGTTATAACTTGAACAAAAAAAAAATAAGGATAGACCACCTATGGGCCTTAAGTAGTGTGGACCACTTTAAGCCTTCCCTTTCTTTCTTTTCCTTCTTTCTCTTCTGCCTCCTATAGCTTCTTTCCCTTCTTTCTTTCATTCTTCTCTTTTTCTTCCTCTCCTTCTCTTCTTCATCTCTTCCTCATGTCTCTCATTCCCAACATAACCACCACCTCAACCACCATCCTCCTCCTCCTATCATCATCATCCTCCTCATCTTCACCAACATCACCATCAAAATCGCGCCTCCTTCTCCTCTCTCTAATTCAGGTTTCTCTCTCTAAGTGGAGGAACCGGTTAGAGCGGTGAGTTTTGGATCATTTTTACCTCTAATCTTCCTCCTAAAGTTATGGGTAAGTGACAATCTTATTCTATTTATCTTATTAAGCTCTCCATATAGTTATTCATTGTAGATTGGGGTTTTTGGGACCCTAAGTGTATAAATTTGGGATTTCTAGTATGTGAGGCTAATTAGTGTAAATTAATGTTATTGTTAGCTTACTAATATTGTATTTATCTTGTTCCTAGAGTTATGGAGCATTTGAGCATCAACCGTTAGATTGGTGGCACTTGAGAGTTGATCTTCGATTCTTTGAACCAGTTTGTGAGTAGACATTATATCTATAATTATTTTTATTCATGTCAAATTAGCTCTAATTATATTTTATAAATTTAGAAACTGAAAAATAATTATTTGGTTGTGTTACGTAATTTTAACAAAATTATATCATTTATGTTAGCTTATGTTTTAGCAAAATTGACACATGAGATGATAAAATATTAATTTTGGAAGAAATTTATTTTTCTCTATTATGAACTTGAGGAAATGACTTGCGAAATTGTGGTTATAGCCGTTGGTGAAGTTCCTGAGAATTGATTTAATATGAAATGCAAAATAATTATTATATGTTTTGTGGAGAATCTTTGAGAGGATCTGTAGCTAACGACGTAGGCGTTAGCCTTGGTGCACTTTGACTATATTTGATTAGGACCACACGGCGGATCCTTTCTACAAGCTCGCATGGGTAGGACGTTTGGTTTAGGATCACACGAAGGAATGACCGCTCAAGTGTGAATCCTTCTGTTTATCTGAATTTAATGATTCCTATTATTTTATATAAAGCTGGTTGATTTTGTAACATATCCTTTTGCTTTATGGATCCGCTGCAACAAACCAACACGGGTCTTTCAGTGCTTTGTCCTTACTCACATGCTTCCTGGGAAAACTTCCCAGGAGGTCACCCATCCTAAAATTACCCTAAGTCAAGCACGCTTAACTATAGAGTTCTTTCGTGATGGGCTCCGAAAAGAAAGATGCATCTTTGTGGTATAGGTAGTACAAATCAATTCATATAAGCCCTCCTTAATTGTATAGTCTCATACCTATACAGACTAGATTACCTCTCATTCGGGTGTGTAATCGGTTCATTCATGTACCCCTCGCTGGAAGCAGGAGCCGCTCCTTGTCTGTGCTTTCTCGCATCGGCAATCACTCCCGCCTCATCCCGGGCGTTACATGCCCAAGCTTCGCTTGGTTCGTCCCGAACCACACCGTCCTGGGAGAAGTGCAAGCTCTCATACCATTTGTAATATCCCCTCCTGCTTTATGGATTGCAGTTTCCAGCAAACCAACACGGGTCTTTCAGCGTGCTTTGTCCTCACTCACACGCTTCCTGGGAAAACTTCCAGGAGGTCACCCATCCTAAAATTACCCAAAGTCAAGCACGCTTAACTATGGAGTTCTTCGTGATGGGCTCCGAAAGAAAGATGCATCTTTGTGGCATAGGTAGTATAAATCAATTCATATAAGCCCTCCTTAACCATATAGTCCCATACCTATAGACTCAAGATCCCTCTCATTTGGGTGTGTAATCGGTTCATTCATGTACCTCCGCTGGAGGCGCTCCTTGTCCATGCCTTCTCCACGATCACTCCCTACCTCGTCCCGGACGTTAAGTTTCAAAAATCTTTTCCATAAATAAAAAAATTTGTTAAATTTGTATGAACTATGAAGTTATTACTGTTTTATTTATGGATTATATATTGTCTTATGTAGGTTATAGACATCCTGTTACCATTAAGTTGCAAAACTCACTAATTTTCCCTTCTAGGATACAGGTGAGCTTCAGGTTTCAATCTTGTGGCTCCTCAATAGTTAAGACTCTGAGTTAGTGAGCCTTCGTGGAAAGCCTATTTTGTATATCGGAACCTAATTTTCTTTTTTAGTATTGTCTGGTTAAAACCGTCCATAATGCTCCATATGTCATAGGTAGGTCATAGATTAACTTTATGTTTATGTTTATGCTTATGTTTGTGAGGTTAAGACTATATATATATATATATATATATATATATATATATATATATATATATATATATATGTTTTATGGAAAGGATTGGTAAATGAATTTAGAATTATATTTTGAACTACATTCCTAATTATAGTTGGATATATACTCTGTGGTTATGAAATTCCATTTGAAACTAGTTTGAAAACTAACTTGACTTCATGTTTGATTTTGGGATTGGGTTTGATTTGAATTATAATAGAACTTGAATTGAAATTCATATGCTAAGATGATTTTCTGAATTATATTGAGTTGGCTATTATTGGGACACATTCTAAATGCTTGAAGCCTGATTCGATTTTTTATCTTTATTTTCATACATGTTCTTGTATGTTAAGACTTGCGATGGAACATGTTTCCTACATTCCAATCATGACCCAAGTTGGGTTGTGACATAATTTCAATGGAGTTTTGTTTTTCACTTATTATTAAAATTAATATTTGTATATATTTTTATATTTATCCACTTTAATTTTTATTTCTTATAATCTTTTCATGATTTGGTTTATGTAAGTGCAAACAGCATGTTTTCTAGAGCCAATGTATTTGATTACGAATCGCATGGTGGACCAAAGGTTCTATGATTCCTATAGAACTCCCTTATATTTCATTGGTGATTCAATGAATGATTTTTCAATTTGTTTGCATTTTGCTCTACATTTAATCACATTTGGCAAATGTGTTAAATGTGACTGCACAAAATGCATAAAACATCAACTGCACCTGAGCAAGCCCCATATAAACAATACAATGAAACTAACTGTTAGAACAAAAAGAGAAATTCTTATATGTGTTTGGACTCTCAAAAGTTGAATTTAATTGTGTTCTCATCCATACGAAAGACTAAATTATTTGTCACATAGTCCAAAAACTTGCTGGAAACTAGTTTAAACAATTGTGCCAAAAAACTAGTTTAAACAATATCATGAAACTCACGGTTGAATTGTTGAAAAAAAAAACAGAGAGAAAAATTCTTAGATGAATATGGAGCATCACATGCATACGTTTTATATTTATTAATAAGGTAACATTTAAACTAGGAGCATATCCACTTACCACTTTCACTTTTAGTAGAACTGTCATCTTATTAGTCAATAGAACATATCCAAATACTGCACCAATATAATCACATATAAAAATTTCTTTTTTTTTTTGCTGCAACAATTCAATAGTTAGTCTCTGGATATTGTTTAAGCCAGTTACCAACATGTTTTTGAACTAGTGAGATACAATGTGGAACATATCTACGTGTCCTCAAGATCCATGTAAAAATTTCTTCAACGAAAGCAGCCCTTTTCATTAAATTTGGTTGGCCACAGCCGTGACTGATGGTACCAGGAGCAACAGCTGAATTATTGCAACAATGTGGCGCCCTTCAGCAATTCGGCCAGTGTAAACCTATCCGGAAGACTCCGTTTTTCATCAGAAAAAAATTGGCCTCTTTTGCTAGATTAGGGGCTGGCATTGGAACACGACTAAGGAGAGATGATGACAGGTGTTTTTGTTTTCTTTTTCCTTTTTGGAGAATTCAGCAAAGACTTTATTAGAACTAAAAAAAAATGTAATTAAATGCCTTGCCAAAAAAATGTATTTAAATTTTTTAAAGTTAAACCCAGGATTTCTTTTGGTATCCTTGAACTTAAAGCACCGGTATTCTTTTTAATTTAATAGCCGTGATTTAATCATATTTTATAAATATTAATAATTTAAGTTATCGAGATATGTGACCAATTCTTACCTATAAATAATTAAATAATATTGATATCCTTAAATTTTATAAATACACTGGAAAATCTCTTTCAAGGATTCAAAATTTGCTAGACTCTAATTAATATAATTTGAGTTGAGTTAAATTATAAAATTCACATTCTCTCTTAATTAACTTTTTTTGTCTATAAAATTCCAATACAAAATTTTATTTGAGAAGAATAAATATTGAACCATAACTAAATGTTACTACTTGAGTGTAATTTAAAACTAAAAAATTAGTTCTTTAAAAAAGAGATACTCGATCTAGTTATTACAAGGAAATTTTTAACGTATACAAAAGCAAAAGCAGTACCTACCTACCAAAAAAAGCAAAAGCAGTGGCCCAAATGATGAAGGGCATCTCTTGTCGCTTCCTCTCGTGAGAGTGAGATACGACGTGTGCATTCTCTTGTAACGTCAACAATTCTTGCGTTGCCATTTAGTTCCATGTCACAACGATTGAAACTTTGTATTTTATTTGATGCAGTAACGATTGAAACTTATTAAGGTTGGATTAATTATATGAAAAAAAAATTATAGCCACAATTCTAAAAATTTGTTTTCTTTTTCTTTTGAAAATTGATCTGTATTATTTATCGGGACTCAAAGGGTTCAAAATAGTTACCTTCCATCTACACTGATAAAATTAGTGAGACTTATAAATAAGAGAATGTTTGTTTAATAAAATTGATGCGGTCCAGTCTTATTTTTATTGTAATTATGTATAAATATATAAATATATATGATACCATCAAGGTATTAAACTCGTATTCAATTAAAGTTGCGATGACTGCCATGGAGAAGGGAGACCTACACTACTACGGCTAAGTGTGCTCGTGGAAAACGAGCCTTCTTTTTGCTTTTTTTGGATAATGAAAACGACCCACATTTAGGATAGGATTACGTAAATTCAGGAACCCCCGTGTTTCACTTGTGTCCGGTAAGATAAGGTCTTTGAATTTGATTGATAGGTACACTTGTTTGATTTTGCTATTTTGGGTAACTGCTGGTTGTGTGAACTGGTACAGCGTCAGAGGTAGGAAATTTCCTCTCATGTAAGTGCATGTTTGTTTTGCATTGCACTTGACAAAAGTAATTCCCTTTGAACTTAAAATCAGGATGAAGGCTATGGCACACTAGGCAAACCATACATTAGGCATTTAGTCACATTTATAAAGTATGACTAAATTTAAAAGTGCAGAAAATTAATTTAGACACACTTTGCAATAAGTGTAGTGAAATTTTCATATATCTAACCACATTTTTCAATATTTAGCCACTCTCTATAAATGTGCTAAATGATTGGTGTGTGGTGCACTAGTGTGTCATAGACAAAACCTAATAAAATGAAAATGAATAACGTAAATTTGTTTGGGTTTTTTTTTTTCAAGCCATTAGAATTACTTTTGAAGCATCTAGAATTATTTTTGGGAGAAGTAGTTTTGGAGCAATTTTTCGTTTTGGAAGAAGTACTTTTGGTGCATAATTTCACTATTACCTTTGTATTTACAATCATTCACTTACTCATTCTAAAATTATGTTGTGATAATTTTATCTCTAAAAGTAATTTTGTCTCTGAAAAAATTTTATTTTATCTTATAAAAAAAAAATTTTAAATTTATTTTTATAATATATCATTTCTAAATACAAATCAGTCATTTCAATTTTAATTCTACAAGCAATCCCTTCAATTTTCAAAGTTAAAACAAACGAATCATCCATCTCCGTTTTGGGATGTGAGTTCATTATCGGCGGGAAAAAAATGCAGCAACCTGGTCAAAACATATTGCAGAAGAAGAAGAGAACAAAAAAAAAAAAAAAAGCTATACAAGAAAAGTCCGGGGGCTTTTCAATTAGATGATAATAATATAACCGTATCGCTACATGAAAATAAAATTCTAAAATATTATTGTTTTACTTTCTTCACTTTCATGATTTATGATTTAATTTTGGGGCGTATTAATATAAAAAAAATATTTATCCTATACCCACAAAAAGAAAATATGTTTATCCTATCATTAAAATTCGAGAATGAGCGTTTTGTTGCCTTAGCACTCCAATATAATTGAGCGTTTCTAACGCTTCAAAATGTTATTAAATTATACAATAATGTTAGTGAAACTCTTTAATAACATAGACTATATACTACACTTAAAAAAATATTACTAAAGAATTTTAACAGTACTTTTATATTTTTAGTAATAATTTTCAAATGTTAGTAAAATTTTTTAATAACATCAATTTTTTATTAATAAAGATTAGTAAAAGTTGAATATGGTGCAGTATGGTGATCCGCCCTATCTTATTTGAACAAGCCAGATTGCCTCCTACGCGAGAATATTACACACACACAAAGTAATATATTAGACTTTAATTTGATGTGCTAAAAGTGTAAAGCTTTTTTATAATCATCTAATTAAATATTGTTACATTAGGAAACAAGCTCGCTCAACTTAGTAACTATGCCAATTAGTCTTAATGAGTTACGAAAGTCAGTTTAAACTTATTCCTACCTTGATAAAACATACACTCTCGTCCCTCCCTAACAAACTTAAAATAAGTTATACTTTAATCCATTTTTAATTTCTTCATTAAATTTTTACTTTTCTCAAGCTTATTATTTTAATTTTGATCAACTACCCTTTATTAATAGATATACACATTAATTTTTTAAATAAAATAAAATATTCATGACTTATAATAATATAAAATATTGATATGTATAATGTAATTTAGTTTTTTAAAATGTTAACTATATTAAGGAAACAAATAATTAATAGTAACAATAATTTGTATAATTATTTTATTAAAAATAAAAACCCTGTATGTTCTCGACTATTGATTTTATATTGTTAATGTATATTTTTAATACTAAAATCATAAGTTCTTCTTATTTCCTTCTTCATAGTTTATCTTTATATACAATATTAAAAATAATTTTATTTTATGTATACTAATATTCTAAAATTAATATCTAAAAAATATGCACTTTCTTTTTTAAACTATAAAATTATTATTACTATTAATTTTTTATTCTTTTAGTATAGTAAAAGTTTTAAAACTTTAATCATAACGATGCATATGAACTCCATGTAGAGACGCAAAACCCATAAAAGATCTGAAATCTTGTGTGATGCCCTAAGTCCACGTGTCCTGGGTCATGCTTGACATAGCCTTTTTGGTACCCAAAACCTCAGTCCTATGAACCATGTTGATTTAGATGTCTGCAAGATTTTGCAGAATGAATTCGCTATAGCGAGAAATCCTTGTTGTAGTGAGTAGGCAAGCCGACCTGCCTCCTTGTATCAGGTAGTCTCACTCAGTGAATGGGTGCTTCAAGCTTGCTACAGCTAAGTCTGACTTGTTGAGCGAGGACCCTTGATGTTAGAACGTGTTAAACAATGCAGTTTCGTTTAAGTGGAACCCCTTAAAAATACCCCTTCATGTCGCGTTTTCACTTAGAAAAAAGCAAACCCTAGCTCTAAATCCTCCCTTCCTCCCTTTCACTCTTAATCCCACTCAAATATACTTCCTCTAAGCTTCAAGGTAAGAGATCTTTGATGGTTTATTCTCTCTTTCTCTTCTTTTCCATGTTCTTGAGTTTGGGTTATTTATGTTCTCCATTGTTGTCAAGTAGGGGTGTCCCCAAATGTTGTTAGAGTTGGTTTAGAGTTATCTAGAGATTATTAAAGATTAATTATGGGTCTTATGGTTGTTATGGTAGACATTGGTGTTATCCCCGCTCCACGAAGCTCCATTGGTGTTGATACCACTTATTCCTCCCCTCTAGGTAAGTGGGTTTGAACTCATAGCCATAGGTTTACCATTTTGAGTATGTTTATGCATTATGATTGTTAAATATGAAAGAGGATATGAGAATATGATTTTATACACATTGTGTTGAAATAGCAAAAACTGTGATTTTGTGATGATAGCATGAAAAAATATTTTAGAAAACCATGGAACCATGCATGATTTTTATATTGTATAGTATGAAAATGTCTTATATGCTCAAGGAAAGATTTATTTGGGAAATATGTATTGTAGCAAGTTTGCTATTTTATCAAACATGTTTTTATGAGTTTACGATATCACTATGATATCAAGATTTCATATTTCAAACTATGTTTTTAAAGTATCACTTATTTTCATGAATAGAAATGTTATTATGATTTTAGAGTTTTCAAGATTTTGAAACATGATGTTTGAAGTATAGCATTAGAATTATCAAACTTATAAAAGTATTTTGTTGAGATATGATTTAGAATTTGTTCAATCATATGAAATTTAGAGCACGGATCTTCATATGATTCATGGTAGTTGGTGGCTACATACTCTGTGGGCTTTGAAGTCACGATGTCTACAAATGAGTGATTCCTTGGACATGATTTCGTAGCCAGTTATACTAAGGTTAACTTTAGAATTACATAGATTCAAAGCTCTTAGAGTACTATGAGTTTTTAAGAGTTTTCATGAAACTAAGAAGTATGGAATTCAATATGATTTATATCAATTACCAGATACATATTCTATGAGCTCTTGAAATCACGGTGCCTGCAAGCTGGTCATCCCTTGTGCGTGATTTCATTGTCATAGTTATGCTAAAGTCAGATTGTTATAGTTATATGAATCCAGAGCTTCCAGTGATAAGAGAAATTCGAGACCTAGTGAGATGCCCTAGAGTAATCAAAGAAATTCGGGACCTAGTGAGGTGCCCTAGAGAAAATAGAGAATTATATTGTTATATCATATTTAATATGCATAACCAGAGAAATTCGATAGTTTTTGTTATCACACTATATATATATAGCTATCCAGAGTTTACTATTTTTCAAGGATTTACCGCACAGGTTAAAATGATTTTATGATAAATTGTGAATTCAAAAATATTTTTATGAATCTATGAACTTAGAGATGTTTTCCCATGTAGTTATGTTTATAAATATCAAACGCTTTATGCTTGTTGCATGTATATTGTATTATTGTATATCCCTTGGACATCTCATGTGGGTTGTGGGTGACAATCTACTCTTAATTGACTCACCTCTCCCTTCCTCCTCAGTTGTAGGTACCAATATAGTTCATCACGTTCCTATAGACGCATATGTTCTAGTGGTGAGCTTTACATTGCTCTAAGACTTAGATTATGCTTGTGTTAAAGTTAAAGTGCTCAAGTAGATATAGAGGCATGATGGAACCATGCATTGTATTTTGAGTTATTATATTTATTTTCAGAACTAATGTATCTACCTATATATTTTCAAAATTTAAGTATGAATTCGAAATGTAATTTGTGGTTAAGATTTATGTAATATGCTAGATAAGCATTCATGATTCAGGTTTCGAGTACTAACCGATTTTCAAATTATGATTACGATCATGGAATGAAACAGTTAACGTTTTCACGAATAATAGATTTGGTTAAGATGTTTTTAGAGTTATATACGATAAATATTTCAGTTTTACTAATTAGAGTATTATGTTTTAAATAGAGAATTTGATGATGAGTTAAATTTATTCATGTTTTGAGAACGAAAATTTGTTATTTTATGCATTTAAAGAGATACGTTACCTATAAGACTTACGTTGGGATGAAATTCCATACAGGTCACGTTCAGGATCGGGTCGTGACATCTTGGTGCCTGTAACCCTTACTAAACCCGTGAATAAGAACTTTGGGATAAATATTAGAATTCTTGGCCCGTTGTTTATAGATGAAACAAGAGCCAAGAATATCAAAAACTTACGAAAATAGGAGAGAAGAAGGAATAAACCTTATAATTTTATTGATACTAGTTGTTTGACTCGTGCAATGCATGGAATGATAATAAAAAATAGTTTATTGACCATTATCGAAAATAAATAATAATTTATTTAAATGTATCTTATAGAAAAGTGAGTATATAAATTTATTTTGAAAATAAGTTAAAGTTAAATAATTAAATAAATGAACAAAATATAAATGAATATGGATCTAAAATGAGTCATTCTATTTTATATCTTATTTTGAATATCATATTTATAAAGCTAGAAAATCTCGATAAATGACCTTTAACTAACAATAAAAAGCCTATTTTATAAAAATTTTGCACGTTTCGATAGTTGAAATCGATAAATAATAAAATAGAATAAGTTGATATATTTACAATATCATATGCCATTAATATGGACGACAATGGTATTATAGAAGGGACATGCCTTTAGCATTTTGTCCGAATTTAGAATTTTGGCCCCCATCCACATCCTTATCCCGCCATGGGTCCCTATTCCTATTTCTCACAGGAATTTGAATCCTTCAGGGTATTTGCAGATTTATTAAAACAATTCCAAAAAGACAAAAATTTAAAAAATATTTTGATATTCAAATATAAATATGCATAATAACAAATACTACTAATGCAACATAATTCAAATTAAAAATAAAAATACATACATAATGCAAATTTAATAAAGATAATTAAAAGAAATGATGTGTGCTAAGATTTTCCTTTGTGTGTGTGTGTGTAGATACATAAGTGGATATTTAAATAATTTATATAAATGGGAAATTGGAGATCTCTATGGGCTAGGGATCTCATTCCTTGTCCTTACCCCATTCAACAAACAGTAACTCCGCCTAATTCCCATACAAATTATGACATGCTCATTGTGTTTGTTACTAATAATGTAACAAAAAGTTTCCTGAATTGATTTCCACTAACTCAATGATTTCCTTTATACCTTCAATAAATTTATTGTTTAAGAAATGTATGAGAAAATTTTTTCTATTCATATATTAAGTTTCCAAACTGAAAAAAAAAGTTTTCAATAATACATGAATTTATCATTTTTTAAGGATAATTTGAAAAAAACTTAAAATGGTGTTAGCTTGATACTTAATGCTCAATTATATATTAAATAAGGAAATCATAATTTCATAACTATTTGGTTTCTGTCATTTTGAATTTAAGCCCTATATAAGTATATTAAATATGTATTTGACTTTTATGAATATTAAAAATTTAGTTTTTGTCTTATAAATATTTTTTAAATTCTCTTTTAATTTTTATAAATATTATTATGTAAAAGTGATAACTAACTGTAAACCATAAATATAATACAAAAAAAGACTAAAATAAAAAAAAGCTAAAACAAAAATAATCAATAAAGATATTAAAAGAGTTATAAGATGAAACTGATAAACAATCATAGTGAATACTCTTATTATATAATGAGCTATCTATCTCATTTTAGTAAATCAAGGCTTAATTTTTAGTTTATAACAAATATTATAAATTAACATGTACATATTGATTAAAATATAATGTATTATATTGATTATATATTGAATCTTGAAATAACATATAATGTCTATTATATGCCAAATTTTGAAATAACATATAAAATAAAAAATAGTTTATAAATTAAAATGATTACATCTTATATCGATCTTTATTATATAAAAAAAAGACATGGCATTGATTTATTTATTTACTAATTTATCTTCTTGATTTTAGTAGATTAAGAACAAATCAATATTATTGATAAGATATCATTACCCTATATATATATATATATATATATATATATATATATATATATATATATATATATATATATATATATATATATTTATAATAGGTATATATATTAATATTAATTAATTGATAATTAGGAGTGTATAAGTAAAGTAACATAACTTATCTAATTTAAAACTTTTTAAACACTTGTATTTTAAAAAATAAACTATATAATTTAAAATTACTTTTTATTATTTATTTATTTTATTTATAACTAATTATTTTAAATAAATCTAATATATAAGGTTATCAAAATAATGTACAACATTTGTCGCTATGTAGATTTCAGCATAAATTGCCAATATTAAAAATAATTATTAAAAATATTGGAATTATATAAATTAACGATAGTAAACTAATAAATTAATATTGTAGATATGATTAACATATATATATTGATACGTTAATTGATTTTGACATATTTTGAATTAATTTAATAAATCACAATAAATTAAATTATTGGAATTTTCAATTCCTATTAAACTTTGTACGGTTCAATATAAAATGATCCAATTTAAAACTTAAATGGGAAGAAAATAAAATTAATTTGTATTTTTAATTTTGAATACCAACATGTCGATTTTAAACATAATAATCGATTTGCAAATTAATTCAAATCTCAATTTCTAAAGTTGATTCCAGGTATATGAAAGTTCAAATGCTTCATTGCTTCAATTTTCCATTATTAATAGACCCAAGAATACCTTTAATTAATAAATTTTGAATTTCAAACTTTAGTCAACAATAATATAGAAACTTGCTAAAAGACTTTTAATTTATGTATTTGATTACCTCGTACAAATCAAATACCAAGGTCATTTGTTAAACGTTGAATATTCAAGGTTTGCAGTAGCCAAAGATCATGTCATGGCAACAAAGGATCGTGACTCATAATATCAATTTTAAACTTTCCTACTCTCTTGTTAAGTTTCCTATTTTTCTTTCATTCACACAATTGTTGTATCAAATCTTTCTTGTTTCGCTGCCTTGTCATTTTCTACGTAAATATCATCAAAATCCTTGTAAATATATTCAAAATATCATGTACAAATTGAGATGAAATTGAGATAGTCCTCTCATCTAAGAAATAAAACAAAACAAAAATAGAAATCAAAGTAATACACATGCAAAATAGTACATTAACAACTAAGATGAAATTGAGATGTCAACTTTCAATATTTTTTTTGATGAACCTAAGGTATCCACCATAGAAGCACATGTGAAACTGATTATAATCATGAATTTAAATAAAAATGGAATGCTAAAATTTGAATTGCAGGAAAATATTGAAAAATTATTCTTTAGTTATTGCAATGCAATTGTATTATTAAATATCGATAATTTTCAATGATATTCTAATGATATATAATAATTATGATTATGATTTTTTGATAAAAATATTAATTATTAAAGTTATGAAAATTATCGGCCCCAATTATTCTGGAAGTGACATATGGAAAATGTACTCCAAAGGTGTTTTGAATATTAGTATTATAGATTATAGATTTAATTAAATGTCAATAGGTTTTAAATATATTTAATTTTTATAGTGCAATCCTACTATTAAATACTGATGACTATCAATTATATTATAATAATATGCAATAATTACAGTTTTATTTTTTAAAAAATAATTAATAATAAAATTCTTAAAAATTATGGACCCTAAATCATTCTCATTATGATACCTGAAAGAATTTTCCTCATAAGAGTGTGAAATATTAGCATTATAGATTATAGATTAAAAATTAAACTAAATGGTTTGAAGGCAAGTTTTGCCTCTTTAAACATGAGTAGATCAAAATAAATAAAAAATAGAATCTAAAAACATTAATCCTAATTAACTTCCTAAAGATTTGATGCTAGAAAGATTTAATCCTAAGCTAAAATACTTAATCATAATCAATTTAAATCAGATTTGACCTTTACAAAATTTGGATCAAATTTGATTTAAATTAAAATAAACTTAAACCATTTAAAATCTAAACTAAATCTAACAATCAATTTATATTAAATTATAATTTGTTGCACTAAAATTAAAATCAAATCAACTAATTAACGTAGATTCTCTCTAGATGTGTTGTGCCCTGTCATGATCAAATCACCAATTAATTCTGATATGTTCTTGATATGTTGCATATTCTATATAACTACTTTCTCTCCAAGTCAAATAAAGAATCCAAAATCTTCAATGACGGTTAAAGCTATTTGTGTTGGATTCTCTTGCAAAGCACTTCTCATTTGTTCTATGGCGTGCATATCAATATCAATATATATCAATATTTTATATTATTATAAGCAACGGCCTACATATTTTATTTTGTTAAAAACTACATATATATATATATATATAGTTATTAATAAAGGGTATTCTAGTAAAAAAATAAAGAATGAATGAAAAAATTAAAAATAGATTAAAATATAGATTTTAATTTCTTAAGTTTTTTAGAAAGATGAGTGTATGTTTTATAAATAGTGCAATTAAGTCACCTTTAAAGGGAAGGAGTTGAATTTTGCTCTATATTTATAATAAATTGAATATATTATTATTATTATTATTATTTTGGTAAATGAGCAAATAAATGAAAAGAATATATTATTAGTTGACCGTATATATAACTTTATACTATATATCAAAATTAAACCACGTGATAACATGAAATATATCTTTAGTAGTATATACACTCGATATAAAATACATGATAATCTACGTAATGAATCGATTATCATTCGTGGGAACGACTCTAAGTGAGAGGGTTTACTGAGAAATTGAGAAAAGTAAATTTGAGTTATTGGATTTTATGTGAATGATCTATAATAAAATATAAAATTACATAATATTTTTAAATGATTCATGACCATCAATTACCATTAATAATTTTTAATTCTATCCATTGTGCTCTTCACTCTCATAATAAATCACCTATCTCACTATAATCATCCCCATCATTCATAATCATATTCACTGCATAATACTCGTTGATACGTAATGAATCGATTACCAGCATAATGGTGATCAATTAGTATTCACAATATATAATGCATATCCACTGTATAAATATCGGCATGCATATATCGTGTGCAAAATAATAATATTTTAATATCCTCTTTCATTTTCATGGCTTGTACAGTTTCAAGCCCCTTCAATATATATATGTACCCCTCCCATTTGCTCATATGTAAGAGATTTCACAATATCCAATTAGTCTCGGTTGGATAAGATCCTAGCCGCCACCACCACCATTATGGAGAGTTACACAACAATTCTGGTGATGATTCTCATGTGGACATTGCTTCACTTCATCATCATCCCCAAACTAGTACTACTACTTATCAAGAGAGGCCATAAACCCATCAAAATGCCACCAGGGCCTTACCCTTATCCCATAATAGGTAACATCTTAAAGCTTGGCCAAAAACCCCACCAATCACTCTCAAACCTATCCCAAAAATATGGCCCCTTAATGACTCTCAAGCTTGGTAGCTTGACCACCATAGTCATTTCCTCTCCTGAAATTGCCAAAGAAGCACTTACAAAACATGACCTAGCCTTTTCAAGCAGAGAAGTCCCAGATATGATAAGAGTAGTTGACCACCACAAAGTCTCTTTGGTGTGGTTACCCGTATCAGATAATTGGAGAACTCTAAGGAAACTTTGTGCTACAAACATATTCTCCCCTCAAAAGCTAGACTCCACCAGCATACTTCGCCACAGAAAGGTAATAGAGAGGATTAGTTTTATGTCACACCAATTATCTATCGCCTAATTGAGAAAAATTTCTGATCTATGACATCTGCATTATCACATCTTAATGAAGTGTTTATTTTTTCAATCCTACCGACCTTTCATAATATTCTAATCACATATTAATAAATGAGAAATGTCGTGTGACAAAAGATGTTGAAAATTAAACAAAACGATTTTGGTGAACATATTTCATAATCAATTATTGAGTTAATTTCTATTGTGACTTTGTGAGTAACATTTTGTTGATAGAACTTATTGTCAAAGTTTTTGACCGAGAAAATAAATATGATTGTTAGATAAAATAAAATAATATGATTCATTTATCTATCTAAATATTAAGATACATTTCATATTATTCTGTCAGATAAATTCAGTTGTTAGACAAAAATTCCGACATTCAAGCATTTTTCTTCTGTCGTTAGACATTGTAGTTAGTTAGTTATGACAGTAGTTACACTTTTATATGTATATATCAACCATAAGCTAGGATCAATATCAATGCAACTTTCTGATGATCATTCATCATTTCAACATAAAGGTGAAAGAAATGGTGAACTTTGTGGGCACATGCGGCACAAAAGGTGAAGCCATTGATATTGGTCAGGTTGCGTTCACAACAATAATGAATTCATTGTCCAACACCCTTTTCTCCAAGGATTTTGCTCGGTATGGAAGCACAAGTATTCATGATGGGTCTCAAAATTTCAAGGAGCTTATAGAGGCCATAATGGAAGAGGGTGGAAAGGCAAATGTGGCAGACCTTTTCCCACTCATTCGTTTGCTTGACCCACAGGGCATAAGAAGAAGGGCATTGGAACGTACTCAGAGGCTATTGAATATTTTCAGTGGTATCATTGATGAAAGATTGCGGTTAAGAGCTTCTTCAGGCATGGGTTCTGGTGAGGCATCTTGTGATGTGTTAGATTCTTTCCTCACTCTAATGGAAGAAAATAATGGTTCAGCTGAATTGAGTCGCCTCCATTTCTTACATTTACTTGTGGTGAGTACTTCATTCTACAAGAAAATATTTTATGAGTTTAATTTTGAAGTATAATCAATGCAAAATATTTTATAATTTCATGAAATCAAAATTTTTTATTTGTATATTTTTTTAAATAGTGGGTGTCAATTATCATAATCGAGGTGTATTTGCAAAGAATGAGTGTTAATTATCATGATTGATGTGTCAATAATGCATAATTGAATGAATGTATAAATAACTTATACACTACTAATACATATAAATTAAATATATTTTTTTATTATTTTTTCACCCGTATATTTCTCTAATCATTATTGTGGCCTTTGTGGGACTTTCCTCAAGCATTATGGCTATTAAGACACCCTTCTAACGATGATCTTTCTTAAGATTTGAATTTTATCATGTACCGGAGAGTGTAACTCCGGCAGAGTTAACCCTTGTTCGTTATTACAATTTTTTTTATGACATCAATAATTGTTGCCACTTTAAAGTAGTGGAGTACTGCGTTAAATATGTATCCGTGGGAAACATTTTACGGCCACTTCCAATTTTTTTAGTTATACTTAATTTATAATTTTTTTTGAATTTTTTATGCTAATATATAGATAGAGTAATAGTAATAACAACAACAACAATAATAACTACTAAATAACTACTATTATTTAGTTTATTTAATTTTATTTTATTATTAATATAAAGTATTTTTATATTGTTAGTCAATCATATATTATCATATACGTGACTTTTGAGATGGTTATCATAAAATTCAAATATTTTTAATGACGTAACATTATATAATTAAATAATTGTGTAATAGTAATACATTAATAATGTATTAAAATTAAACTCTCATCATAATTTATGCTAACTTTTAAAATATTACTTTCTGTTTTGGTTCAAGATTTATGTTTCACACATATGTACATTAAATTTACGTAGTAGTAAATATTATAATGTTGTGTTTTATTTTAAATTTTTATCTAATTTCAATGAAACAATTCTAAAACATCAATCATATTGGCTATATCATGCTCCGTAAGTATGATATGGTCAATGATCATTCAGAAAAATTGTGAAGATTTATTTATATACATGTACAAATCCATATACTGTACATACACATCCAACTATTTACGACATTTTGTTAGTCATTTATATCATCACTCAACTAAATAACCCCGGTGTCATATATGCATGATTTTGTCCTAGGACTTATTTGTTGCTGGGATAGAAACAACAACAAGCACAGTGGAATGGGCAATGGCAGAATTGGTACATGTCCCAAAAAAGATGGCCAGAGCCAAACAAGAGCTTATCGAAGTCCTTGGCAAAGGTGGCAAGCCTGAAGAATCAGACTCCTCAAAATTCCCTTACTTAGAAGCAATTGTAAAGGAAACATTTCGATTGCACCCACCGGTTCCCTTTTTGCACCACAAATCAAAGTCCGAGGCAGAAATATGTGGCTTCAAAGTTCCAAAAGACACACAAGTTCTAGTTAACTTATGGGCCATTGGACGAAATTCAAGCACTTGGAGTGACCCAAATTCATTTGTGCCAGAGAGGTTTTTGGAGTGCAAAATGGAGATTAAAGGCTTTGATTTTGAGCTCATTCCCTTTGGGGCTGGAAGAAGGATGTGTCCTGGACTTCCATTGGCTCATAGGACAGTGCACTTCATTTTGGCCTCTCTTTTACACTGCTTTGATTGGGAGATTGTAGATGGGAAAAAGCCACAAGAGTTGGACATGACTGAGAAGTATGGCCTTACTATACGTAGGGCTCAACCACTCCGGCTCATTCCAATTCATATCAATTAATATTGAACTGAGAAGTTCAAACCAAATATATATATATATATATATAGTGAGAGTGATAGTGGTATGCGAGTATATATATTTTTTTTGGGTGGCAATGAGTGTTTAAGTTATGATGGTGAATTTGTATGCGACAATATGTTTGAATTGTGTGTTAATAATATGTTGTCAATGGTGAACCTGATAAGAGAATTTGTTATATATATATTATCAAGGTATCCATCACAAGATAACTAATCAATCTTTGAGATGATAGCCTTCTAAAAGGTAACCTAATTCCAAGATTCTTTATATATATTAACAAGAATTTTGAATAATATTTTTTATATATATATATATATATATATATATATATATATACACATATGTTATCAATTATCTTATTATGTTATTTTTTAATTATTTTTACATTGATCTTTAGAGTTCAAGGAGTAAGTAAAATCTATCTACAAATAATATGTTTGTTCTGAAATGACGATCCAAAGACACAAACAGTGGATACAAAATAAATATGAAAGTGTGATAATAGCTAAAGACTGAAAGAATTAACAGCTAATAATACTCTATGTTTAGGTAAATCCAACCAAATATTTCACTAAAAAAATATAATATGATAGAAATATAAAAGTTATTATACTTCACTCAAATCCCAAATCCTAAATATGCCAAAAATACTTATAATCTCAATACACATAAAATAGAAAGTCTCACAGGAAAAACAAATTACTGCATCGGAACTGCCGGTGGGACAGTTAGAGTGCTGCAAATGAAGCTCTACTTATGGAGCTTCAAAAGCCAAAAATCTCAATGCTACAAATAATGATTTCGGTGCTTCTCTCGTAACTAGCTCCTGGACCATTTGACAATTGGTTAATTGCCTTCTTCAATTATTTATTTCTCCTGCTGCACCAAAAGAAGCCATGGACTTTTGTCCATTTGATTGGCTTGGAAATTCAAAGCCACCGTTCACCATGTTTCTATTAACTTCAGTAGACATAACGTGAGGGATTTACTTGAAAAAAAAAAGTCAAAAAAAGAATTATAATTTAATAATATTAATATTTAATGTGATTAACTTTCATATTAGTTTTGTAAAAAATATTATCAAAATTTGTTAAGGTTCAATAAGAATTATTGAATAAGTTAAATTAGACCAAAAAAAAAAATTGTTCATTCAAAGATTGAAAAATAATGTTACATCACTTTAGTAAAAAATTGGTGGTGTAATTTTTTTGCAATGCACTTATACATGTTAACAATAAAATTTTATGAATATATTTTTTATAAAATAATTTTATACTATCAATTGATTAAATTTTAAAAAATTACAAATTATATTAAGCAACTACTAATTCTATAACCTATTCACCATGATTTAGTAATTTTTGAATTTTTATTAGTTGAAAATGTAGAATAATTAGTTATAAATATTATCGATATAGTTTAATGTTTTAACGTTCTTACATGACATGAAGGTCTCATTTGGAAGTGATTTATTGCGCTGAAAATCACATTTTTCAAGAAATTATCTTTAATATATTTAAAGAAATTTTGAAAAATAACTAGAATCTAAAAGTAAACAATTTTTATTTTTTTTTACAGAAGCTAGAAGAGTAAAAGAAACAGTTTCCAAAGATAATTAATTTTCAATTTTTTTAATAAATTATATATAAAATTTAAAGTTACACCATAATCTTATCTTACTATAGTGTTCTACACAATCCACCCGAAAAAGACTACCATTTTTATTCTACACCCCACCCTAAATTCTCACTTAATCCAAGGTACCAGCCCCTTCCTTTCCTTGCAACCAAGCTCCACCCACGACAATTAACCAACCAGAGCCTCCAATGAAAAGTGAACGCGCCGAAGAATAAGGAAAAGAAATGGAGACGCCGCAATATTGCTGCGTGTCTCACGAGTTCTTCCGCGTGGCTTCCACCAACCCTAACAGTATCGCTATCATTCACGCTTCCGGCGTCGCCCACGTTTCCACGCGCCTGCGCCGAAATCCTCCTCCTCCTCCTCCTCCTCCCACTTCGACCCTGACTTCAACAGCTCGGACAACTTCTTCACGCTCTTGGGAAAGCGCGTGGAATCACTCTCCCCACTCTACCGCGGTGACCGTTGCTTCACTTACTCTCGTCTCTCGAACGCCGTTGATTCCCTCGCCCCTCGCCTCCGCTCTATCCTCCTTGGTGCGGATGACATCCACCTTATCAAGCCCAAGCGTCAA
This sequence comes from Dalbergia oliveri, assembly GCA_030441495.1. NCBI lineage: Eukaryota > Viridiplantae > Streptophyta > Magnoliopsida > Fabales > Fabaceae > Dalbergia > Dalbergia oliveri. Next base: position 5,642,027 of record JAMLFY010000012.1, on the reverse strand, counting down.
GGTTCGTTGTTCACTTCATGGCTGGAAATTCAGTTAGTCAGTTGCTTAGTTAGTTAGACTGTTTGTTAGTTAGTGAGCTGGTTATTTAGGCTATGTTTGGGAGTTTTATAGACGATGGAGGGGAATGGTCATTGATGGAATGGAGAAGAAATGTAATGAGTGGAGTGAAAGAGAGTATGTGGTGCCCTTGTTTGGACGTTTAACAATTTTAATGAGGAAAGGGAAGAGAAATTAAACTCATTCCCTCCTTGACCCCAGTTTGGAGTGTAAAAAAAAAAATCATAGCTTTGAGTGGCGAGGGAGGGGCATACTTTCCCTTACTAGTCATTCTACTCCCTCAAAACAATGGCCACTTAATTATTGCCTTGTTATTCCCTCCATTTTCATTCTCCTAAACATACCCTCACTATTTTACAAACTTTGTCCGGAAATAATTGTTCAAAAGTCAATTGTAACTAGATATGTTGACTTTTGGACAATTATTTTTAGACGGAGGGAGTAGTTTTTAGAGGAGACCCTACCTTGGTTCTTAAAAAATAATGCCGGACATGTTGGGTCCTTTAAGAATAGAAATACATCTCGTGGTTCATTGCAATTAAAAAAGTAGGGCAAGTTAGTTCCTCCTCAATATTTTCCAAGAATTTAACGACAAATTGATTTCTGACGATTTGTAAAATAGTTTAAATTGGTCCTGTATAAAAACATAAATAAGACAAATAAATTGATCCCGACGATTTGTAAAATAGTTTAAAGTAGTCTTGAATAAAAACACAAATAAGACAAATAAGTCCAATGAAATAATGAGGAGGGATTAAGTTGTCTTGTATTTTTAATTGTGATGTTTCTTTTCTTGAGGGACCAATTTGCTTTACACTATTTTTTTCAAGGATCAACTTGGGTATTCACTCTAGTTTTTATTTTTCATTTAAGGTTGTTATGCAATGCATTAGTTGAAGGGATTAATTGGTTCTGGTGACTTAGATTTGATTTATGTGTTTCTGCGTTAGTGAACTATTTGTAAGTACGTTTCTAATGTAGTGTTTGGTTACTGTACTTGGACAAAAAATACAGAGCTATTGAGACAGTGACGATAGAAATCTTTTGTCCCACTGTCCCCAATTTTTGGGTGGATAAAAATTTGGGCAAAATTTGTCTTGGGACAAAGACATTTTTCTAGTTTTTGTACCTCTCTTTCTCCAACAGGTTTTTATCTCTAATATCTCTGTATGATATTTTGTGTCCTGGGACAATAACCTAACACTACCTCATTGTTCGAGAAAGCTAGAGGCCTGTCTTGGACTGAAGTGAAGTTTTCCCTTAACCTAAAATTCTTATTGCCAATTAGTTGAAGCCTTGAAGGGATTAGAAATCATTTTAATTGTAATTTTGTAAAGATGGTTATGTGTTAGGGTATGTTTGGTTGGAGGAGTTTTGAGGGAAAGCGAGGGGACAGGTAATTTTTAGTTTCTAAGTAATATGAAATGGTTATAAAAGTGATTAGGGGATGATTGGTAGGTTACATGATAGTATCTCAATTTAATAATTAATAGTAAGGAAATTTTCATTCTCTTGGAAGTGTCAGCAGATGCCGCACAGGCTATTATGTCATGCCCCATTATCCATTGGTGTTTTTATGTGTTAGAATGGGGGGAGATTGTGCTTGATATGTTGCGTTGGCCTGTGGTATTGTGCTGCAGGTGACGATAGTGCCAGCCAGGAAGAGGGAACTGTTCAGACATCTGAGTCATTGGAAACTATTGCGCCTAGCGTAGAGCCGGTGGCTGACTCAAATGAAGAGTATAGGCCAAAGATAGTTGGAATATATATGCCACCTTCTGTGGAATACATTGTTGCTGTTCTTTCTGTGTTGAGATGTGGGGACGCATTCTTGCCCCTTGATCCTTTTTGGCCGAAAGAAAGGTTATTGTCAGTTATTTCTTCTTCGGATGCTGATCTCATTATAGGCTCTCAATCTTCATTTGGTAAAAGTGACTTGGACCAGCTTGATGAGACACATTGGTTGGTAAAGTCAGTTAGTTGTCTTGTTTTGAACTTCTCCATTGATGAAAGCCTTAAAGAATGTATCTGTCCAAAAGATTTGACATGGCCTTGTGCCAATGAAAAGAAGAGATCGTTCTGTTATCTTATGTACACCTCTGGATCAACTGGGAAGCCTAAAGGAGTATGTGGCACCGAACAAGGTAAGTTGTTGCTGTAGTTTGTTGTACATGAAAGATTTCTTTTATATAATGTCACGTGGTTTGTGCATTTATCAGTTTACTTTTTTATCTTCTGCGCTACACGTGAGAAGCATATCTTATTTAGCAGAGACTTCAAACTGAAATCTACATAAAGGTGGTTTGGTTATATGAGAAGAATACCAATAAAGGGCCAGCGAGATAAAAGTGAATTGAAAAGGAAGTTCTAAGAAAATGTTTTTGAGAAACATTAAAATGAAATTTCTCTGTAAATTATCTGTCTTTAAAATGAATATCTCTGAACCATAATAATTATTTTATTATGTCTCTATAAAGCATAATGTCACTATATGTTTTACATTCTTTCTAGGTCTTTCAAATCGCTTTTTATGGATGCAAGGAATGTATCCTTTGAATGGGCAGGAACTATTGTTGTTTAAAACATCAATTAGCTTTGTTGACCACCTGCAAGAATTTCTCAGCGCTATTTTGACTGCTAGTGTGTTAGTTATTCCTCCTTTCAACGAGTTCAAAGAAAATGTATATTCTGTGGTAGATTTTCTTCAGGTATGGTGGTTCCTTATTGAGCTTTTTTTATTTATGTATTTTTGGTATCAATCTCTTACCTCTTTTATTTTTTTGAATTCTTCTTGCTCATTCAGCAAGAACTGCAAGTATATATTCCCTTCTAACTCAATAAATATATTTGAGAATCATTTTGTATTCGTTTAGTCTCTATCAGTTAGTAATAATATTATACTTTCATTTATTTGTTTAGCTTCACTTTCATATTAAATGCTTCTGTAGGCTTATTTTATTAATAGACTTATAGCCGTTCCATCATTAATGAGGACAATTCTTCCTGGATTGCAAGCTCATGCTGGCATGAGGGTTCAAAGTTCCCTGAAATTGCTGGTGCTAAGTGGTGAAACGTTTCCCTTGACCTTGTGGGAGATGCTTTCAACTATGTTACCACATACATCAATCTTGAATTTATATGGAAGTACTGAGGTTAGAGCAGATGGCTATCTTTCTAGTTTGAGATTTTCCAAGTTTATAATTTGTATTTGCTGGCTGGTTCCAGTTATAACATTGTTGTGCGGTGACCTTTGTCGTAGCATTGTTTCTTTTCTTTTTATGGTGCTTGTCATATTGTATTTTCCTAGTCTTTTGTATTGTTATTATCATTGGCTAATGCATTGCTTTCCCTTTTCCATTTTCTAACTAAGGTCTCAGGTGATTGTACATATTTTGATTGCAAGAGGATGCCACTGATTTTGAAGGAAGATATGCTAACTAGTGTGCCAATAGGGTTACCCATTACTAACTGTGATGTGATGATTCTTGGTGAAAATGGTGCATCAAATGAGGGAGAGCTATATGTTGGTGGTTCCTGCATCTCCAGAGGCTACTATGCTGAGTCTAATATAAAGTCTGAAGAATTTGTGCGATTGCCTCAAAGTAGTGGTTACAAGAATTCTGTTAATGCTTGCCGAAGTCAATTATACTTTAGAACTGGTGATTTAGTCAAAGAGTTGCCAAGTGGTGACTTTATATTTTGGGAAGAAAAGACCGCACTGTAAAAGTCAATGGCCATCGTATTGCCCTGGAAGAAATTGAAGATTTGCTGAGGAAGCATCCATATATAAATGATGCTGCTGTAGTTTGTCGAGATATTAAAGCAGAGCTTGTACTTCTGGAAGCCTTTATTATATTAAAAGACAAGGAAAGATCGGGTGAATTATTAATACCTGCAATTAGGAGTTGGATGATGAACAAACTTCCATCAGCTGTGGTTCCTAACCGTTTCGTCTTTACAGATTCATTTCCTGTGTCATCTAGTGGTAAAGTTAATTATGAGTTGTTGGTTCGCTCACCATTATTGACAATGAATGTCAAGGATAAGGTTGTTAATGTTGACTGCAACAGTCTTCTGCAACTCATTAAAAAGGTATGCTTTCTTTTTTTATACAATGGATTGTCTCGTCTATCAGAACAAAATCACAATTTTCTCCTTTGGATTTGCTTTTATTGATCCATATATTGTAAATAAATAGTCATTGTTGGACAATAGTGTAAACTGGAAAGTATTTGATAATATGTACCGTGCATGATTGGATATCAAAGTATTATTCTTTTTTCCATCTTTTTTTTTTCTGTAAACCTGTGACTGAGAGACTCTATGCTTTGGTTTTGTTCTTGCTGCCCATTCTTAATTGAATTTTCAACACAAGGAAGGAATGTTGGAGATAAAAACCAGAGAGACTCTGTGCTTTGTCCATACTTTAAGCCCAAAAGATTTTTGCATGAGGCAGTGTATTGGAGATGCAACGTATTCCTTTGGTCGTTGAAAATATTAATCAAGGACATTCTCCAACATAGAAGATCTCAAATCAGACACTTTCTGTGTTAGAATGAAGTAGTGCCTTTTATTTGCATTATTTCGTTTTGGAAGGATAATGTTATATGCCAGCTTTTCAAGTGTGTTCATTTTGCTAAATATGTATATATGGCTGCTTATTTTCCTTTGTATGCAGGCTTTCTTGTTTTGGAGGATTCATTATTCTCCTCCTAGTTGCATTTCATCCCTCATCCTTATGATAAATTTCTTTTTTATAAACAAAATCTATGATTGCTCTAAATGTATCTTTTCTTTATGTGATCCTAGATGCATCACAAATAATGGATTGATATATGAACCGATAATATAATGAGATCTAATTCCTTCAGTATATTCCATTGTGCATGTCTGTGCATATAACTTTTTGACAGTTAAACTATTTTATTTATTAAAAAAATTGTTGTGTCCACATTACTTTCCTTCTGGAAATAATTAGCCAATTATTACTTCTTGAAAAAAGTCCTTTCTGCAGAAATGAAGATATTGATTTTATAATTGATTTAACAGGCCTTTGATGATGCTTTAATGGTTGGAAATGTTTGCAATGATGATGATTTCTTTACGATGGGTGGTAACTCTCTTTCTGCTGCACATGTTGCTTACAATTTGGGGACTGATATGAGATTTCTTTTTACTATCCAAGTCCTTTAAAGCTTTGCATGGCTCTTCTCCAGAAAAGAGGATCATGCCCTTTGCATAATGAGTTGGATAATTGTTTGAAAATAAATACAGACAGACAAAATGACAATTTTTCATCCAATCATGTTGAAAATTCTGACCCTCGTCTGTCAAGGATGATATCCAAACGTAGTGATGGTAATTCTTCTCCTTCTAAATGCTTGAAGAGGGGTTCTACAGATGTTACATCAGGGGGTGATGAATCTTCTATCCCATGGTATTCCTCTTCAATATTCCGATCATCTTCATATAGCCGATGCAACAAGGTGTTGCATAAAGGGCCGCCTGCAGTTACTGGTACACACCAAACAACTTGGTCTGCAAATGTTCCAAGAGGTAACAGGGGTCATATGAAGGACATTTGGAAAGTTCACTTGGAATCTTGTGTTGATGCTTCACCAATGCTTGTGTTTAAAGGCTCAGACATTTATTTGTTCATTGGATCTCACTCGCATAAATTTCTCTGTATAAATGCCAGAAGGTAAAAACAAATTATAGTTTGTATTAATGGTTATGATCCATTTTCTTCCTTTTCCCTACTGTTGATCTAAACTTAATCAAATTTTTGTGATTGGGTGCTTTTTTTTAATAGTTTAGTCTTCAAGTTCTGATGATAACTTGCAGTACTTTCAACTCATTTTCTTAATCTAATTATTACCATTAGTGCACATTGATCCTATTGGTTTCTTGTACGCATGAAAATCTTTTAGTACAGATTGATGTATGATGTCAATCATAGATAAACATCTGTGCATTCTGGATGACTTAGCTTTTGTTGAAAGCATTATGGTGCTGTAGAATTCTTTTACTAGAAAGAGGGAGGAAGCTGATTGATACTATAGAGCAAAGTAATTATTATACCCTTGTGCTTTTCAGTCCGTTAAAATATCCTAAAAGATAGAATGATTTAACTATTTCTCTCTCCAAAGTTCCATTTGCACAATCTTGTAGAGTTACGCCTGTATTTGACAAGAATTGACATCTTTGTCCATGGCTTAAAACTACATCATTGCTTGAATTGTACTTGCATATTGTATTGTCATTTCCTTCCATTGTTTTAGATCTGCTTTGTAGCTGATAAGTAGGAAGTTTGGGTTTTGTTTTGTTGTAGTTGCCAAATTTATCGTATGCATGTTCAATGGTAACAATGTAAATTCTTTTGATTATAGCTATGCTTTTCACAGTAGATGCTAAAACATTTTAAAGAATTTGGCTTCTAGCACTACTAAAATTGCTACTTAATAATTGGTTTAGTGGTTCTGTCCAGTGGGAGATCAAACTAGAAGGACGCATTGAATGTACAGCAGCAATTGTTTCTGATTTTTCCCAGGTTGTTTTTCATTTATTGAAAGTATCAAGTTACTGTAGTGCATTGAGATTACAAGTTTCTAACACATGGTATTTCTCTAGGTTGTTGTTGGATGTTACATGGGAAAAATATATTTCTTGATTTTTCAAATGGACATGTCTGTTGGAGTTTTCAAACATCTGGTGAGGTATCTGGTTTAATGCTGTATCAAATCCTGTACCTATTCATCCTTGTTTGGGATTTCCTGATGACTGCTTGGAAGATTTTGGGGGTCTTTAGTCAAGTATTTTTGTTAGAACACTGGTCCTGTGAAAGGATGTAGTGATTGCTGCAGGAAATGAAAACATAAACTAGTATGTTCATTTTTGTTGATAATTTGGTATATTACTCCATTAATGAACATACTAAGAGTTCTTTTCTTTTTAAATTTTTTCTCTTGGGTGTTTTGTTCATGGCTGTTTCAAGGGAGTTTCCATTTTTGATATGCAGAGAAACTGTAGTCCTTCTGCATTCTTTCCTTTTCCCGTATTCCTTGTATTCCCCCCCCCCTTTTTTATTTTGAGGTATTTGCATTTTTTGTGGTCAATTTTAAATTTTGTTTTAAACTCATGAAGGTAAAATCACAACCAGTTGTAGACACAAGCAGACAATTGATCTGGTAACTCTTTTATGCTTCTCTTTTTGTATGATTGATCATGCATTTTTTTACCTTAATGTAGAAGTTTTGTATATCATTGTTTTGACTGATTTGTTACTTTTTTGTGCATATTTGACCCATGTTAATGTAATCAGAAGATTTTCTTCATAACAAATAGCACCAAAAATCTCCATTCTGTTGTTGACATTATAGGACAGTATTGGATGACTTTCATTGAGATTCATGTCAAGCCACCAATCCATGTATGCTACCTTTTTCAACTGCCTATCCATCGCCACCAAATCTTATGTCTTGTTTGATAACTGTCTTTGAAAACAGTTTTCAATTTTTAAAAATGATAAAACAAAAAAATGTTTGAAGAGATCTTTTTTCAACGTTGGTTTTACAACACTCAAAAAATTAGTTGTTTTAAAAACATAAGACCAAAAACACTTTAAACATGTTTTTTATGCTTTTTTTTTTAGAATAGTTGAATAACAGGGTGGCAAACTTGTAATTATGTTGTCTTTGTTGCTTTTGAGCTCCCTTTGAATGCTACGGAGTACTTAAACATGTTATTTTAAAACATATATGCACAAGCTAACACACCCACACCTCACAAACAACCCCACATGTATATCCCTTAGAATGTATGTGCAAGCTAACACACCCACTAGTATTCCCTGTGTGTTAGACAAAGTACATGCTTAAAAAGAAACTGATCAAGTCTTTGTACAGAATTTTTTATTGATGGACTAGGAGAAGCAAGGTTGGAACTTAGTTACGTATTCAAAGAGGCTGTGTCAAATACTACATGGTCCTACATCTCTTTTTGTCATGAGTCCCTGGTATACGCTACATGTAGCTTTAATACAAAGCTGTGTTAATTTTTCAGCATGTATTTGATATATATGCAGGTGTGGCTCACATGATCATAACTTATATGCTCTTGATTACAAAAATCATTGCTGTGTCTACAAGCTACCATGCGGAGGCAGTGTATTTGGGTCACCTGCAATTGATGAGGTGGATATTCTCTTTTTAAATATTATAATACAGTCACATCAGATACTGGAAACTGGAAAGTTACTGAGTGTTATTTTCTTATACCAATTTCGCATCTAGGTTCATGGCTTGCTTTATGTGGCTTCCACTGGCGGTCATATAACAGCTATCTCAATATCGGTATGATGAATTGAGAAATATTTTAATAGACAATTAAAATTATTCATTTCTTTAGGAGAGTGTAATTCTGTGCTGATATAGATTATAGACTATAGAGTGCATAGAGTGCCTTGTTTCCATATACCCAACCTCCAGGCTTTGGATCTTGTTTCTTGTGAAAATCTTCTATTAGAAACGGCATCTTCTTTCCCCAAGATTCAAAGGTGTTGATTTCTTTGTAACTGCATCAACTTTGATGTTCAATGTTTATCTTGAAATTGACAATTAAAGACCCATAGAGGAAAGAGCAAAAAAAAAAAAGATTTGAAAAACAGGAAGGGAAGTGAAGGTTTTTTCCTCATGATCTGAGTGTTGCATTAGAAGGGGCTTATCTGGTAATGTATGGGTTAAAGGAGGTCTACAGAAACCTCTTAGCTTGCCTTTTCACAGCAAGCTTAAGAGTTGAACAGTTAAACTAATGGTTAACCTTTGAACTGACATGTATATGAAGAGCCTAATGAATTATAAATTAGCATTTTGTTGCGGGCCTAGTGTTAACTAGTTGAGTTTTTTTTTTTTCACACCCACTCTGATTTATAGCCAAACTGGTATAAACAAGCACATGTATAGTTTTGCTTGATTTTCCATAGCTTTTGAGTGAAAAGCTTTAAGTGATGAACAGGATTGGAAAAGAAAATATAATCAAGAGAAAGAAAGAAATGATTGAGATTGCATAGCATTTACCGAATAGATGCATTAATCTGTTATTGTTGCCTTATGTGGAAGTTACTGTATGTAGAAGTTACCTTTCAAGTCAATTGGGCTATTTGTCTTAATCAGACTGAATTACTGCCTTATTAAATCCAGGTATCTCCATTTAATATATTGTGGGTACATGAATTAGAAGTCCCTGTGTTTGGTTCCCTGGCTGTCACTGAAAATGGAACTGGTATTTATTGTTCACTCTTTATTCCTTTTGATTATGCTGTCTGTCTTTCTAACTATTTATGTCTGGTCTAAGATTTTCTCCTTATACCAGTGTATTTTTCTTTTTCCTGTTTGTTGCAGTCATATGTTGCATGGTAGATGGGCATGTTCTTGCATTGGATCCAAATGGATCCATAGTTTGGAAGGTATGGACTTCGTTATGGTTGCAATCCTAAATTATCTTACCGGATGGATAGTAGTTTTAACTTGCATTAGTGGTAATTTTGCTCAGCAAACAACTGGCGGTCCTATATTTGCTGGGCCATGCATACCTTCTGCTCTTCCACATGAGGTATGTCATTCTCTTACTAGACTTACAAAGCTAATTCTTATTTTTGTTTTAATGAATTCAATCCACTCATCTATTCATGTCCTTTTGTAAGGGTCAATAGAAGATTGTGAGAATTGATTTTGGTCTGATTTAGGATATAGGGTGATTTTTGTTTCAGGTTTCCTTTTTTGACAAAAAAGGAAAAAAATAACTTTTGCAACTAAAAATAATCACTCCATATAAGCCACTCATATCAGCTTCTACTCAGACTCAAAACAACCTCATAGAAAAGTGATATATATTATGATAATATGGAAAGTGCTTTGGGATTAATCAAGTCGGTACTTGGGGGTGTAGCACAGCCAAAGTTAAGACTATTTGTCTTTGTGAAGTCACGATGTTAGTATGACTATGAATTCTAAGGTCAACCTATTTGTTTCCATCATTCTAAATAGTCAGTTGACCGGTTTATTGATATCAGTAGTTGTTTTGTTTATTCCACTGTAGGTGCTAGTATGCTCCAGAAATGGAAGCGTGTACTCCTTCACACTGGTGAGAAATAGCTGATAAACTTGTTTTGATTTTTTTACCTTCTGCTTTTACCATTTATTTGGTGGATTTTACTGTATGGTATTCATTGTCAGATTATTTACAGTTTACCTATAATTGGATGGGGTTATGCATTCTAGTGTTAATTAGTACCAAACTTGAGAATAAAGTGTGAAAGAACAACTATTAATCTCAAATACTGAAGGGCTGGCTTTATTGAATCATGCCCCATGTAAAAATGTGCACTATGAATGTGATTCATTTGGCTTCATAGTTGTTTTGATCCACATGTTGCCTTAACTCCAGGAGAAGGGGGATCTATTATGGGAGCACAATGTTGGAGATCCAATAACTTCATCTGCTTATGTTGATGAGCACTTGACGCTAGAGTCTGATGGCTCACATTCTTCAGACAGGTTAACATAATTGTTTTTCTTAACTAAAGGAGTAAATGCATCCTATCAGCTATCAAATTCAAGCAATTTTTCTCTTTTAACTTTTTCAGGTTAATTTGCATCTGTTCCAGTTCTGGACGCCTACACATAATACGAGAGAACTTGAATTTCTCTGGAGATGAAAATCAACAGACAATTGATGTGCAGGAATTTGCAAAGCTAGACTTGCCGGGCGATATATTCTCTTCGCCGATAATGATTGGCGGTCGGATTTTCATTGGTTGTCGAGACGATTACTTGCATTGTGTTGCCCTTGAAATTCCAAAGCAACATGAAAGTTAAATCTGATGTATATAGCTGAAATTTTGTTGAACTCTATTAGGTGGATTGATTCTCTATATGAAGTTACAAAGCATACACAGGTTATAACTCAAGCTAGAATTCAACATGAGATTTGATTAGGCAGATTAGCATGTGAGATGCTATCTCATCATGTCCTGTAGAAAGTAGAAACGATAAGGATGTTTTTAACTTAAGCGTATAAAAAAGTTGCCTTTGCAGTTTAGAAAATAAAGATTATATTTAAGAAAGGTCATAATCATACAAAAGTAGGCAATATTTTAGTCTTAAATGTTCTAATTTACTCATGGTGAGGCCATTACATAAATTGTATTGTAAGTAGAGCACAGAAAATGGTTAAAATAAAATAAATTAAACCTCAGTAAAGATGTTTTCATTTCACATTTTTTTTGGGTGAATCGGAAAGGACATTTTTGCATTTTAAAGAGATGTATATCAAATTTGAATTTGAATTAATGATTTAAAAACTAAAAACTATAATTCACAATTTTTTTTATTATTTTCTTCACAAAAATACTATTTTTAATCAAAATTTATATAGTTTAAAAATTTATAATTTAGTCTTTATATCATACAAAAGTTTTTAATCAAGTTTCTATATTGTGTGAAAATTTACAATCAAGTCCTTATATTATACAAAACTACAAGGACTTATAAAAAAAACTTGAAGTTATAGAGATTTAATTGAAAATTTATATATAGTATATGAACTTGACCATTTATTAAATTATAAGGGCTTGATTGAAAATTTTATATAATATAGAGATTTGAAAACAATTTTTTAAACTTTAAGAATTTAATTAAAAATTAAATGAAACTATAAGAATCTATAGAGTATTTGAATATAATTTTTATTTGTTGATATTCTTAATTAATTTTCTTAATGGAGATTTCTTCATTACTCTTATAAAATTCAAGAGTATAATATCTTGTAGTTATTTTTCACTAAGAATATACCCCATATTCCATTAATCTAATTTATTAAAATATAAAAAATTAAATATTCAATCACCGAAAAAGAAATACCTTTCTTAAATTGTCTTTTTGGGCATCAGGTTTTTTTATTCTTTATTATTCTTTTTATTTTCTGAACCAACCTGTATAAATAATCCAGTAATCCACCACCTTGGATGGGTTGAGCCGGGTCCGCTTTTCTCATCTTTGAGTCACAACCCGTAGTTGAACAACTCGGCCCACTTTTGCAGCTCTTTATTCAATGTTTCTGACTTCTGATTGTGTTTGCTCTCTGTTCAGTTCGCACTACAGACCAAAATATTCTGCCTCAATTCTCGCAGCACGGCACAGACGCATGAAAGAGCTTGAGGTGTTGGTGTCAGGTTGAAGCTCAGTTCCGAGGTTGTTGTTTTCTTGTGATTTCTAGCAAACCCATCACCGAACTCACAGGGAACCCTTTAACAGGTGCATTGTGTTAACCTTTTCTTATTTTATTATTATTATTTTATTTTTTTGCACGACCCATCGAGTTTGGAAAAATAAAAATCGAATCTTTTGCCGGATTTCATAGTTTTCTACGAATAGAAATCATGGCTTTTGTGGTTCCTGGGATTTGTCTGAGAATGTTTTTAAGATTCGAAGCTCCTCTTTCTCTCTATCTCTTCCTGGTAAGTTACTATTCAAGCTAGTCCCTTTCTTTACAATGTTGTCCCAAATCTGCTTTGCCCTGGTGCATTGAACTGTGTTGCCTCACTATTAACGATTACTGTTATTGTTACAAGCAATTTTCCTTCTCTCTCTAGGTGATTTGGGTGTTTGTGCATGTATATGTTTGAATTTGTGATTGTGGATTCTTCAATATGTTGCATTGATGTGGTGGGTAGTACATGAATGCTGGGAGATATGATTACTTTTAAGTAATTCAGGGCATAGTATAGAGATATGGTCATCTGTCTCAAGCTACCTAGAGCTTGGATCAAGTGGTTCGGCACTGGATTCCCTTAACTAGGGGGATTTTACTCTTCTAAAATGAGAAGGTTGGTAAAGAGCAAAAGTGGAGGGTTAATCACCCTTGGATAAATAACTTTCATCATGTGTGTATTATGTGTGGGCCCCACTAAATGATCCAACGGTGATAAACCTCTCATTTTTACATTTTACCAATCTTTCTAGCTTTGAGTTTGAGTCTTAAGGGGTGTTGGGAGAGTTTTGCCCCACAGTGAGTTGACGTGGCTCAAATCAGATTAATTGGAGTTCAGAATACTTTAGTTTAGACCAAAAAAAAAAAAACAGAGTTATATTTTATGGATTAGAATTTAGATGCATGTATGTTGGCATTTTTTTAAAAATAACTAAGGAATTTCTCCTTTTTGAATTGATGTGGTACAAGCATTCAGTTAATTTAATTATACTGTCCTCTGAAGTGTTTCTAGTTTACCAATTTGAAGGTTTTTAATGAGTAAGCTGAAAATCCTGTTTGAATCATGGATATTTAAGATCATTGTTCAAATATCTGGGTGATGGCCTGCTCAGAAGGAGAGACCATGTCAGTGGTTGCTGCTCCACGGAAGCCTCGGATTCTACTCGCCGCTAGTGGGAGTGTTGCTGCTGTCAAATTCGCGAATCTTTGCCATTGTTTCTCTGAATGGGCAGAAGTAAGAGCAGTTGCCACAACTGCATCGTTGCATTTTATTGACAGAGCATCAATTCCAAAGGATATAATTTTGTATACTGATGAGGATGAATGGTCTAGTTGGAAAAAACTAGGTGATAGTGTGCTTCACATTGAGCTTCGCAAATGGGCAGATATCATGGTCATTGCTCCATTGTCAGCAAATACTCTTGGCAAGGTAATTATATTTATAATTGTATGCAGATTCTGTCTCTAGACTTAGTTAATCGATAAAATCATGGCTTATACTTACCTGCATATACAGTTTCAAGCAAGTTTGTACAATGTTAGGTATGTTCCTGTGCATCATATGATGTTCAGCTTTTATTATAAATCTTATATAGGGTTGCAGGCATGCTTCCATTTATGTGCTTGAATAATTGGCATTCCCTGCTTTCTTTCTTCTCATATGTTAAACTTAAATATGTGCTGTTCTAGATTGCTGGAGGGTTATGCGACAATCTACTTACATCTATTGTCCGAGCATGGGATTACAGTAAGCCATTCTTTGTTGCGCCAGCCATGAACACCTTTATGTGGAACAATCCTTTCACAGAACGACATCTGATCTCCATTGACGAGCTCGGCATTTCTCTCATCCCACCTGTTACAAAGAGGTTAGCTTGCGGGGATTATGGCAATGGTGCAATGGCCGAACCATCTACCATTTACTCAACAGTAAGGCTATTTTCCGAGTCAAAGGCCCAGCAAGGTAATGGTGATATTTAGCAATGTTGACTGACAACTGTACAACTATGAATGGCTTACTAGGACCTGTCTTGGCTCCTTGATCTTGTTTTACTTGCATTTGCTTTTAGCATTTATGTTTCTCTTAAATCCAGGTCCAATCTAATCATAGGTGGTGTGTTTTACTGTTATGATGCAGTCTCCTATCTTCTAGTGTAATGCTTTCACACCATTAGTAACAGTTCCAGGTGTGTATGCTGTTATACACAGATATGTACCATTATTTTGAAAGAAATTTTAGTACACGTGAGATTGCTACCCTGTCTGTAGAATGACTGCAAAATACATATGGGGGTGTTTGTTTAGTGTTTTTTATCCCAATTTTTTGTCCATTTTCTTTACTTTGATCTTATCCTTTTCCCTTTCTCACCTCATGTCCGATATTGTAATGAATGCATCAGAAATTAGTCAAATTACTGTGGCAGATGATCAAAAGAAGCCAGTTAGGATATGTTTTTTAACACAAGCGTTGAATGCTTTACTGTCCATGTTGTGCTTTATTGCAAATCTTTGCATGGCCAGTTGAGTTAAGATAAAAGAGGATTATTATAGGCAGATTTGATGGCTAGTGTGAACTTCGTCTGAATCTATACGACATGGTTCAGCGATACCATTTAGTGAAACAAGGTGTGATGGTCGTCAATGTAGAATGCTGAATGCAAAATGGATAAACTCTCATTCTGAGCATTAGTAGCCTGTGATCAAATGATGCTAACGAGAAGGATGGAGTATATTAGATAATTTTCAATATCACTGGCTAACTTTTGAAAGAAAAAACGAAGGGACAGAGCCAGTAAGAGAATAAATCAGTCCTTTGTGTTGTTGAGATTGCATGTGCAAGTTTTTCGACTGCAAGAAGATCCATCATCCTATGAAATTGCTGAAACAATGTTGGATGAAGATATTAATAAGACAAATTATAAGGTGGACTTCATATGTTTAGATTTATCATAAACTCCTTCTATTATTAGCCAGTAGATAAATATTATTTTTATTGAATAATTTGATCAAATGATCAATAAATAGGAGATCTATGATGAACCTAAACATATAAGATCCACCATAAAACTCACCTATTAATAATAGAGATAGAATGTTGGCATTGACTTAAAAAAGACTATTTCACTATTATGTGTGATGTGTGCAATCGACGTCAAGTTTACCAATCTTCAATTTTTTGGTCTATTGTGATTGGAGAACGGTTTTTGACATATCAGTTAAGGCAATTGGTTACAATTTAGCAACAATAACTACCAAGAATGGTTACATATGTTAGACTAGGAGAAATACTTAGAACTGGTTGGATATGCTTTATATTTAATAATAAGGAGATATTCTCCCAAAAATGAAAGTTAAAAATTAGTCCGAGCTAATGATTGGCATGTTTGAGTGAATGATTGACAATTTTGAAAGAAGGGTGAAACTATTTTGCTTTCCAATTTGTTGCAAATAATGCTTTCACTGATGAATAACTACTGACTTTTTGATCAGTAAGAAATCTCCTTTATATTGAACATCTTGTATTGTTCTTTTTTTAATATAAATATTATTCTCTCTTTCTATAATATTAGTTATTTTGGATAAATTGGTTCATTGAAAACTTAATGTACAAGATGTTCCAAAGTTTGAGAGTTAAGAAATTATTGCAAGATCCCAAAAGATGAGCCTGTTTTGTTTGTGATCAATCAACAGTTCTTCACGTGACGAGAAGTCATTGTTCAAGATCTCATCATTCATAGTCAGACACAATTTGCCACCAATTTATATAACTTTTTTCGAGTCTTCTCGAGCACAAAAGCGGACAATAAATAATGTTAGCTTAAGATAATAAGGATTGGATAAAAGTTTAGTTACCTTGCCATATGTGTATGTGTATGCATCAATTTGTAAAGCATGATTAACAATTCAAGAAATATCTCCCAAGGTCAGCCAAAAATATTCCAATCATTGATACCTGATGGCGTAACAAAAAAATCAATGATATCCATGTGACAAGCAGCACATCTTTTATTAGAATCTTGGGAACATACATAAACTTCACATTAGTATTATATTATTAGATTATTAGATTTGAGTCTCTAACTTTTTTTTTCCATAAAAATTAGAGTTTATGTACTTATGTACATAAGTGTATAGACTTATATGCAATCAAAGAAGTCTGTATTTTTTGCTTATCTAAAATTTATGTATCCAACCTTTTTCATATAAATATTAAATATAACAAAATTTCTATTTTGCACAAGAAAGATGGGATGAATGAGGGAATCCAAGTGTCATTCAGGGACTCTCTCAGTTGCAGAAAAATTCTCACTTACTTTTGGAGGATTGAGTTTTTTCTTCCTCCACAATGAATTATCACCTTTGCAAGCTTGTATGAGACCCACTTGTTAGTACAAAGTTCAGAAATCTTCTTGTGAAAATCAAAATAGCTCTTGGAGAATAAAAATTCTTCCTCAGGTGTACGGTAACATGACTCACTACGTGTAACCTTTTGATGTAAGTGATAATGGTTATAAGGTTGTCCCATCACACCTAAAGTTAGTATGTTTTTATCGTATGTTGACAAATTAGAATTTGCATCACTTTACAATTTCCTTGTCAAACCAAAGATATCCTTCAGTGATTTTCCCATGCAATAGGAACTAGGAAGTGACTCAGCAACCCCATCGTCCAGATATCAAATAAAGCATTCCCTTCAAAAACAACTTTAATAAAATAAAACAAAAAGCTTCACTTGTTGCTTTGTTGCCATTACCACCATCATATTAGTGCTTGGACCACTGAGTATTCCCCATAACTTCAAGATGTGATACCATCACTCCTCCACAAGTTTTCCCTCCTGGATACCATGAGCATGCCTGAATATTACAAAGTCAAAAGCCATTTGTTGCAGGAAAAAAAGGGTTTGTTAGTGTTATTCTTTAAGAGTAATGGTATTAATATAATTCATTTATTTATCTAAAGGCCAACAATCATGCCATATAATTCTAAAATTTTAGCAATGTTTCTGGCTATCTAGCATTTTTCATTCCAAAATGTGTCAGATCAAAACTCATAACTTAATTGCTTGTTGTGATCATTGTGAATGGAGCCGCCATGAGAAGATCTCATTTCAAAGAATGTCTTCACCTTTGGCCTTCACTTTCTAGTTTCTACCTCTTCTGCTTTGCTCAGTGCTTACAAACTGCTATCTACAGCTTGGTGTACACCACAAAGGGAGGTACAAAAGTGAGGACAAAGAGAAAGTGTTACTAAGAATGTACATGTGCATTATACACTAAAAAGAAGTTACCGTGCCTCCCTCCATTGTGTTTCTATATATGATCCACACATTCTCAGAAGAAGTGGGACCTAAATTCTTGTCAAGGAATAAGATGTGCTATATTGCGGTACCAATCATCATCCAGCTAATGCTACAGTAGATATTTGTTCAATGCCCCACCTAATATGTCACAATATATATGTTAGGTTAATGCCTCTCCCACACCAAAAAAGTAAAAGGGCCAACAATATTTGCCCCTTTTATTCTATTTATTTTTTAATCAGCCAAAGTTTAAGACGAGGGAAAAACCCATCATACTCTAGGGTCAAGGCATACTTTTGGCCTTATTAAGCTACAAAGGTACTTATAAATTATTCATAAATAAAAAAATTTGAGAGTTAAACCCAAATTATGATAATATATGAACATAAAGTCTACAAAGTAAGTTAATCTCCATTGACAATTAGGCCTTAATGAATATGAAAATATCAAATAACTTATTTAAAATAAATCCTAAGGAAAAAGGGAGGAATAAAACAATTCTCTACTTAATAGTGAAGCAATTGGCAGTATGACTTTATCCCTACTAAAAGGAAAGAAGACACACAAAATTACGCCCCTTTACGAATATAAAAGTATCAACACAATAAATTATTTAAAATAAGTCCAAATTAAAAAGGACAAAGAAAGAAAAAAAATGCTACTCTCAGCTTAGTACTGAAGCAATTGACCAGAAGACACAGGATATTAATCTTAACCCCATATGGGTTGGTTACATTACATTTAATAGACTTTGGTAAAGCCAAATGTAGCTCCCCAAATCCCTTCCCATTCCGTTGAAAAGGTCAAGGAACACATGGCTTTGCCCCGTCAATGTGGTTGGTTTCTTGTACATGAATGGACATTGTGAAAGGAGCTAGGAAGAGACAAGAGTCCAAATGGCACTAAGCAACTGGTACAACTATCACTTTTCTTGTTGGTCCGATATATCCAAAACAAAAAACGGACCAAACGGTCGACAAGGGTAATTTGCCCAATTGATTGCTTTGATATGACCATGAAGTTTGCTATACAAAGAAATGAAAAATAAAAACGACCATCTTTGACTAAAAAATGTGTTGGTTATGAAATAAAATAAAGATATATAACTCATTATTCTGTCAACCAAATTGGAACAAATTTTTTGAATATCTAACATTATATATATTATTGTAAATTAAATTTCCATACACTCGTATTATAAAAGAATTTATATTGTTATCCATTCATTTAGTGGTATATCAACAAATAAAGTTCATTTTCATACTTAAAAGACCATACAAATATAAAAAAAAATTTAGGTGTACAAATATAAATATTCGATAATGTGATAGTGAAAAAAATATATGCATTAAAATCACTCTATTATATTTACATAATTTTTTTGGATTTCTTCCATACTCTCATAAAATTTAAAAATATCGATATCTTATATATCCCACTAATCTAACTTATTTAAATCTATAAAATAAAAAATTAAATCATAACCATTGAATATATAAAGGTAAGGTACCTATGAATCCTAAATTTTTTTAAGGATAAATGTGTTTTACCCAATTTTAGGTAATATGTAATTTATTCAACTTTCAAAATATGCATTGTGACGTAAACTTTTCAAATTGTGGAAAAGACAGTATAATTTTGGTAACTAATAAAGTTAATATTTATATGCACTTAACCCCGATATTTCTAATTTGTGTAACTTACACCTTGTCAGGAAATACCTATGTGCAATTAATCTCCTTGATTTTTTAATTATATACAACAAACCTATGACTTAAATTTTTAGGACGTTTTTTATATAGTTTAAAAAATTCAAGATGTCATAATAGTTTTGAAAAGTAGGATTTTTTATATAGTTTGAAAAGTTAAAGATGTCGTAATACGCATTTTAAAAGTTAGGGTTTAAATTGCACATAACCTAAAATTCAATACGGTAAAATGTATTTATCCCTTTTTTTATAGTGTCAAGGAATTATATCTTATTTTTTATATTAGTTTTTTAAATAGGTCAAAAAGAGTCCAAGTTTTCTAATAATGCAACTATATATATAAATGATTGTCCACAAAAAATTTACATTAACACTGAATCAACACTAAGGGTATGTTTAGTTTCAATTTTCATAATTTTTGAAGGAAATGCTAAAAAATAAAAATAAAAATTAAAAATTAAAAGTTATAATTTTTAAAAAAATTTCTATAAAATCTGAAAAATTAAAAATTTAAATTAAATAGGCCATAAATATTAAAAAAAAAATGCAAACTTGCAAGAGAATTGAAGACTGACGTTGAGTGAGCAAGTCCCCTGTTACCGCTCAGCTACAAGGCTTTTAATGCTTTGTTTAAACTCCTGTGGAGGAAGAGAAGATAAACCCATTACACTTGAAAGTGACGTTATTAACAAGAAACTTTACATTTTATTTTTCACTGTTTTGAAAAAAAAAAACACACGCACAGAGATAGAAACACACTGTAGGGGAAGAAGGGAAGTTCGCACAGCTCAAATCATAAGCAAGGAACTGAAATAAATTTGGGTTTTCTCTTTGTTGCAACTTTAGGTCTCTCTTCAGAATCTCACCCCCAATTGGCCTTCATACTCCATAGTTAGACGCTTTGAGATTTTTTCCTCAAATTTCACTTAAAAGTTTCAATTCTGAGCTTGGCTTGAATGTTTTCTTCATGTTCGAGTCTTAAATTTGTGCTTTTTTTCATGTGGGTAGTTTTTGGTTTTTGACTTTCTAGTTTGTGTTTTTTTGTGTTGTTGATAGGGAAGGTGGTGTTTTTGAATCTGGGAAAATGGGGCTGATTTCTGGGATTTTTATGGGGATTTTGTTTGGGATAGCATTGATGGCAGCATGGGAGCGCATGATGAGGTACCGAAGTGCCAAGCGAATTGCGAAGGTATGAACTTTTGTTGGTTTTGTTGAATCTCATTGATGCATATCAGAGATTAGTGGTGCTGTTCTATTTGTGTTGACTTCGGTTTTTTTATGATGAATGTTGGAGGAAAAACGGTCAATGAACACTGAGATGTAACCAGTGGTTGACTTTTTTTTTCCAATTTTGGAATGAAAAATTGGGAGATCATTGAGTTCATAGGATAGTCAATAACCTACTAGTGAAGGGGTGGAATCATTGTGAGAAGGGATCATATAGAGCTGCAATATTGACTTGAGTCAGCATACTTGTTATGGTTAATAACTATACACTGGAACACAAATTGGTAGGATGAGAATAGTGAGTATGCTTTTGTTAAGCATTTGGTTTGGTTGAAAAAGATTAAGGAGATGCTTCATCGACTTGTAGAATTGCTGTCCTTTGAAAGGCAGAAGCATACCCTAGTAAGCAATGTCTCTGACTTGAGATATTTTTGGCTGCAAAATACAATCCTCACTGCCTTCAACACAGACGGAAACTATTCTAGGAAGTTGAGACCTCTGATCTCTAGAATAGTGATAGCCTCTAGGCATTAATTCTAGTTATAACTGTTATACCCTAATTTGAACTACTAAACTACCCTTGTGATGAAAATACTAACATACTGTTTTGAATGAAAATGTTACAATTAACAACACTAAACCAAATTAGTGTGATTTGTGGATGTTTAACTTATGGATTCTAGTTTTATCTGCCTCCTGCACTGGAGAATGATGAATTGTATGACATTAACAAGTATATCATGTCAAGTTGTCTTTGAAGCTAGCCTTTAAAATTTTGCCATGTTTTAATCTGTGGATGTGTTTCTTTTCTTGTCCTAAAATTTATTATTTATTTGCTTTGCAGGCTGCTGACATTAAAATCCTTGGATCCCTTAATAGAGATGATTTAAAAAAACTTTGCGGTGATAGTTTGCCTGAGTGGATATCTTTCCCCGTATATGAGCAGGTGGATTGTTTTTTCTCATTTGGAAATATTACTTTGCATTACACTGATATGATTTTATACAATGCACCTATTATTCTAGTTATCTCTCATATGATTGTGCTCTTTGTAATTTGTATGACTCTTCACTGCATGGAATGGACTTTTTCAGGTGAAATGGCTAAACAAGATGCTGACTAAACTTTGGCCATATGTGGCAGAAGTGAGTATGCTTGCTTGGTTATTATGCATTTGTATAATAGTTTAGAACAGTTTTGCAGCGCCATCGATTTCTTACCAGACTTTCATAGGTTAGAACTTAATGCTTGAGGTCAATGCCTCTTTTGCAAGTCCTGTTACCTCATATATTGGGTTTACCCCTTTGGTCCAACTTCAGGTTTAACCCAATATATGTTTATCCCTTTCCTTTAATCCTGAATCACTTCCTCTAATTTTATTTCTCCTTTTTTTTTGTCTTCTCTCTATGATATTACGTGTACCTGCATTCTATACAAAATGCTCCTTCCATTCTGAGACATAAATCCCCTGTCCCTCATGCTTAGGCTCTAGCTTCTGCTTTCATTTCCTTACAAATCCTGTGAGTAGTGTTCCTGCTTTGCTAAAATAGCTGACTTGATGTTGATGGATTTGTTTACATTTAGGCAGCAACTTTGGTGATCAGAGAATCTGTTGAACCACTACTGGAAGACTACAGACCTCCCGGAATTACTTCACTGAAGTTCAGCAAGCTGTCACTTGGAAATGTGGCTCCAAAAATTGAAGGTATTAACCAACAGTAATTCCTCTGCATGTTCTTTTCCCTTCAAGATTTACTGCAAAAATATACACACTGATAATGAAAGAGGGTAAGCCTTGGCACAACAGTAAGGTTGCAGTCGTATGACTTGTAGATCACAAGTTCAAATTGTAGAAATAACCTCTCTAGTTGTGAGGGTGTTACTGCATACATCTACCTTTCTCAAGCCCCGCAGGTGGAATTCCTATGCACTTGGTGTGCCTTTTATATACATTTTGACAATGAGGATGCCCTGTCAGTATATTTTGAAATTATTTCTTAGCAAATGCTTCATATGCAACAAATTTGTGAAACAACTTTTGTTTATTCATTTTCCAAATTCATGATGTCCATTTTTGGTAGACTTTCTTTTCTTCCTTTTGACATTTTTTTTTCTGTAAAACAAAATATTTGAAGAGAAAATTTGAGTTTTTTTGAACTTATCATTTCTTAGGAATTCATGTAAAACTAACTTGCTTTTATGATACATACTACATCCAGTGTACAACTACAAGTCTACAACCAAAATTTCCATAAGGTGAAAGAAAAATCCCATCATGAATTGTGGTCTATAATTTAGAGAAACTCATCCTCTCTGAAGAAAGACATCCTTACCATTAGCTCTTATTTTCTCCCATTTCAAATTTGTCTTCTGGCCTTAGCAAGTGGTTCCCATGCACCAAACCATGCTAGATCAATGAAAGCCATGTTGAGAACTTCTTAGCGCTAATGAGTAATGACAATTTTATTAAGAAGACAGCTTTTATGAATAATTGTTTGGGTGTGTGACTTTGCTTGACTTGCCAACACTCAGCAGCTATCTGCTTGATCCAAAGTGGAGGATTGCTAATATGAGATGTTGAGATGATGGAAGTCATTTTCTATCTGATTTAGAGAGAGCATGCTGGCATCTTTCTTAACTGTTACTTATTTATATCTTTGATACAAGTTACAACTGATTCCTTTCTAGATTTTCAGAAGTAGGGATGGAAGCAATTATTTCATGCCAGTTGGGTCAATAATTTAACTTGATTGTGGTATACTGGTATCTATATTGAACCAAATGTAACTAGATGAAATGAATAAATAGATGAATTCTGGAGTTTTTGTGGTTGAAGGATAACTGGAATTTAAAAAAAATGTTTTATCATATGCAACATAAGCCTTATGACAATGTTGTTGGTTGAAATGTATGTAGTATATGAAAACAAGACTAGCATTGATGAAAATGTTATTAAACTGCTGAATAGATTCATAGCATTCAGTAAGACTGATTAAAATGTTGTAGAAAGTGAATTTTTCACACCACTCATGTTTCTACCCCTTATCAATTTCTGTTAAATCATTTTGTATGTCAACTGTAAAGAATTTATTATGCTTGATTTCTTCATCCATGCAGGTATTCGAGTACAAAGTCTTACCAAAGGTCAAATCATAATGGATGTTGATTTGCGTTGGGGTGGTGATCCCAGTATTATTTTGGCCGTTGAAGCTGCACTTGTTGCATCAATCCCTATTCAGGTTAGACTGGGCAGTGTATTTTTCTATGTGGAATTTCATCATGTTCCTTCTACGATTTGTCAAAATTTGATTGTTATTGCCTTTTGCTTCAGTTGAAGGATCTACAGGTTTTCACCATTGCCCGTGTTATATTCCAACTTGCTGAAGAGATCCCTTGCATATCTGCTGTTGTTGTTGCCCTACTCGCTGAGGTAACCCTTGGGGGAGAAAGAAGGAAATAATCAGTTTGTATATGATGGCATGAATATGCGCATTAAAGGGCATAGTGGGTTCATCTTTCTGGGTTTCTTTTGTATTCCTAATTTTTCTTATGTTAACTCTTGCAAATCAAGTTTAAAGCATTTGGATTGACCATTTACTTGAAGTAGCAATTAAGCAAGCAATTGGTTAAGCAAAAACCAAATAGCTAGATAATGAATCCCTTCATATGAAACTTATGTTCACCAGGTTCAAATAGCCGTTATTAGGACAGTGCAATTCATGATGATTACAGGGGCACTATTGTATTTAATTGATGTGTTCTATTTTCTCTTTGCCTAAATCTATATTTTAATTGAATTCTTGATAACTCTTGTCTTGGAATTACTGACTTTTCCAATAACATTTAATCAGCCAAAACCCAGAATTGATTACACTTTGAAAGCTGTTGGTGGAAGTTTGACGGCACTTCCTGGAATTTCAGATATGATTGATGTGAGTTCTTCTGTTCCATGTACTTCCCTCTTTCCCTTGTACTGAGTTTTAGCTAGCACTTCTAACACTGATATCTACCCATCATTTCATAGGATACTGTGAACTCAATTGTTACTGATATGCTTCAATGGCCTCATAGGATTGTTGTTCCACTTGGTGGCATACCTGTTGATATTAGGTAAATATGAACTTATGGATATTTTTGCCTTTTCTTTCTGATTGCAGTCAAAACATGTCAAATGTGGAATTCCAATTCCAATGTTACTGCTCAAATATATTCACGCTGCTTAAGTACCTTTGTTTTATTTTTTTTCTTCTGCAGTGAACTGGAGCTTAAACCCCACGGAAGGCTTACAGTGACTGTAGTCAAAGCGAATGATTTAAAGAATATGGAAATGATTGGAAAGTCAGATCCTTATGTTGTCGTGCATATTCGACCACTATTTAAGGTTAAAACCAAGGTTATTGACAACAACTTGAATCCTGTTTGGAATCAGACATTTGAATTGATTGCAGAAGACAAAGAGACCCAGTCACTCATTCTTGAGGTTGTACCCTACTAATACTTTATCACCTTCTATGCTGCTATTGTCTGCCTACTAATACCCCCTGGTTGAAAACGAGTGGTTTATCTGTCTCCACACACAGCTATAGCTACACCTTGATTGATTTAATACAACTAATGTACATTTATGTTCACGATTCTCCAAATAGGTTTATGATGAAGACATTGGGCAAGATAAGCGATTGGGAATAGTAAAAGCACCCCTCATTGACCTGGAAGCAGAAACTGAAAAGGAGCTTGAATTGAGGCTGCTGCCATCACTTGATACATTGAAGGTGAAAGATAAGAAGGATCGAGGAACCTTGACAGTAAAGGTATTGATAGATATGCATTCATCTATTTATGTTTGATAGGGACATTATCATGGGGCTGTGTGTGGTATATAGATTGTTAAAATATCAAATCATTCATATGCCTCTCTACCCAACAACTTTAAGCTTTTAGGAAATGTGGCTTATGACATGGGATCACAGCCTATATGACCAAGTAATGTAAAGTTTGATCCTGTTGCCGATGTGCTACTTAAAAGTAATTTGAATTTTAGCACAAGATAGGTAGGCTTGTGCATTGTCCATGCTTCTAATCCAACGGATTCTTGCCTAAGGTAGTGTGTACAAATGTAAAGTCATTCATGTGCTTCTATCCAGCCATTTAAACTTTTAGGAGAAATAGTACATAATATAGATTATATAGATGAAAACTGAGAGATTGATTGAAATTATTTTTCTTCCCCTTAGGTTTTCAGATCTTACTATTGTTGGCATATTTTAAGCTCTTACTATTTGTTGGTTACTTACAAGCCCTATTAGTTGAGTGAAAGTTGTAAACATAATTTGGTTGGAATTGCAGCTCTTGTATCATCAATTTAACAAGGAAGAGCAATTGGCTGCGCTAGAAGCAGAGAAAAAGCTACTAGAACAAAGGAAGAAACTGAAAGCAGAGGGAGTGATAGGAAGCACAATGGATGCGCTTGATGGAGCGGCATCACTAGTAGGGTCTGGTGTTGGACTGGTTGGTTCTGGCGTTGTCTCCGGCGCTGGACTTGTGGGAACTGGCATTGGTGCTGGTGCTGGCCTTGTTGGTAGCGGTCTTGGAGCTGTTGGTAGTGGACTGAGCAAAGCTGGAAAATTCATGGGGAGGACAATCACAGGTCATGGTGCCTCCAGAAAGAGTGGTTCATCTACACCAGTCAATAATGCACAGGAGAATGGTGGTGGTGCAAAGCCTTTGTAATGTAATGCATAGATTACTGTATGTTGCCTTGTTTTTCTGAATATTTTCTGAGGCTGTTAAATGTGAATCATGTAGATTGAAACATGATATAGCATAAATGTCAATTTAGTTCAGCTGAACCATCTGTCTGTAATTATGTTTGACATGGATTTGTAATAAAAACAAAACAATTTGTAGAATGCCTTGTTTATTGGAAATCAAAGTGATTCAAAAGCTGGTGAAAAATAGTGTCACTCAAGTTATTGAGTATTGATGCTCATGCACATAGCATTTAACTATTGGCTTAGTATGTGTTATTTTGAACAGACGAATCCAATATCTTTTTCCTGAAGGGAAGAACGGCAAGAAAAATTGGATGGTCCTTTTTGGCATGCCATCTGTAAACAACTTACTGAAAATATGGTGGAAGTTTCATTACTTGTCTTTTGCTTTGTTTTAAGTTTAATTTTAGTGTAAACATTTTTTTGGACTATATGTTTTTTTTTGGTACAAGAGATATTTTTGGACTATTAATAATCTATTACATTTTGCATGGTTTTTTAAGTGATTAGAAGATTCAATATACGACTGGGTAATACTGGAAAAGTTGCACTTATGATGTATTAATTAATTAATTTATTTTTTACAATGCAAACTAAACTCATCTCAGATGAATATGAAGTTGTGATTAGTGGATAATCATTTAAATATTCAAGTTTTATTGGATTTCATTGTCTTAAAAACAATAGGATGTCCAATTATAGTATACCCCTTGGATTTCCAAGAATCCTACCTATTAACTACATACAAAACATAGGTACTACAAGCACCCAAAATCCATATGATCTCTAAAAGATAGCATGACAAACACGTTCTTTCTAGTTCCTTCAAAGTCCTTGACAAGCCTTTGAGCCATACATATCAGCCTACAACTGTAGTTTTAGACAGTAAATGCTCCTGTTCTGTCCACATCTCACGGTTGGCACCATAATTTAGAATTTGTTCATTTCCCCCACCACCTTCCACCACGCACAGTGAGGAGCAATGTGGTAAATCTACAGATCTTCAATGCTCTTGTTCTTCCCATTTCCATAAACACCATATTCTCCAACACTCTAGGTTCTTTCCTTGAACAATTACCTAGTACGAGAACACTTAATGAATATAATAATCTCAGACCCATAAATGCGACGTCTCAAAGAATAACAAATAATAATTAAATATGTCACTTAATTTGTGGAATATTCCTTACCACAACCTAAATTTCTGATCTCACGAGAAATATACATTACCTTAGCATCTGTTTTTTTTTCTTTCTATTATTATTACTCTACTTGTATTTGATAATAAAATAGTGGTTGGAAAAAGAAATTCAGATATAACTATGGACATCAATTAGGTTTTCACAATTTTATTTTTTCTTTTTGTGATCATGTTTCTCATAAGAGGTTGAATTCCGTGACACCCATCTATTATCCTACTTCTGTTCTACTGACAGCAACTTATGGATTAAAGAGAAATTTATGCTCATCTCCCCCTCGATTTTGTGTGAATGGCTACCGTGATTTCCTCTAGGTTAAATGGTTGTTATATGTGGGGTGGAGGCTTATAGCGCACTTGTAAAATCCCTTGCCTTAAGTAACTACATGATAACGGAGCGTGGGCTCGAACCCGCCAAATGTGGTCTATGACCACTTGCCCCCATCCCTCTCCCCGAGTGCGTGCATGAAAAAATAATGAACTTAGTTCATGAAGTAGTATGCGTGAGTCATTTTGAAATCTAAAATTTTAAAATTAATTTTTTTATTTTTAAAATTATAAAATGTGAGTTACATTAGTTCTTGACTCTATTCTCATTATTATGTCCTTACATTTTTACCAATTTTTCAGATTAATTGACCTATGGGGGAAATGTTGACATTTTACTTAGTCTTTTGCAATTAAATTGCATGAAGATAGACATAATTGAACACTAAAAATGAATTTTACATTTAAGTAAAATTATAAATACATTTAATATAAACTAGCAATTTGATCCTCTTATTCAACTATGTCACCTTCGAGATAAAGTAAGACACAATCTATCATATGTCACTTAATATGACACAACATAGTAACAAATAAAATCAATGACTAACTTGACGTACATTTTGCAATTTCATAGGCTAAATTTTTAAATTTCAAAGACCATAGTGACTAACACACAATCTCAAGAACTAAGATGACAATGACTTTATTATTTTTAATGTGTTATTAATATAAGACAAATTATACTGTTATACAATTACATATAATAATTCAATTCAAAGAGTTTGATTCATATTTCAAAAAGCATACAAAATATAATATGTAATTAGTTTGACACTATAGAATTTTTAGTGTATCAAAATTTATAAATCTTATAAAAAGTAAATTTAATTTTTATATACGTACTGAGCAAAATAATTTTATATTACCATCCAATAAAAATAAAAGAAACAACCATACATGTAATGACATGACAGCTCGTAATTTCCATTATTGAATGATAGTGTAATGAATAATGACATAGTGTGCTTCAACTATAAAAACAATAAAAAAGAAAGAAAGAAAACTAGGTTGAAATTTATTTAAAAAATATGGATATCAAATTAATTTGCAAGGATAATTAGCTCTTTTTTGTGGTTGATAATTAGCCATCTTTGGTTATATATTAAGTAGTTTAAGTTTTAAAACGTTTATCTTTAATGTGGTAAAAAATTATTTGCAAAACAAGAAAAGTGACATAATTTAATGACAAATGAGCTTTTTGCTCTAATAAATAACCTGTATTAAAATATCACGAAAATGAACATATAAGTGGGATTCTGATTATGGCAACGGGACCATACTTCATAGAATTATGAGGAGGAATGGAACTCTGTGACCTTCACGGGATCATTGTGAAACAGATGAGTCAGATACTGAGTTTTGTCCATTACTCTGCCATCAAGTCACAGTTACTTAAATAAAAGGTTAGGCCAACGTACCTGATAGCACCAATGTCGCAATACCATTGTTAATTCCTTCGGTTTTTGCGCACTGAAAGGAGTCACAGGGCATGTCACATCCTCCTTGGCGCTTTAATTTGTCACAACTGGCCAATTAGTCAATTAATCAGTTGTCACGCAATTAGTCAAATAGTTGGTTAATAATAAGTTAATGATTAATCTGTTAGCATTGTATTTAAGAAGTTACAACAGTTAAATAGTCAGTCTCCGAAAGATATTATTTCCGGTATCATCTATATATGTAGATTCAGCAACGAAAATAGTTAGATTTGCTCATTTGAAAGAATGCTTTCAACAAATAAATAAATAAATAATAATAATGCTCCAAGAGTATATCAATTGAAGAAAGGACTGCTGAATTAATATTCAACAAAATTCAAATCCATTTGGAGAATTGAATGCTTTTCAACCTTCTTCGTTTACTTGTGGTGGTGCTCGAGTTTTGACAGATCATTTGGAAAACGAAAATGTCCTATCATTCTTTATGGGCCTTAGTGATGGTGATCATCAAGTTTAGGATCACATATTACTTATTGATTTACTGCCACAAATCTCTAAAGTTTTCTTATTGAAAAATGAAAAGTGATAATATAGATTTGAATTTATGTGTGTTTTAACAAATATGAAATATATATTAATTATTAATTTTTATAATATTTATATATTATATTGTCAAATTATAATTTAAATGGTTGAAATGCTATCCCATATAGGATTTATCATAAATTTGAATTTATACTATCATTACTCCTGATGAATTGAGAAGGACGACAAAATGAGACACCATATGTTATCACAACAATAAATGCATATTCCAAGTTAACTTTTGTTGTTAAAGATAATTCTTCCATAGGCAGCAATGTTGATGGGGGAAATTCTAAAAACAACTAGGAGGATTTGCCTATACTTGATCACATTGTGGCATCCCTGTTCATACAAAAGACAAGTGTTACGAGATACATTCCCAATTACAACAGACAAATCCAATGGTCTAGTAGTTGTTCATCGAGTTGATGCCAATTCTCCACATGATACACTGCTTTGCATTATCAACTACTTCGCAGTAGATCCGGAGAAAGAGCTTTTGAATAAAGGGCGGAGGAACATTATATAAGGCGAGGAATTGGGTTGTCATGAGGAAGCATAATTAATTAGTTGGGTCAGAGCTTGGTAGTGGGGGAAATAATGCAGGAGAAATTTTTTTGGGAAGAGTATGAGTATAATATTTTATTTTTATACATACCTAAATTGGTAGAACTTGTAAAAATACACATGTATCTTAAATAAAATTAGTGAAACTTATTTTTATTGGGAGTGAGTACAAATATAATCATAAACTTTTGAACCCCAAAACTTGGTTGGTAGCTGACTTCGAATTTGGAGATGTCACTTTGAATCAATGACACATGGAAATTTTAAGTTGTATTTTGGATACATAGGAAGGAACAGCCAGAAATTTTCTAGGAGTAGATTAAATTAGTTAACATAAATAATATAAAATAAAATAAAATAAATTGTTACAGAGAATAAAATAAGTTATTATATAGGTTTTTATTTAAATTATTGTTAAACTAGAGTTTGTTTTATCCTCTTTTTCTCTTAATAAATAAGTCAATAAATTATTTTTAGATATCTTTTAGGCTTAATTAAAAAGTTAATGAGAAAAAAATCATAAAAAAAAATATTCTAAAGATATTTATATGTTTCATACTTTTATACCATATATATTATTATACTAAGAAAATTTTATTATTTGTTATGTATACTATGTATAAAAATGACTAACATATACATATATATATATATATATATATAATAAACATGCAAAATTTGGAAGGGACAATGACACCACCTAAACGCCGTTGCCTCTGCCATTGTATATAGGACATTACTTAACAAATGTTTTTCAACAACAATTATTATAAACACATTTCTTTTCTCTTAGAATAATTTGACTATATCAAGCTCGAATCTTATGAGGAATCAAAATCAGACCTTGGTACATTTTTAGGAAATAATAACATATTTAAGCCTTTATGAAATAATGCGAGTGTAAGTATTTTTTTCATTCCTAATACATGATATCCACCATCAAAAGTAGTAATTAATCACTTTCAATATAAAGCTCTTACATTTGATCAAAACTCTCTTCACATAATAAAAATCGAAGGTTAACTAAATATTTAAGAAATTCTACAAGTAACCAACTATGCCAAACCTTATGATTAATATGGGTAAAAGTATGTATATAAAACATTGTTATACCAACAAAATTTCACCAAATTAGAAGAAAAATTTGTCTTTTAATTCTAAAAGCAGGCTTCTAATTAGCCCTTAATTAATTAGAGGATCTCCTTAAGAAAAGTTAGCCAACTTAAAAAATTAAACTAGGCTTCTAATCGAAGGAGAGATTTAATTTAAACCCATACAGATATATCCTAGGGATTATTCTATATAGATACGATGCTATCATATCTTATTCCGATATATATACATGACTTAAGTGTGGGTGACATATATATATATATATATATATATATATATATATATATATATATATGTACACACATGTATTTTCCTGTGGTCCACTGAAATGAAAAAGAATGTCGAAGAATAAAAATGATGGGGTATCATGACTTATTTCTGCGTGCAGAACATGCAACAGGCAATGTGAAAGAAGAGGACAAAAACTACAGTGGAGCATACAACAATACGATAATGAACAGATCAGTGCATGCATGGTGTTCACAAAAATCTTAATACGACAACCATCTCATTCTCGTTTCAAGGTTAATACAAATGCACATTGAGGATACTCACTGACCCGCAAGATCAATCTGTTGTATGAAGACAAACATCACTATCCCTTTCCTTGTCATAAAAAATGGCCAAACCACTTAAGTGGTGTAGTAGCCTAGTACCACTAAATTCTTCACAAAAATATGCTTTGAAAAAAGAAAAGAAGATATTCAAGAGCCCAAGCAATGACAATTGCATTACCCACAATGTTGTGAACTTTAAAGTCAATTTACGAATTTAAATTTCAAGCTTTAATTATTAACATTAACTTCGTGTTTGAGGTTGTGTTTTGTGTGCATAAAGCTAATGGAAACATGAGTTTCATTTTTTGGCTTGCTGCACAACAGTGATGATTAATCTCTTTAAAACGATAGCATCTTAAAGTATAAATCTCTGATTATGAAACTCTTTCCATACATACCATTAGAATAAAATCCTTAACTAAATACTTAAAGTCGCTAACGTACCAATTTTGCTAGGTTTTATGGTTGAAATCATGAGTTTTTTGAACACTCAAACTTTACATCATTGGTTTACATTTTAAAATTAATTTATTACCGAACCCAATAAAGTTTAATTTCTTATAATAATATGAAGATAAAAAATAGTTATTTTTTTCATTAACATATATGTATAACAATTTTTTATATATTAGTATATTAATCACACTTGGATGGACTTCGGTATATGAAGTAATTTTTGTTTACGTATCTTATTAGTGACATAGCCTATAGTTCTAAGGCAATACATCCTTATTTATAATTTTTACTGTAAAAATAAATCACTAATTCACACCTAAACTTCTATAGAATTGTATCATTTTTTTATATTTTTTCCCCTTTGAATTATGTGTTGACCATTATTCTACCAAAGAAATGGATAGAAAGTCTTGATTAATTTAGAAGCTTTGACATGTGTGCCACGGCTATACACAATTCTTAGTCATTCGATCAATATCAGAACACGCGGAGGTGAAGCTTTTGGTATCACAGACAATCTTTCAAAGGAATATTTTCACGTGCAAATTCAATTGAATTGAATTCCACCTTTCATCTCATTTATTATAATAATAGTCTAAAATTTCAATATAAAAAAATAAAGAGTTAGTGGATTCTTACACGCAGTTATTAGTCAATGAATTTAATGCAATTGAATTTAACCACATCTATAAATATGGTTAAATGCCAAAAATTATATTGCTAAATGCCACCTCTCTTGGCTATAGCCCCTCCACCCAATCCCCACTCTCCTCACGTCTACACCACCACCATCACCACCCCCTCCTTTGTCCTCCCCTCACTCCCAATGGAAAAAAACCTAAGAATTTCCATAACTATCTTCAAAATCCTCCAGGCTTTTTCCTCCAACACAGTAAAGTAGTAACTATGGCAATGACAAAATAACTCCACCATTAGCAAGTAGCTCAATCACAAAAAATTTTGAAGCCTAAATGACAAAACAACTCCACCACCATAAGCTCCAAACTAACTACTCGATCCATAAACAAATCAAGAACAAATGCATGAGCGAAAATAGGGAGTGATGATCAAGAATCCAACTCGCAGCAAACTAGACGATGTAGCAATTTTCTTACTCATTTATTTTTAAGAAGGCAGAAAGGTAAAGAAGGAAAAACAAATAACACAAAATCAAACCAAATTCAAATAAAGTGAACCAGATGTGGTGGTTTGGCGCTGATTGTGCAGGAGAGGTTGGGGTCGTGATGGTCTCAACCACAAAGGAAGTAAAGGAGAGCCAGCTGAACCACGGATAGGCCAAATGTACACGCGCAAAGCTTAGCTTCACGATGGTGAAGGCTAACATACCAGTCAACGCAGAGGCGATAGTTGCTACGGGCTAGGCGGAGCTTGCGGTTGATGAGAGGGACGAGCCTAGTGGTGTATCATGTGTGTAACATCCCCAAATTCATAACTAAATTAAATTAATTATTAAGATAAAAAAGAGGAAAACCAATAGAAATTGGACAAGTGTCATGAAATAAAATAAATAATATTAGAATAATCAACTGTGTCTAGAGAAAAATACAAAGAATTATAAAAATGACATTATTTAGTGGAAATTATGAAAATATATTTACTATGTGGGAAAAAAATTACAAAACTACTCTTGTCTTATTAATAAATGACAAAGATATCATTTTTTTATGGAATTAGAAAAATACCACTATCATTGTCTAATTATAAAAATATTATTGTCTTGAACAAAAAAATTACTACATATGCCACAACTTTAATAATTATAACAATGTCATTATACCAAACTTTAGACTTGTCACTAAACAAGAATAAATCTAAACCACTGAATTAATGCTAGATAATGGAGTTAGTGGATGATTATGTTAAAATAATTAACATGGGATTCTAATTATAAGAATAAAATATAATAGATTTGTCATAATTTGGTTAAATTAAAATATCTTATAATATCATTTATTTAATAAATTATGATAAAATAAAATACAATACACATACATATCATACCATGCTTGACAAAGTGCATGAAACAATGCAAGACTCAATGAAATTCCATATTACAATCCCTTCATGTATGTATGAGCCAAAAATTAGCATCATCATGATAGAAAACAAAATTGATTTGATGAATAAATTTATGTCATAAAGAGCTCTTGATTCCCACTAAAATTGACACTACACTAGCCACTACTTCTAACATGTTGATTATTCTTATAACTTGGAAATTTAAAACAATTATTACTCCACCCACAAGAGCATCCAAGAATAACAAATTGAAGCACTAAAATCCTTCCATTACACCCTCAAGTCATGGCCTCTTGGCCTATAAAAGGGAGGGAAGTGTGTGAACTCATTGCTCATAATACACTCTTACTAGTCTTCAAGCCTTAGAAATTTCCTAAGTGTTCTTTCTCTCTTATTTTTATCTCTATCATTTCTTCTTATGTTATTCTCTTCAAAGACTTCTCTTGACCCTATAAACCTCATCTAAATACTTAAATCCTAAACCCAAACATTTACTATCCCTCATAAGAGTTGCAATATTTAACTCTAGTGAAAAATATTTTCTTAAGCACTCAAGTTCTAGAGCCAAGATTCAAGGAGCATCATCCACTCCAAGGACTCTTGCTCAAGCTCAAGGAAAAAGAGAAGGACTCTTTTTATACCCTACATAAGAGGTAGGAGCTTTATATTTAATTGTTCAAGCATTGTTGGCTTCTAACCTTATCCATGAATAGAATGCCTCAAGCTTGAGTTATTGTTAAAAGTTTTAAATGATTATTTCTAAAATATATTTTTAGATAGCACAACATATTCCATTTTATTCTGAGTACTTTTATGATGTTATCATACTCAAATATAACTTAAAAATATAGTATATGAAACTTAATTTAATAAAGATGACTTAGGACATGAAAATGGTAGGTGCTGGAATTTTTGGTTGTTTCTGGCAGTAGGCACTTTGAAAAGCAATATTCATAAAATATGAAGTATCTCAAAATGAAAATATTTTTACCATAAACTAAACACATTATAGAACACTCTTCAAAAAGAATCACCGAAAGGGAGTTCTCTATCTCAAGATATAAATTTTCAAAGTTAAGCTAAAGACTGAAACTCTAAATATGACCTTGTAGTAGTAAAATAGGTGTAACTAACTCTATAAAAATGCAAATTGACTGATTTTAACTCTATTGGAAAGCTAACACAAACTCCATTTATGCCGTATATAAAGCTTTGCACCACGAAAATACAGAATAAGAAATAAAGTTATGGGACAGTGTGCTAAGAGGGTCTAGAAAGGGGTAACTTTGCAAGGTTACTATGACATAACCATAAATGTATTATTAATGAAATTACCTTAATGGAAAGCTTGATGAGTTATGAATTTGGAACTACTTTTAGGAAGCTGAGATAACAAGCATATAGAAAATTACAAATTTTCTTGTAAAATATGTTAGAACTGTAAATAGAAGATTCAAGTCTTGTAAAGAGAAAGAGTTTTAAGGATTTAAGTTGCAATAAAACTTCAAGAGGAAAAATATGTATATAACACTTATGAGGGAGCTTGAACATATATAAAGAACCTCTAAATACCTAAGGATAATATTTTAAATTGCATTAATGTATTAATGGAATGCTAAGAGTACAAAGATAACTAAAAAAAAAAGATTTGGTTAGAATTTGTAAGAATGGAAAGAAATACTCCATAATGTGTAAATACTAAGACTTCCATAGCTTTTTAAGAACCTTAGGGTACTTGATTTATTGGCTTCAAATGATGAAATATGGCATGCGATTTAGCATGAAAAGCCTACTATTTGATACAAGGATGTATATGATATATTGTCTATGTGAATGTATAGTGATGAGTTATGAAATGATGAGGATAGATGAATGAATGATTGTCCATGATTTATTTATGATTACGTGATGATATGCATACATTCATTTTCAAATGAAAATAAAAGTAAAGCCTAGAAAGTAGCAATGAAAATATGGAAAAGTGGACTTGAGCTAAACTCATGGCATAACTTTGAGATTATGACAACGGAAAGAAAATAAAAGTAAAGTCTGGAAAAGTGGACTTAAGCTCAGGCTTAACCCCTAAACTGTTACGGCAATGGAAAGAAAACCAAAAGGTTGTGGCAACGGCCACAATATGAGCTCATTATCCTTTAAGGTGGTCTAAGGTATTGATTCATTCATCCGTGGGTGATTGAGAAATATGTTAATGAAAAGAAAAATGGAATGAAAGAAAGATGATGATCATTTTGTTGATGAGTGATCATGAAATACATGCATCTCCTAAATTATTATTGCTCATTATTAATTTTATATGATATGCTTGGGTGTGTGTGATATCCCAAATATGAAATTTAGTGATGTATGAGTTGTTATTATTATTATTATTATTATTATTTATCATTAATATTAGTAAGTGTAAATAGCATGAATATTATTTATCATTAATATTAGTAAGTGTAGATAGCATTAATATTATTTATCATCATTATTATTATTATTAGGTGTAGATAGCTCTATTATTATTATTATTATTATTATAAGTATGTAGGTGTGTAAGAAATGTTTAGTCTCATTTTGTTAAGTTTTGCCTCCACCTCCTCTTAGCCAACCTCCTCTCAGTTTAACCTCATCTCTTGCTAAGCTCCAATTCCTCGTGAGAAAGCTCTATTTTCCACAGCCCAACTTCCATAGTTGGCCTAGCTTAACTCTCTCCTGACGTTGTGACACTCCTTTTATCTAATCTGTGAGCTTGGTTCCAGGACCATTCCATCTCCTTAGAGTTAAGTTATTAGTGAAAGCATACTCCCTACCAACAGTGAATGTGTTTAAGCTCAATGACCATACTTTTGGTCATTATTATTATTTTCTCGTATTCTATAATTATTTATGAAATTTTAGAATAATTTATGCCAAGAAACTATATTGTTATGAATTATGCCAATTTTAGAAATATTATTATTATTTTTTATAGTTATCATGAAAATTAATTATTTTGAAAAACTCATGGAATCATAGTTGCGACATGTATGATTTAGATTTATTTATTTTATTAGTCAAAAAATTTCATGAACCCTAGTATGGTATGAATAGTAAGAACAATGAATTTTAATGCAAGTTTTTTTTATATTAATTAGTGAGAAATAAATCAGCGAGTTAAGGCCAAGATTGATCATTAACCTTGGTACCAAGTGGTCCGTTAGAGGACTAACTCAACCACGGTAAGGAACCCAATGCGATGTCCATTTATGGGACCTAGTTAGGTGCTCGTAGATTAACCATTGGCTAAGATTAACTTTTAGCTCAAAAATTTATGTCAGAATATCTCCTATTTCTTTACTAGTTATTACTATGGATGTATTGGATTATTATTTTCAGAACGGTTATATATAATTATATAAAAAATATTTTACATCAGTTACATGTATATGTTATGTATTTTTGTTGTTGTACCATGTGGGTTATGAGTAAAGGTAGTTTTGATGAACTCATCCCTCTCTCATTTTCTCCCCTACAAATATAGCTACAGATTCAATTGCACATAGGATCTCCCCAATAGTGCTACATTTTCTTTGGTGAGCTTCGCTTTAAAGTGGAGCTTATTATTGGTTATGACGGTTTAGTAGTGCTTCTAATAATTGTGTTGAGATCAGGACATGCATTATATTATTTTGACTATTTTTAGAATTTCAGTCATTTATTTAATTATGTTTGGCTTTAACCCAGATTATAGAATTTAATTAAGTTTGAGATATTTTGAATATATTATATTTATTTATGCATATTAGCCAATCATATTATCAGAGATTTCAATAGGGATCCAAATTCACGTGCGGTTATGATTCTAGGTGGGTCGTGACAGTGTGTGCTTGATGAAGTCCAGAATGGATATTCTTGTTATTGTTATAAGAGTAGTTTAAAAGCAACTGCACTTGGGCTAATCACGTTGCGAAAAATTTGATACTTGAATCCTTACCTGTTCACCTTTTATAATAAACTCAAAGTGACTGAACGACAACGATGACACTTTTAGTACAAGTAGAAATTCCTCCTGAGAAATCTTGTATTTCTAACTCCTATATTTCTTTTGTTGTCGTTAGCAGAGGTAGACGAGTCCACTTAAACAAAGGAGCTACAACTAAGGAATGAGGTAACACGTGAACATTTCAAGACCTTTCAAGAATTAACACTGATTTTTAGTTATGTTATAGTTATGAGGAACAAACTAGTAATAATAGAATTTATATTGTTATTTGTAATAAATTATCACTATTGTATATGCCCTATTATGACTTATGTATTAAGTAGTATATTTCGTGTATGTGATGATATTTCTATATTTAGTCCCTTATTTTGCTTATTTAAATTAAGTAAGTGAGCAAAGTAACTTTGATTACCATCTATATAAGCATTATGTATTTTACTTATCGTTACAAGCTTAAGCTTTCAAAAAGTAATTTATAAAAAAAATTATCCATTATTTTTCTAAATTAATTTCAAAAGAAAATAAACGGCGTAGTGATAACTAATAGAATTTAAATGCGAACTTAAGCGTAATTGGGTTCTATTAGAGTGTTACATTGTGAGTGGCTGAGCAATTTGCAGTGGTTGCTAGCCAAAAGAGGGGCCGAGGGATTGCGATGTGGAGTGGAAGGAAGGGCAAAGAAGAGGTGAGGGCAATGGTGGGCCACTACGGAGGTAGGCAGAAGAGAGAGGGATAGTGACGGTGATGGGGGAGGGAAGGTGGAAGAGTTTGGGAAAGAAGAGATGGAAAAGGTAGAGGCGCAAAAAAGATAGATGGTGGAAGACAACTGTACCATAGACATTGACCTATACCTGTACAAGAGTAGTCACCAAATTTTAAACATAATTTATACTGTCCTGGATTTCTGCAGTTGGTTTTTATGTTAATATTTTTTACGTTGCTTGTATGTTGGTCATCGATATGCTCTTTTAAATGACTAGTATGCATCTTTTGAAAAAGCTAAGTAATAATATCTTATTGATAAGTACGTAAAATTATAAATGATATTTTATTGGTGTTATCTATAAGCTACACTGACTCACAATAATCACTAATAGTGGATAGTAGTAAAAGACTTGAGTAGTATTAATGATATCATGAGTTTTAAATTCATTATTATCGATGTAGTAAAACTCATTTTCATTTTAATAATTTAAAATAATATCACATTGACTTAATGTATTTTTGTTATAGGTTTTAATATGTATATTCGCATGTAGGAAAATAATTTCAATATTGTATTTTGATTGGTGATATATTTACATGTGTGATTATGAAGTGATTTATTTAAATATGGTCTAAATTACTCCATCAATGACAGATTTAACTGGGGAGAATAGATAGAGCACTGGCGAGGCTTTGCGTCGCACATCAGGAAAATTTAGTCTGTGACAACTTTGTTTATCAGAAACCTCATATTTCAATTTTTAAATTTCAAAAAATTCTTGATTAATTAATCTGTGGCTGGCTCTTTTATATTAACCCCATATTTTTATTATAATCCTGGAAATCCTATATTAGTGTGAATACTCCCATAAAATCCCATAATGAAAAAAAAAACCTTGGATGTAAGGGTTTAGAGAAATAAAATAACCATCTATTTTTAAATTTTCAATTTAGAAAGCTGCATATAAAATATATAATTTGCAAAGATAAATAAAACAAGTTATTTAACTGAAAAAGTTATTACCCCTTTATTTTTCTTCTGATCCTTACCATAAAACATAATGATCCTGGGAATTAATTCTCTTCCTAATGCAGAATACATAGGTGATCAAAGTAGAAAACAAACTTTGTTTTCTCTTCATGCTTTTTAGATTTTATGAAATTAAAGTAAGAAATAGTAGTAAAAATGTAAAATATAAAGTAAAGTCTTGGACATGATGATCAGTTAGGCCTTGGAAATATTGCTCTCACGGGTCACCTCCTGGCCCCTGACAACAGTGGGCTTCTACTTTTTATAACCAACCAGTGCCAAAGAAGGTGGGACTCACGGTCCCTCACATGATATATTATTTTCTTACAAAAATTAATATTATTACTACGTTATAAAAATAAAAATAATACTACATAGAGTTAGTTTTAAAACAAGATCGTGAAGCTAGCTAAGTATATATAAAATAAAAGTAGTGTTATTTATACTCATATTTTATGAAATACTATATCAATATATTTTTATTATCATTAAATGAGATGTGCAAACTAGTTGACCTAAATACTTATTTAATAATAGATAAGAGTGCGTTAACACAATATTTCATAAATAATAAATATAAATAAAATTTCTCTTATAATAATGAGGGCTTCCTTTTTCCTGAAAAGTCGTACATCTTTCTCTATAGAAAATAATAATCACACGTATTTTAAAGACATCAATTAAGTAATGAAAAAAAATGTATAAATGGGTATCTGCATATATCACTAGCAATGGGGATAGAAATGGGGGCAAGTTTAATCTTCATAGAGATAGATACAAAGTTCTCATTTACTAAACATGACGGTGCCAGCCAAAGAGATCCTCACTCCACGGAGACCATCAAATCTTTATTTATATGAAATCGCTTAAATGCACATTCATATATATAAACATATACCCAAAATGCCTTAATATATCTTTATTTCTAAATTATCTTTTATTGAATTTACATATATGCATGTATTTTCTATTTTAAATTGAATTATATTGCTTTAGTAATATTTATTATTATAAATATTTATATATTTTTATTGAGATTTTAGAATACTTGTTTAAGTTTTCTATTTCTTGTTTTTCATTGTTTTAATTTTAATGAATCTATAGATATCCCATGAGGATTTGAATCTCCACAAACATGGTAAATAGGGACCTATTATAAGAATGAAGATGAGAATAAAAGACAAAATTTTAAAAGGGGATTGGAGGACCATGTAATGGTCAATGAGCACCCATTGCCATTCCGATCTCAAATTACATACCATTTTTTTTTTCCTACAAGAGAAACAACGATTCATATAGAAACAAACATCACAAAAGAGTGATTAATTTAATTAACCTTTGGTTTCTTCCTTGTTTTATATGCTTTGGCCAGGAACTCGTTCTCGTAAGGTGTAAAAGCAGCACTGCCACTTTTTCTGTCTTTTTGTTTCTTTATTCAGATACCTTTCGGATTCCTGTTGCGAAGTTCATAAAAAGTCAAAGTATGTGTTTTTGTGCAACTAGCACCATGCCATTTGATATTAATGTGATTTGGATTATGTGTTGGCTCCGTTTATCTGATACATGTCCAACATTCTTCAAGCCACTCCCATGTTAAGGACACGTTAGGATCCTAAATTTCTGATCCAGTGAGGGTCAAAATGTTTAAAAGGAAATTTTGCTATTCCCTCCCTTTCAATCTATTTATCAATTTTGTTTTAGGTTTTCTTTTATCTCTTTTTTTACTACTAGAATATGATCAACACAGAGGACTCTCGGCGTTAAATCTCAATTGTACCCGAAAATATTCCAAAAATGTGTTACTCCCTCCCTCTATGGATAAGGGTCTTTTTTTTAAAAAAATTAATACAACATCATCTGTTATTTAATAATTTTTAAGAAGTATTAATTTTTTTATATTTATATAGATTTTTTTTTACATTTTTCATAATAATTATTATATAAATAAAATAAATTTTTTTATTAATACAAATTATTTTTTTATTATTATAATTTTTAAATAATTTCTCAATTTATATATCTAAATATTAAAATGATACTTATCTATAGACTAAGGGAGTAATTACATTTCTAAATGTTAAGTTATCTCACATGTTCATGCATCAACTATGACCAAGTACTTCCCATTCCCCCAAATGGCTAAGCTCGATTGCTCCTGTTAGAAAAGGATAACACCCAGACCAAAAAAAGAAAGGATAAAAAAAGGAAAACACAGAAAGGATGCCTTCAAAGAGAAAAAGCATTTCGCACACTCAGAAATTGATTGGGTGACATAAATAGCATTCTGAGACTCCGAATAACTTTATTTATGAAAGTAACATCTCTCAAAGGAAATATAAATGTAGTGCTATATTCACGACACTTAGGTAAGACATGTTCGTTCTCATTTTTTCTCAAGTCATCATGCACTTATATGCCCATAAACAGGAGGTATCGTGTTTTTTTTTTTTTGATGTGACAAGAGGTGTCAATTATTAATTTTTATGAACAAATAAAGTAGCATAGGTAACTTAAATGATAAGTATGATCAATTAACTTGCGTTAGAAATATGCAACTGATCAATTTTCATATAGAATGAAAATTGCCCTTTTGACTTTGGAATTTTCCGGGGTCAATGCTGGTGTAATAAGTAGAAAACGGACCCCATACTTGGGGGTGTTCCGTTTGAAGTTTGAATTTATGATCAACAAAATTCTTTGTTGCTCTACTATGGAGTAAT
Source organism: Dalbergia oliveri (assembly GCA_030441495.1). Lineage (NCBI taxonomy): Eukaryota > Viridiplantae > Streptophyta > Magnoliopsida > Fabales > Fabaceae > Dalbergia > Dalbergia oliveri. The sequence continues at coordinate 5,598,969 of JAMLFY010000012.1, read as the reverse complement.
AATAAAAATGCACAAAAAGATGACTGCCAAATTAATATATATATATATCTGACACGAAAAGATTTTTTTATGAATTAGTTTATTTATAAATTTATTTTGATATTAGATAACTTGATATTTATCTGATGGGAAGTGAAAAGGTATAGAAAAGTAAGTAGTGATATTTGAGCAGCATGCTCAGAGGTCAACTCTTTTATCTGATCTGAGACTGTTCAGTACTGAGAGTCTCAGAGGGAGACCGATTCATGGGCATCGCTTTCTGCCGAAGTTTTGCATTTGGAACGCCACCTCCCACAAATATCAAAATCAATTCCCTCAAAACCATATAACTCTGTCAAACAAGAGATTCTTGTATAGATTCCAATAATATTTAGTAAATAGATATTTTTATGCTAAACTTTCAAATAATTTTGCTATATATATATATATATACTCATCATTAATTCTCTTATATTTAATATTTCATCTATTTCAAAATATTTATCACTTTAAGATAAATATAAATATTAAAAAATATGATAAATATATTGAAAATAGAGTAAAATATAATGAATGAATTAATATAATCCTATTGAATTTAATACTTTTGAAAAATTAATAGTTAGTGAGTAAAATTATTTTAGAATACTATTAGAAAAATAAATAAATATATATTGAAATGTGCTATTGTAAAAGTAAATAGATATTTTGACATATGAAATTATGAAAGTTTACAAATATTTTGAAAGAAAGAAATATTTTATTTGAATCTTACTCTTAAAATTAATAATAAAAAAATTATATATGATATGACCATATAAAAATTTAACTTCCAAAAATTCATTCTGTATTAAAATATTATGAGCTTAATTTTTATGCATATGCTGACACTGTAAAAAAATTCTATAGTATTATTCAATCAAATTAAATTATCTCATGTACTTGACTTTTCAAGTAAAGAGTATGAAGCTCATTTTATTAATATAATAATATATGATTGAATAATAATATAAAAATTAATTAAAAAAATTAAACTGAAATATTATTATCTTTTACATAACAATACAAGTTTAAATATCTAGTAATACCTCTTACATTTAAAATAAGAATGTACTAGTCATTAGTTAGTTTTATTTTACACTAACTTTTCTTCTTATTAAAGATTGTTTTGGTTGAAAATAGGAAGAATTATTTCAAATGTGGGTCCCACTAACGTGGCAATGACAGTGGTGACCGCAGAGGTAAACGTTCCAGAGCTTGATGCACGTGACACCAGAGAGCACTCCACGCGCAGCGCGTGTTTTCATTCCAAGTCCCAACGAGATTCACTCTCTCTTCAATTGGATTTTCTCGTTGACCTTGCCATCAGATATTCACAATCACAACGCACAAATACTTGCACTTCAACACTACTTTTGCCATGTAGTGTTCGATTGGATTTTCACAACTCTTCAATTAGATTTTCTCCTGATTTAAAAAAAAAAAAAACTACTTTTGCGATGTATTTTCTAGTTCTACTATGGGAATCTAATAATCTACCAAGTGGTCGTTTATTCATTTATTTATTTTTTTACAGCTGTGTCTACTATTATTATTATTTGCACGATTACGTTACAAATTTGCTGTATTGAATTATTTAAATTTCTCTTAAACTTAGCTATTCATCTTTAAAACTTTCATCTCAATTTCTTTGATTTAATATATTAAATTATATAAATTTATTATAATAACATTTAAAAAGTAATATCACAATCATAATCAGAGAAATATCTTTATCAAAGATTAAATATCGATATAAATACCAGTTTAAAATATTTGATTTAAACATCGAATAGTACTTAAATCACATATTTAATACTAGTTTTAAATATACGAATTACACATTCATGAAAAAAAAAAAAAAGTGATCGACACATCTACTAGTACTATCAAAATGGCGAAATATTATGTCTTCCTACAGTTAAAAAAAAAATTACTGTAAAGGTTATCCACATTGGGATAAACACAACTCCTTAAACATTAGTCACATTCACCCAAAATTAATGTGAAACATCCACCATAAAATAGACAGCCATGACTTTTAATGTCTGAAAGGTGGGTCTCACTCTATTTACTTCACGGATAGAATTCTTACATGGCCTTTTAATGTATGCAATTTCTTATAGAAACAATTCATAAATTAAAATTCCAACTGCAGAACACGTCAAAGGACCGAAAAAACAAAAATCCAACTGCTGTAGTCAATCCGGTCGAAAAGAATTACCTTCGTAAGTCCTTCTAATTTTTCTTTTGACCTCACAGCATATTTATATATCACCTGATGATAATGCTAATTCTCTATTACGAAAAACCTAGAAATTATTCCTCCTTCACACCTCAATATAAGTCACATTTTAATTTTTTTTCTGATTCAAAATATAGATTATTTTCATATTTTAAAAAATTATTAATTATTTAATTATGTTTTACATGTTTTATCTCTCAATTTAATTAAAAAAAAGTAAAAATAAGTTTATTATAGTATTTAATTGAAGAAAAAAAATGAGTAAATATTAAATGATATATATGATCATTATCTTAATTTTATGCATAACCTATAAATGACCTATACAAGTAAAAAGAGGGAGCAATTCATGAGCACATAACAACACAAACACCACAACTCACAATTCAGAAAAACACCAGCCTCTTTGGCTCCGATCGCATTACAACAATTTATTAGCGTCACCACACAAAAAGTAAAGACAAAATACCATTTTTATCCTCTAAAATTTTGAATGTATCAAATTGATTTTGTAAAAAAGATTTTCAAATTGATCCTTATAAAATTAAATAATCAGATAATTTATTCCTGAAAAATAAATCTCAAATTGATCAGTAAAAATTTCAAATCAGATAAATTGGTCCTTATAAAATTGAATAGTCAATTAAATTAGTTCTGATAAGTTAGGTAAGGAGGTTTAACTTGCTCGATAATTCACTTTTGAGGGACTAATTTAAAAGATTTTTGTAAGAACTAATTTAGTTGACTATTCAATTTTGTAGGGAACAATTTTAGAGTTTTTTTTTTTTGAGGGAATTTAATCGAAGTGAAATTTTAGAAGGATAAATTTAATAGTTTTGTCAAAAATAAATTAAGAATAGCGCCGCAAACTATCCCAATCAATTCTAAAACTAATTACAAAAAAATTATTTTTATTAAAAATAATTTTTGTCTTCAAAAAATATAAAATAATTATTTTGTTCCAGCTTTTTTAAATAACGTGTTTTATAAAAATATTTTTTTATAAAATATAGGAAACCCTCATTATTAATTAATATATTTTATTATTCACATAATTTTAAAGTAGTCATAATAAAACCCCTTAATAATATAAAGAAACACGAGTGAGGATACTCTCAAGTTCATTTATAACATGAAAGGATCATGTTTTGACATTAACCTTTAATTGAGTTAAAAAAAAATTGATAATATAAAAAAAAAATATAACTAGTGGTGAAAATTTAGCATGGCATTTCATATAAAAAATGATTAAAGGGATCCACTCACAAGAAACATAATAGCCCACGTATCCACCTAAATTTTGTATGAAAAAAATAAAAATAAAATTTTTATATTAATATATATAAAACTCAGTTTTTTTTATTAAAAACAAAAGCTTTACGCAAATTCTATCTTATTATAGAAAAAGCAATAAGACTCCACACTTCAATTATTATTTATTTTATATTTTTCCTTCATTTATGTATTTTCCCTATATTGGTTGGCCATAGAACAAACAACTAGGAAGGAAGCATCATCATCATCATATCACACTCTCACATTACTCTTCACAAACTCACTCCTCTCTCAGCTCTCTCTCTCTCTCTCTCTCTCTCCCTCTCTTACACACACACACACACACACACTCATGAATGGTTAACATCTCTCCCCTCACCACCACCATTATTACAAAAATGCCATCCCGTCCTCCACCGCCGACACCACCGCAACCGCCGCAACCACAACAACCCCAGCCTCTCTCCACGGCGGCGCAACCCCTTCTCCACTATCACAACCACCACCATCAAATCCTCCTCATCGGATCCCTCTCCTTCTCCCTCCTCTTCCTCTCCCTCCTCGCCCTCCTCTCCTTCCTCCACCTCTACCGCAAACTCTCCTTCCACCGCACCACCCCCTTCCCCCACCACCACCACAACCGCCGCCGCTTCTCCTACTCCCTCCTCCGCCGCGCCACAAACTCCTTCTCCCCATCCACAAAACTCGGCCACGGCGGCTTCGGCTCCGTCCACAAAGCCACCCTCCCTTCCGGCGAAACCGTCGCACTCAAACTCATGGACTCACCAGGCTCCCTCCAAGGCGAGCGCGAGTTCCACAACGAACTCTCCCTATGCTCAAACCTCAACTCGCCGTTCATTCTCTCACTCTTAGGCTTCTCCTCCGACAGAAGGAACCGCAAGCTCATTCTAGTCTACGAGCTCATGAAGAATCGCAGTCTCCAGGACGCGCTTCTGGATCGGAAGTGCCCTGAGCTCATGAACTGGAAAACGCGCTTCGACGTCGTCGTTTCGGTGGCTAAGGGGTTGGAGTACCTGCATCATTGTTGTGACCCTCCTGTTATACACGGTGACATTAAGCCGAGTAATATCTTGCTGGATTGTGAGTTTAGGGCTAAGATTGGGGATTTTGGGCTCGCGAGGGTGAAGGAGGAGGTTGGGGTGGTGGTTGTGGAGGAGGAAGATGGTGGCAGTGGGGGTGGTGGTGAGGAGTGTGATCGTGGTTCGGTGGTGGAGGAAGTGGAGAGTGTTGCGACGGGGACGACGGTGGGTTTTGATGCTGAGAGGTCACCGGAGAGTTTCGCGGTGGGGAGGGCTTTGGACTCAGATGCGTCGCCGGAAATGATGACATCGGCGACGACGGCGTCGCCGGAGGTGGTGCTGGATAAAGGAAGCGTCTTGTCGGACGGTTGTTTTGATGGAGTGAGTGTGGAGAGTGGGAATCAGAGGAGGAAGGGTTGCGCCGGTGGCTGCGGCGGTGGTGGCGGCGGTTCCGGGAGGGATTGGTGGTGGAAGCAGGACAATGGTGGGGGTCATCCGAGTCAGGGAGAGTGAAGGACTATGTGATGGAGTGGATTGGGAGTGAGATAAAGAAAGAGAGACCAAAGAGTGAGTGGGTTGCTTCTCCTAGTGGCAATGGTTTTGATGCAGAAAAATTAGAGAGGAATAGTAATAGTAACAATAACAATAGCAAGAAGAAGAAGAAGAAGAAGAAGCAGAGGAAGAGGTTGGATTGGTGGGCTTCATTGGATGATGAGAAGTTGAAGGAGGAGCAGCAGGAGAAGAAGGAGAAGAATCGGAAGCCGAGGGAGTGGTGGAAGGAGGAGTTCTGCGAGGAGCTTGCGAAAAAGAGCAAGAAGAAGAAGAGGAGCATTGATGGTGTTGGTGCTGGTGGTGGTGAATCTTGGTGGCAGAAAGATGAGGACTTGGTTGTTGTTCAGGATCAGAAGAGGAAGAGGAAAAGCAAGAGCAGCAGAGGGAGCATTGATTGGTGGCTTGATGGGTTGAGTGGTGAGCTCAGGAGCAATCACAATGGAAGAAGGAACAGCCAGGATTGGGTGAGTGGGGACATACCAAAGAGTGGTGGCATTAGCAGCACACCAAGCATGAGGGGAACTGTGTGTTACATTGCTCCTGAGTATGGTGGTGGTGGGCAATTATCTGAGAAGTGTGATGTGTACAGTTTTGGTGTCCTGCTTTTGGTGCTGGTTGCTGGGAGGAGACCACTTCAGGTGACAGCATCACCGATGTCGGAGTTTGAGAGGGCTAATTTGATCTCATGGGCTAGGCAGCTTGCTCACAATGGGAGGCTGTTGGATCTTGTTGACCCTGCAATTCATTCATTGGACAAGGAGCAGGCTTTGCTTTGCATCACAATTGCCTTGCTGTGTCTGCAGAGATCCCCAATGAAGAGGCCTTCCATGAAGGACATCGTGGGGATGCTCTCCGGCGAGGCCGAGATGCCCCACTTGCCCTTCGAATTCTCGCCGTCGCCGCCATCTAATTTCCTGTTCAAGTCCAGGAAGAAGGCTCGGTGAGTTCTGTTTTGCTGAGTTCATGAATGAATGGGTGAGTGAATGAGTGAGTGGGTTCTTTGTTTTGTTATTAACTTGTGAGAGTGTATTGTTGTAGGCCAATTCTAATTTTCTTCACAATTTGTAGAAAACTAATGCAGAACAAAGGAAGAAAAAAAAAAAAGAGGAGAAAAATAGTGAGTTACAAGCCTTGCATAAATCAATTTCCTTTTCCCTTCATAGGACTGTTTTACTCTTTGACCTGGTTCTTAGTTCATTTTATAACCTTAACGAACTTGAGTTTCATGATTTTAATCACAAATTACGTGTCTTTGCCACAACAAGTTGTTGAATTTCAGGAAATTCCGGGTCTTTTAAAAGTAGATGGAATACTTCGTCTGCTTTTGATGCTATTTGCCACTTTTCAACGAATATTATATATATGCCTAGTGCCTTCTGAATGTAACTATCAAGAATTTGATGACCTTAGTGTGCCTGGAAAGGACCCAGCGTAGATTTATTCATCTTTTTTCGGTTCTATCTTTTAAAAGTTAATATTCACATTGTGCCGAAGTAAATAGTATCAGTTTTAGTTGAGGGGGGAAACAGTTCCTGGCCCCATTCTTGCCTTTTGCAAGTGATTATGATGTTACTGTGAGTCAAGTGGAGAATGCACTGTCTTGAAAATGAGACGAGTATAAAAATCATAAATTTCTGGTTAAAATTCAATCGCCGGAACCATATGGAATAATAAATTGAAAATAACTGGCTCTTTATAAGAAAACATATAATCAACTTCATGTATAAAATTTCAGGAAGTTTCGCATGTGTCGTTGGTAGTTCTATTTCTGAATTGGCTGTACTCTTTCTTCTGATTCAAGGCCTCAGATATCTATGTGTAAGCAAGGAGACTTAGACTACCAAATTCCGATAATTTAATGCTGTAATGTGTGTATAATCATAAATAAACGGTGGGTTAAGTGAATTGATCTGTGCATTCTATATTAGTGGCTGACTTTGTCCTTGTAAAAAGCTCTGCTTCATTGATTATTTGATCTCTTGTTCAATCTTCATCTTGTAAAAGGATCTTTGTCCTCTTATCTACTTGTATATTTCTTCTCTTGATCTTAATGAAAAGTGACTGACTCTGACTAGTCATAATTTATTGAAATGATTTATGTTTCAGCTTAGTCTGCAATTAAAGAATTAATCTCACATTTTTTTTTTTTTTGAATTTCTCATCTTACCGAAGGGTTCTATTTTTGGAACATATATTCCTTTGTAAAAATGAAAACCAAATGCAGGAATGGTGGACTCCAAAATCAACTGGGACTGATTTCTGTTTAATCTACCATTTGTATCATCTTCTTACAGTATTCTTCTAATGGTCTGACAATAAATTGTCTCACTTCTTAAGTGGAGGATGATTAGTACTACAGCATGTCACAAATTAGATTCCAGGTATATTATAAATAGAAAGCAAAAACAAACAAACAAATATAAACTTACTAACATTTTTTTTTTTATTACATAAATGCAAACAATGAACGTAACATTACACTGGAACTTAATACAAACGACAACACTGAAACTTAATACAAACACTAACTGTTTTCTTTTTCTTTTTCTGTTTTTCCTTTTTTTTTTTTTTTTTTGAAGAAAACTGCATTAAGCATTGTTCTGAGTAATGTAGTTCAACTGTGCTGTTATCCAACATCCAGAACATATAATCGCACACAATGTAACGTTGCATTAATATTTAGAACAACGTCTGTTTTTTTTTGTGGATTTTTTTTTCAACTTTTAACCTCACAATAAAGTTTTTTATGTTTTTTTCTTTCTTTCTAAACACTAATAAAGCAAACTAAGCAATACTAGACAGCTTTGCTTCCTCATCATCAGCACATTTTGCCGCAAGATCTCTTCTTCACGTCTTCTTCCTCTATCATTGGAATTGGACCCAGCCTAGAGAAACTGATAATATAATTGTGTTAGATTGAGAAAATAAAGAAAAATACTCTGGATTTTGTAATAGGTGCAGTTAAAGTCATAAAATAAAAATTAGTCTAACCAAATGTAGTCCTCAACCTCAATTCAGGGTCTATTGCAAAGGCAAACTGATAAGTTTATTGGACTCTCTCGTCAAAAAGACTCTTACAACCTTACTTAGGGCGTTTGATTCATGGAATGTTTTCACATTAATGGGAATCATATTCTCTGAAAAGTTATTATTTGCAATATAGAGGCATATATGAATGAAAATGAGGGTATTTTCATTACGAGAACAAAACTTTACTATTCTGAGCGAATCAAACATGAAAACTTTACATTCCTTCGCTCAATAGAGATTAACTTGTGGATCGGAGATTTACTTGCTCTGATTTTAGATTGAAGTTGATTGTGATCAAACCTATTTTTCATAAATTAGTCTTAAATCAATTATGGTCGACTAATGATTGATTTAAGACAGAGCCAATCTTATATTTGAATAGAATTTGTAAATTTAAATAGTTGAAATAGATTTTTAAATCTCTTACCTTTACTCAATTTTTCAAGTTTGTCCCTAACATTTATTTATTTTTTAATTTAGTCCCTTATGTTTCAAATTATTTTCAGTTTAGTCCCAAGTCAATGTTCTGTCACATAATTAACAAAAAGCACTTATGTAATACAATACAAACTGAGTCCACTAAAAAACACATGGATCTAATGTGGATTGTGTCCTGTTAGAATTTCTCATTAGCTTATGCAACGGAATAGTGACTTGGAACCAAGTTGGAAATTATATGAAACGTATAAAACCAAATTGAGAAAATAAAAAAGTAAAAGACTAAAATAAAAAAAAAAACCGAATAAAAATAAGAGACGAAAAAAATTATTTTGCCATTTGAATATGTATAACTAAATCAGAAATGGCAGTATAGGTCTATCTAGGTAAATGATTTATTTAAACTCTTATATTTGTATTCACGTGTGTCCTTGAGTTATGGGTTAATTAATATATAAAAGATAGCATCATAAAAAAACGATAACGTTTATTATGCATTTAGTTTCTTAAATGAGGAACACATTGGCTATTAGTTTTAAGTTAAAAAAAAGGAACTTTATAATTTATCTCATATATATATATATATATGACAAGTCCCTTTTTTTTTTGTCAAGATCACAAGTCTTAAACTAAACAAACAAAAAGGTAACACAAACCCAATCCAGAAACGCACTAGAGCTAATTTTAAGGTTTCCAACTTGACCCAAATAACTTTAGCCTGGATGGACAACTAAGCTGGATTTAGTCAAAAACTTCCCCAGTAAGAGCTTGTAGCCAAAGTTCGAATTTCCACATGCTAGACTTATGATGGGTCGATAAATTAAAGTTGAAAATCTGATGTTTTGAGCAAGTTATGTCCTCCATTTGTTGTACATAAATACTTAAATGTTACAACTTTGAATAAAAAATAAAAAGACGAGGTCGAAGTTGTACATGGTATATAATTCTGATCAAATTGACGAGCATGTATATATGACTATTCTGAAGTAGCTATGTTTAGTAAGGGTGTTTGATGGCTTGTCAATAGGCTTCAAATCCTTTACTACCTTAACAAAATCTTAAAGCTGGACGTGCAATATAATAAAAATGTCAAATTAATTAATCGGTAACATATCTCATGTAGTTACTCCAAAATTATCTTTGTTATTATTATTATTGTGGCAAAATATTCATCCAACCGGCCCCTAATTACTATATATTGGCTTTTCCGTTTATTTTCTTACATTACCTTGCACTTTGAATTAAATTTCGGTTTGTTTATTTTCTATATTCATCTTAATATCTTTTTCAACCTTTTCTGTAACTAAGCCATTAGAAGTGGGCTTATGATAAAAAATTTAGATAGTTTATATAAAATCATAAGTTCAAACCTCATCGCCACTAATGTATCAAAAAATAGAAATCATTGTTGTACCTCCTTCTATTTTGTCATATTATAACAAAATGAAAATGAAATGAAATTATTGCTTTCTACAAATTAAGAACAATCTCAGTCGATCCATTACTATATAGAAATTTCTAATGTTAAATTGTCATATAGTGCTATAATTTGAAATTGCTGTAAGAGACCAACTTATTAGGATTGAAAATTGTTGGATTTCAAATGTGAGAGGTGAAGTTTAATCGGTTAGAAATGGACAATGTGAGGTGTATTGGCTGGACATGGAGTATTGGAGGAATATTGGTGGGTTAATACCACTAAGTACTTGGGCTTCCCTTGGGGGATACTGTGTTGGGCATCACACCTTGGGGGGAGATTGTTGGATTTCAAGTGTGAAAAGTAAAGTTTCATATCGGTTAATAATAGGCTATGTGAGGTATAACTCATTAACTTAAGGTTTTGGGTTAACATATGGTGTTCGTTTGCTTATATGGTTTTCTCACTTAGATTATTATCTTAGATCTCTCCCATATTGATGTCCCTTGACCCAATAAGGACTGGGTGGCAAAGTAATTAAGTTATATTTTTTCATATTAATATATTTTTTTAAAAAATAAAACATAACCTCTTCTCTTGAAAGAATGTTTTATTATAGTTCTCTCATCTTTATTTTAATACATACATTTTCCTCCTCTAAAAGACTAAGAAGGACTATTCTTTAACTTATTTTTAATTTTTTAATTATTTATTTTCTCATATTTATTACTTTACTTTTGACCAAAATATCCTTTATTAATACCTACATATATTAAGTTTTTTTATAAATTAAAATATATGTGGCTCATAATAATACAAATATGAATATATTTATATACATGTATATAATTTAATTTTTAAAATTTTACTATATTAAGAAAACAAATTATCAATAGTAATGATAATTTATAATAATTATTTCAAAAATAAAAAATTACATATTTTTTAGAGAACATAACAAAAGAATCTTATGATGTTACAATAAAAATATACACTAGTATTGTAAAATTAATAGTTAGAAAATACATAACTTTTATGTTTAAACATAATTATTAAAAATTGTTGTGAATATTAGCTGTTTTTAATTCAAATTATTTGTTTTGTTAATATAAATACTAATTTAATATTGATATATATAACTCAATATTTTATAAAAAAATTAATATGTATAACTTATAATGGATATTATTTTAGTCAAAAATAAAATAATAACTATAAGCATGAAAAAAATGAATAATTAATGAAAAATTGAAAATAGGTTAAAATATAATTAATTATTGCAAGTAAGGATAACAAAATAAAATTATAAAAAAAATTCACCTTAATTTTACGTGGTTCCAACATAAAAATTAAACGAAAAATTAGTTAAAGTTACTTTTTAAATTTTAATACATCACTCACCTCCCCTCACCCTTAACAGAGTTAACATCTATTAACTTGAAAGGTAAAAAGACAAAAATACCATTACACCAACCCTAAATTCCTAAATTATCAATCCTCCCTCCTCGACTCCCCGGAAGACGCCGTCGAGTACTACTCCGCCGTCGACGACATCATCCAGTGGATGGAGAGCCTCTCAAATGCATCGCAGCCTCGCCACGGCGGACCACGTCGGAAACGTGATCCATCTCCGCAGCACTGTCCCTCTCATTCGCCTCCCACGACGGTGTTGGCGGCGGTGGCTCCATCAACGACAACTTTGAGAGCTTCGGCAAGGCCTCTCACCGATTCCACTAGCGCGACGCGAGATTCGACAACAACGTTGTCGTCGATTTGGTTTATCATGATGCTATTTTAGAGCTCAGATAAATCATCAATCAAATGGTTAGGTCCGGTTACAAAAGAAAGTGCCTTCAGGTTTATAATACTGTTCCCCGTCAAGCTTTGGATGATTCTTTGGTTATTCTTGGTGTTGAGAGTTTGAATTTGAAAAACGCAAGCAATTCACTGGGTTTGGTTTGGGCCCTAGTTGGGTGGGGGTGAGCGTAGTGATGACATTTTAAATGATTTTTTTCCACTAAAAGTCATTTGTTCTTCACATGACCAAACTTTGATAAACGGATAATTAAGGGAGGGGTCTAAATATAATGATATTAAATCAATTCAGGAGACTGGGTAATACGTCTCTTCATGGAATATATGAGATTAATTTTTATGTTGATGAAATAATTAAGTTGGATAGTATCAATGATAATATTATTAGATTTTAGCAACTGTCCTTCCTACATTATTGTTGTCTGTTTTCATCTTTAACCAAAAAAATATATATATATCAATACAAGGAGATGAGTATTTTTTAAAATCTAAAAAGAATAAATGTAATTACGAAAAATATCAAGAGAGGCCATCGTGATTTTCCCAGTTTGTTCTCTCTGATATTTTTCTTGAAGAATAAATATCCACCTTGGCAAAATTTTGTGCATTATCTCACCTATTCGATCAAGTACCCGCAGCAAATGTGAAGAGTTGAATGCAGATTGGCTTTTGGTAACCTCTAGTTGGTCCTGATGGTGTTAAATAGCAAAATTATTATGAAAAAATCAATCAAAGACAAAAGGCTAGTCAGTAAAAGAATAACTAAAGCATTATTTCTTATTGAATCGCGATAGGTTTTGATTTATTTTTAAATTTCTTTGTTTTATCTTGAGTTTATCTATCCAGAGATGGATTTTAATTTATTATTTGAATATGGATATTACTATTCTATCTCGATTTTACCACAATGAGATAGATTGAATTTTAACATTGTATTGTTACATCTTGAGCTTTCACAATTGAGGGATATTTAAGTCACTAAGATTGTTCTTATAATGATAAATTTAGATAATTTTTATAAGGTCCTAGCTAGGTTTAAACCTCATTACAATTGATGTAATTCCAAAAGTATAAAAAAAAACTGAGAGATATTTTCATTTTTTAAATTTTAAATTTAATATTAATAGAGTCAGCAAAACATTTATCCCTCATGATCATGAAAACTATTTCTTTTGATTTAGAAACTCTGCATTTTCGGCGTTAATTAGTATTATTAATACGTAATAAATGAAATTTCGTAAATATTAACTACAGCCAACTAACAACGTAACAACTGTAGAGCTAAATAAAAAAATTAAAAAAATTCTTTAAAACATTTTCCATTTAAGAAGAAAGAAAAAAAAACATAAAATAACTTTTTAAAATTTTACATGTATTAAATTTTTAAAAAAGTCACTTCATGTGAGATTTTATTATTCTTAAAAGATATTCCGTTGTTAACAAAACCCAAAAAATATATATATTTACTCCATTCGTCCTGTATTAACTTGTATTTTAAATTAAATATCATTTAAAGTTTTATTGTCTTTTAGAATAACTATTACTTTAGCGTTTGAATAAAACATCGATTAATTAATACTAATTTTATCTTTGTCTATATTAAATTATATAATATTTTATTTTTTTCACCTTTGTCGACCAAACGTAATATTTTAAAAGGATAATTTAGTCTTTTAATTTAACTTTCTTAAACTATAAAGACTATTTAATAATTTTCTTAATTCTTACATATAATAACATTAATGAAATTTAATTTAAAATGGAGTGAGTATTATTTGATGTCACTGTAGAGAAAAATTCTTGATCTATAGTATCTGTCATTTTTACATATTAATGAAGTATTTATATTACTTACCAAAAAGAAGTATTTATATTGATATTGAGTTCTTTATTCTTGGCGAAATGATCAGCAGAGTGATAGATAGTATGCACTATGCCGTTAAAAAGCAATATATAAACAGATGTTAATTAAATGTACTAACTATAACTCGTAATTTCCCACCAAAAATCTATTATATTATAATGATAGGATCGGTAGCCTCTCATTTCACTTAACCGATATGAAAGTGGCATATTATTAAAACAAAAACAAAATTGCGATATAGATAATTCTTTTCGGTCTTAGGGTTCGAGGGCATTATTTCAAATATAGGTGTAGGGTGGTGCTTTAAATGTAATATTGGACTTTACAAAAGTGATGTGAAATATGGTGTTTTTTAATATAAATCACTACATAGTGATTTATGTGCAATCTCAATTAAAAATTGATAATTTTCATACACAAATCATTTCGTAGCAATTTGTGTGATAAAATAATATTTTATTTAATTTTTTCACATTTAGATACACATAAATCGCTACGTGGCTATTTGATTAGAAAAATAATATCCTAAATCACTACGTACGTTCATGTAAAAAAAACTTCATATCAATCCAAACCTCCTAATAACCCCATTTCATACCAATTCAAATACCCAAACATCACTATAAAAAAAATTTCCCAAGGAAGGACGCCTCTAGATATTATTGATTGCAACAGAAACATCCCAATGTTGATATAAAAAAATAATAATAAAGATATCCCCAATGATTGGCCTTTTTTTTTTTTAAGGTTTCTTGATCCTTTCTTCAAAGGTTTATAACTTTTGTTGGTAATTGAGATATCATTATATCAACATAAATAATAAGTTTTATCATTAAAAAATTAATTTTAAAGTACGGATGGATAACTAAATCAGTTAAATTTTTTAAATAATGAACATAAAAATTATTTTCAATTATTTATATAATAATATATAATTAGATCATATATAAAATAATTTTATATTATTAATATATAAAATTAAATTCCAATAAAAAAATGAGTTTAAATTTTAGAATTTAATTTATATTTAATGTCAATTAATAGAATTTTAACAAATGATGAATCATTAAAAAAAACTATCGACTATCACAACTACTCTCTATGATTTGATATTTTGGTAAAATTCTTTTAATTAACACTATTAATAGATAAAATTTAAGTATATACTAATTGGCATATACTAATGGTCATCTAATAACATTTTTTATTTACCTAAACTTTTAAGTAGTAAATACGAGAATTAACTACACTTACTAATAGTCTAATATAATAACTTGTTAAATATATGCATAATTAAATTTAGATAAATCCATAAAAATTTGTAATATTGTAATCTTTACATACTACTAGGGTGTGCAAGGATCAGGTTGGACAAAACCTGAACACAACCAATTTTTTGTAATACCCAGTGTACACGTGTCAACGATTTAACCTTAGATCCTAAGACCCACGCGGGTCTTGATTTTTACTAAGTCTGAATCATATGCCTCCTTAGAGGGCTATATGTTAGAGTCGCATTATTGGGATCAAAAGCCCAGTTATTATTTCCAAGAGGAAAACAAGTTAAAGAATAATTTTTAATAATTTTTATAAAACCTTTAAATGTTTCGTTTTTACCACAAGTTTAAAAAACCGTGAGGATTTTCATATTTGAACTAAAATCTAAAATTTGAATTTTGATTGGTTAGGGTTTTGATTTTTTTGATATTTTATTTGAAGTCAAATGGGGGTATTTCCTTTTTTACATTGATGTTTTAAAGTTAATTTAACTTAAAATTAAGAAATGTAAATGAGTGAGCGTTGAGACAACCCAGATACAATTGGGTCCTGTTCGCAGCAAGAGCAGAGTCGTTGAGATATGTCTAGTGAGTGATAGTGCTCTAGGTTCGCTGAGTGAGATTTACTCATTGGCAACGTGATGTTAGCACAGTGCAAAACGACGTTGTTTTGATAAATGAGCCCCAACCCCTTTAAAACACCTCAAGCTCGAGGAAAACACCCATTCTAAACCCTACTCCTAAAATCCCCCTTTCTCCTTCCTCACTCTCATCCTCTCCCAATCTAGCTTCCATCCAAGCTTCAAGGTGAGTTTGATTGTTGGTTTATACTTCCTTTCTCTCAATGCTTCCATGTTCTGGTGTATGGGCTTTGTTATCCTCCATTGTTGTCAAGTGAGGTGCTCCCCAATATGGTTAGAGTTATATTAGAACTTTCTAGATATTATTAGAGTTTAATTTAGAGTTTATGGTTGTTCTATGACAGTTGGTGGTGTCATCCCTACTCCAGAGCTATATTGGTGTTGACGTCATACTTTCCTCCCCTCCAGGTGAGTGGGTTTGACCTCATAGCCTTAGTTTCATCATTATAAATATGTTTCTTGTATGATAATTGTTAAGTATGGAATTTGAAACAAGAAAAAGTATGATTATAAATATATACATATATATATGATTTTGCCAATATAGCAAGCTAAACAAAGCATGATTTTGACAATAGCATGAAAAACGTATTTTAGAAAACTATGGGACCATAATTGTTATGTTGTGCATTATGAAAAATGTTTCACATGTTGAGAAATGATTTATTAAGAAAATATGTATTATAACAAGATGACTATTTTACCGAATGTTTTTATGGGTTTATTAATATCACCATGTATTTGAGTTTTAAGATTTCAAGCTATGTTTCTGAAAATTTAGTTAAGATATTTATATATGCTAGAGAAATGTGAAGCAAGAGTATGAACCCCTAGTGTTTAAAATTATGATTTTAGATTTATCAAGAATATGAAAAGTTATGTTAGCTTAAGATTTGAATTTAGAACTTCAGTTTTATGGTATCAAGAGGTACAAAATTCAATATGATTCGTAGCAACTCCAGATACATATTCTATGGGCTTAAAATGGAATGCCTACAAGTGGGTGATCCATTGGGTATGATTTCCACAGCAAGTTATGCTAAAGTTATATTGTTAGAGTTTTATGAATCCAGAACTCTTAGTATACTAAGAATTTAGTAGCTCTACTTCGCAGGGATAGAGTACCCACTTTTCAGTTATGGTTTTCTTTTTCTCAAACTAGTTTAGACGGTTGCTATAGAGAAACAAATAGTGAGTTAACGCTGGAAAAATGCTCGTTAACTTTGGTATCAAGTTGTCCTTAAGGGCAATCTCACATGGCAGAAAACATGTGTTCTTCCCTGCAGGTCTAAAGGAAAAGTAACAAAGCCTTGGGGTGAAGCCAATGTTCTGGCACCCATAGAGGATTGGTTATGCCATGGTAGACATGCATAACTAGAGGATATATTATGATATGATTAGTAAACGGATATCCATATTTCTATATTAGAGTCCTGTTATTTATATTTTTAGATATTATAGATGTTTTTAAGAAAATATTTGATTTAAGAGTCATTTTCTGTATGAAAAATGATTTCCTATTGGAGTAAAAATCTAGAGATACTTTTCTATGAATTTATAAATATAGAGATATCTTTCCTATATAATTACGCATATGAATATCACCTGGTTTATGATTCCTGCATGTATATTGTAATTTCCTTAGTTGTCCCATGTGGGTGATGAGTGAGAGCTCACTCATTGAGTCCGATTGACTCACCCTCTCTATTCCACCTCATAGTTACAAGTCCAGATGTTGCTACCTCAGGTTTTGACGCAAGTTGTTCTCAGTGATGAGTCTTACTTTGAAGTAACGCTTAGTTTAAGACCTGTTAGCAGAGTGCTCCGGTAGATGTCAGGTAGGATGAGCCATGCATAGATTTTCAGATTATGAATTTAATTTTAATATTTGAACAATCATGTATATGTTTTCAGTTTACAAGTATGAATTAAAATTGTAGAGTTTGATTAAAGATACACGTAAGCTAGAGATGAAATTATAATTCATTCATAAGTTAAATTGATTTTCAGAGTATGATTAATATGCCATCAGAGCTTCATATATCAAGTATTTCAGTTATATGATTTCATATATAATGTTTAAATAGAGATTTAGATGAAACCATGATTTCAAAATACAAAGTATATTATTTTATACATATAGAGAGACAGAAATCACGAAGCTTACGTAGGATGAGTTCCTCACATGCGGTCACGTTCCCTGGTCGAGTCGTGACATTTTTAGACCAAGTCAATTTTTGAAACTTGAACACAACTCGATAATGACTCGACTATGTCTCGGGTCGTACAGGATAAGGGACATCGAACAATATACAGAAATTTACATATTGTACATAGTGAAGTTATAAAATGTTACAAGTAAAAAAGAAAATTTTAGAGCTATTTTACGTTATAGGTTAAAAATAAACAATATCAATGTAGAAATAACATCAAGTTATGTAAAATATATTAATTAAACTTTAAAATTTTATAATTTTTTATAAATTATTATAAAAATATATATTTTTTAAGGGATTATTAACTTCGAGCCAAGTCAAGCCAACTTGGCATATGATTAAAACCTGGCAGGAAAGTGTCCGGGTAAATTTTAAGCCTGAATTGTCTCCAATAAGCTTCGGGCCAAGTTGGGTAAAGGGACGGAGGTTATGAACACCTACATACTACAAAGGAGGAGTTTCAAAACCCCTATAGCTAACACTATTCATGGATAATGTAAATTTCACAAGTTTTTTAAATAAAAAAATTCAAAATGAGTAAAAAGTTAATAAATGTATCTACATCTATATATTATTTTATTGCTAGCTATGTTTTACACTTATGGGGTCAAAGTAAGGTGCGTTTGGTTGTGATTATTTTGGTAAATAATCATTTTTTTGTCAAAAAAATCACTTTTCGTCTATTTGGATAATTTTAAGAAATAATAGAAATTTTAAAAAAATTAGTTTTTAGCTTTTTCAGTTATATATAAAATTTAGTTTTCATAATCACTTTTTCAAAATCTGAAACAAACGCACCCTAAATCTAGAGGCTATGTGAATTATAGGTAATAACTATAGTGCTTTTTGACTTAGTAAAAACAAATAAAAAAATCAAAACACTCTAATCTATTTATCTATACCCAATCTAGAAGAAGTATTACATATTTAATTAACCTAAATTTAATACCCTAGTTTTAAATAAAAAAGTTATAAAAAAAATTTCAAACTAGAAAGGATGTCAATTACTCTATTCTGTCATTAGAGTTTTAAATTTCACTATTTTACTAAGTCTGGACCTTACACGTCCTTGGAGAGCCATATGATAGAATCACATTTTTGGGATAAAAAATTCCAGTAATTGTTCCCAAGAAAAAACAAGTCAAAGAACAATTTTTAATGAATTTTATGAAACCTTTAAACATTTCGTTTTTAGTTCACAAGTTTATAAAATCGTAAATTCTAGAATTAAAACCCAAAATTTAAATTTTGATTTGTTAGGATTTTGATTTTTATGATATTTTATTTGAATATAAATGATGGTTATTTCCTTATTTACATTTATGTTTTAAAGTTAATGGAGAGTAAAATAAATGAGGACATTAACTTCAAATTAAGAAATGTAAGAAATATTAATGGAGAGTAAAATAAATGAGGATATTAACTTAAAATTAAGAAATATAAGAAATGTAAATAAGTGAATATTGATACAACCCGCCCAAGTACATACAGAACTTGAATTATAGTGCCAAGTTGGGAGAAAAACCCACTCTAGAGCGCTGAGTGGTCATGGAACAGTGAGGTGATGCAAGTTGAAAAATCATGCGCTCTATGAGCACTAAGGAGCGCTTCTTGAGCGCTGTGCTAAGATTTTATAAAAACCCTTGTTTAGGGTCCATAACATACACACACACACACTTTCTCACCTCTCCAAACTTGAGAACCTTCATCCTTTCACTCTCTTTCACCCCAAAAGCTTCATTTTCTTCCAATTTCTTCAAGTTTAACTTAGATTTTTCATCTTCTAAGCTTAAAGATATGTCATTCTAATAGTTTTACTTCCTTTATTCCTTCAATCTCTCATATTCTTGGTGTTTTGGTCTTGTGTTCTCATGGTTTTCATGTCATAATACTTTTCTACCATTATTAGAGTTAAAATTGAGTCAGTTAGAGGTTTTAGAGGTTAATCTAACGTATTATGGTTGTTATAGCAGATACTAATGTCATTATTGCTTCCTAATATATATGTTGTTAGTGTTGACTTTGTCTATTCCACCTTCAGGTGAGTGGGTTCATATATGTGATTTCTATGTTATGTATTAGAGTTATTTTCATAAAGACATCATTTCCTGCTTATTTTAGAAAATTCTAAAAGAACTTTGAGGTTACTATTGGTTTATATGTTTTAGAACTCCTAGGTTTAGAGCATAAAACTTATTTTTGATAAAACTCATAGGATCATATTTATTATATTGATTTTTGTAGAACTGAGAATATTCATATTTGTTAGAGACCTTTGTGAATGTTATGAGATATTCTTAAATTGGTTTATGTATATGCTATGGTTTTATGCCCAATTAAAGTTTAGAGAAAAGATTAGAACTATGGTTTAAATCCCATTATTTTAAGTGTGATATTAGTTTTCTAGTTATGAAGAGCTTGATAGTTTAAATTATGTTTTTGATAATTAATCAAAAGGTTTTAGAGCTTGAATCTTCATGAGGTTCAGAATAAGTGACGGCTACATACTCTCTGGAGATATGAAATCACAAATATCTACAAAGGGTAATCCCTTATGCATGATTTTAGTCACAATTATGCTAAAGTGAGACTTTAGTATCGTATAGATTTAGAGCTCATAGAGTATTAAAAGATTTTAAAAAAATTTCAAATTTAGATGGATTTATTTGATTGGTTTAGAGAGCTTAAACCCTAGGATAGATGCCTTTTTTCGAGTTTAGATATTGTGTTTTCTGGTAAGCTGGACAGTAGCTATAAAGAAAAAGGCTTGTGGTAGTTAATCCCTAACCTTGGTACCAAGTATCCCAGGGTTAGAGTATTCAGATAAGGGACTTAGTTAAGTACCCATTATTGTACACTGGGGACAAATACGTAAAACAGATGTGACCAAAAATTTTGTTATGCCACATATACTATGCATAACCAAACGGAGATTCCTGTTTCTCTATTAGAGTACTATTGTATGAAATTTATGGAAACCTATGATTTCATTCTTACATATATCTATATGTATATATGCAATGTTTTAGAATTGTATTAATGTTATTATGATTTTATGCACTGTTTCTTAGTGTCCCATAGAAGGGGTTTGGTGAGGATTCACACATAGAGTTTTTGAATAAAAACTCGCCCTCTCCTTCTTTTTCTATTAGATACAATAGTTGCTACGGGTTCCTTGCTACCATCCTCCGCAATAGAGTTCAATCGGTAAGCTTCATGGGAATGAAGCATTCTGGTTTTGTTTAGAGTGCTAGGTACAATGCAACAGATCCCGGACTTTAGATCATGTTTTGCATTTTACAAACTATAATAGTATATTGTTGTTTTGTGTTCAATGACTTAATTGTATTAATTTCATGGACATTTTGAAACAAAGCAACTTATTTTCATGTGTTGTATTATCATTCCAGACCTTAGAGATAGACTATAACACTTCATATTTGAGTATTTTGACTATTTTGAATTTGAAGAATAGGTGATTTGTATGTAGAAAAATAAGTTTTGTTTTGAATGATTTCATAAGTTACTGTGCATATAGAGTGATAGGTCACAAAACTCATGTGGGAATTAGATTTCTCTTGTGCCGGTCATATGCCCAAATCGGGTCGTGACACTAAATTAGCATGTCAAAGGAAAAAAGTTAATTACATCATAATAATAAGCAAAGTAAAAGATTCATTAGCTTAATATCGATTTTCTTTTCTTTATTTAAAAATAAAATGTTTTAAATTAATTTCGTGGTTTGCCTCTAAATCACGATATATCAATGGTAATATCATTGATATGTATTTAAGTACTGGTTTATAAGTGTCAAAGGCTGCCCATCCCTTGGGTTATTCTTTGTTTTTTTTTCCTATTAATGGACAAGTTTATCTTATTCTTTCACGAGTAAATTTCAAAAATAGGTTGAAAATATAGAGTTTAAATAAAAGTGAAAATCTCAACAAGACAATAAAAAAGTGTAGTGCAACGGGAGGTTCTTTTTTTTTTTTTATTCAAAACAAGTAAATTCAAGTAATTTGCTTTTCACTATGGTCAAGTTTATCTTATTCTTTCAAGAGTAAATTTCAAAAATAGGTTGGAAATATTGATTTTAAATAAAATGAAAATCTCAACAAGATGACGAAAAAAAGTTAGTGGACTGATTTTTTTTTTCAAAACAATTAAATTCAAGTCATTTGCTTTTCACTTAAATTTTCTATTTATTGTTCTGTAATTCACATGAGCTTCAAAGTTTTATGTTATGGGATTGCAGCACAATTATTTTTATCATTTGTTTGCTTACAATGATTTTATTTTTGAATATAAAATTAATGTTACTTTTAATAAAGTTGTTATGCAATTATATTCTCAAAGTTATAATTTTTATACATTTTTCCATTTATTTTAATAAGCTTTTCTATTTGTAAATATCTACAAAATAAATTAATTACAATATTATTCTTATTGATAAATTCTCATTAAAATCTATTAAGAATATCTCAATTAAAAGAATTATGAGGTTTTGGATTTGGTCTTGGATTCATATGTATAAGAAAAATATTGTTAGGAGGGATCTCAACTTAGACGCCCAATCATATCCTGGAAAATTAATCTCATGCCTATTGAGTGAAAAGATACTTTGGAAACCCAATATGTGTGTGTGCATGTGCTTATGTATCCTTACATTTCTCTATTAACAATATATCAAATCTATTAATTTTTTTTTACACTTATATATTGTTAATAGCTAGATATAGAATATTCTATAGGAGTGTTTGGGTCAACTTGGTTTGGGTTTGAGGGGAAAATGAAATGATTGATTCAATTTGGTTCATCTTTAAAGATTTTTGTGATCAAACTTAAACCAAACCAAATCAATTAATATTAGATTGGTTTGACTTGAGATAATACGATTATTCTTATTCTATATTCAATTCAATTAAAAAGTGAAAAAACTAAAATAAATCACAAACTTTAAATCTATTAAAGTTTTATTAATTTTATATAAATATATGTCCTCAATAATATCAACATACATAGTTAAATATGGCTTGTTAACCACGTACAATATATACGGTAGCGAAAAAAATATTAAAGAAAAACCTATATATAATATATTATCATATTAAGTCATCGCATTCAATTAATCACTGTCAGTTTTAATTGTTTTTAACTTGATATAACCTGATAACCCATTGACTAGGTTCGAGAGTAGATCGTAGATCAAATGAATCACATTGACTTGATCTACTTACACCCCATTAATATGCGGGCTAAAAATCTAGTGATAACTTCAACAGCCGAATACATGTGGAAAAAATAAATAAATGTGGTTGCTGCGAACATAAATAAATATAACCACGAGCCATATTCAAGTTGAACGACATTACAGCAGTTACAATCACTTTGCTTTCAATCTTCCTACAACAACAATGTCCGAACCACCTTCCTCCCAAACCACCACCACCACCACCACCAACCTTGACCCTTACGAATTCCTCAAAATCAAGCTCAACCCCGACGGTTCCCTCACCCGAAACTACGTCGTCCCAACCGTTCCCCCAACCCCAACCCCTCCCTCTTCCGCAGATCCACACGCGCCGCCGCAACCCGCCGTATCCAAGGACATCCCTCTCAACCCCGCTGCCAACACCTCCATCCGCCTCTACCTCCCCCACCCTCCGTCTCACCCCTCCGCCGGCAAGCTCCCCCTCCTCATCTACCTCCACGGTGGAGGATTCATCCTCCACCACCCTTCCACCCTCTTCTTCCACCACTCTTGCGCCGCTCTCTCCGCCGCCCTCCCCGCCGTCATCGCCTCCGTCGACTATCGCCTCTGCCCGGAACACCGCCTCCCTGCCGCCTACGACGACGCCGTAGACGCCGTCCAATGGGCCAAGACCCAGGCCCACAACCCGGCCCAATCCGACCCATGGCTACGCGACCACGTGGACTTCGATAAATGCTTCTTAATGGGAAGCAGCGCTGGGGGAAACATCGCCTACTTCGCGGGTCTACGTGCGCTCGACCTCGATCTCTCGCCGTTGAATATAAGAGGGATAATCATGAACGTTCCGTATTTTAGTGGCAACGAGAGGTCAAATTCTGAGCTGAGGCTGGTCAACGATCATATTGTGCCCCTGCCCGTGAACGATCTCATGTGGAAGCTATCGCTGCCCGAGGGTGCTGACCGTGACCACGAGTATTGCAATCCGACGGTCGCGGACGCGGTTCACGGCGAGAAGATCGGACGGCTGCCGATGTGTTTCGTCAACGGTTACGGTGGGGATCCGTTGCTGGACAAGCAGAAGGAGTTTGTTAAGATCTTGGAGGCGCGTGGGGTGCACGTGGAAGCGCATTTTGTGGACGATGGGTACCATGCTGTGGAGATCTTTGAGCCTGAGAAGGCAAAGGCGTTGGGTGACAAGATCAAGAAGTTCGTACACTCCGCTACCTCTAAATCGACTTTGTGAGCGTCGCTCTTTTGAGTGAATGATTATGTGTGCATGGTTTTCTTTATTTTGGGAAAAACAAGTGAATAAAATTTCCAACAGTGCAATGTTTGTTATTGCTGATGCCAGAATAAGAACTTTGTACTTGTAATGAATCTCTTATTTCGATCAATATTAATTAAAGTTCAATAAATTATGAATATTGACTACTATTTGTCTTTATTATTGATTGTGTAAAATTATTTTATACTACAAGTTCTTGAAAAAAAAATTCAAATATCAATTTATAGAATTCAAAAATATATCACATTATGATAGGTAATTGTTTAATATGATGATTATCTATTATGATTTTTTTTGTTGTTCTCAAATTTTATTAGTTAATATTATAAAGTTTTTTTAGATTGTTATTTAATAGATATATAGAAACAAATCTCCACGGAATATCAAGATAATTAAAAACAAGAAAACTCTTCTAGTGTCTTTGTAGCACGTAATTGTTTTTGCTCATTAGTGGTGGTCTGGTGGATGTATATATACTAATTTGGCTTTAATAGTTTGACATTTGAAGTTATGAATTTGTAGTGACTTTTGCAAATATCAATAGTTCATGGACTACCATCATTAGTGTCATGCAGCCAATTACTTGTTTACTTCAAGTTTGACATTTCAATGGATCAGACATCTCAATCTCATGGAACCATCAAAGCGTCAACCTCTAGCTAACGTAAATTACCTGCGTCAGTTTTTAAAACAAATTATTTTACATCACATTTCTCACAAAACCTTAGAGTGTGTTTTGTTTACCCATTTTCTGTTTCCATTTTCAGTAAAAATAAACAATGCATGTGAAAATATTTTGGTTTAACTTTGAAAAATATTTCTTAAAAGAGGCAAGAATTTGGAAAGCATATTTTTCGGTCTTTTCTTCAATATTCACTGGAAACCTTTACAGATGAAAAGACGGTGGCATGTTTGTAACTTGCAAGTATTGTGAGTTCACCTTCTTTTAACTTCGGCGGCATGGTTCGAATCTCAGCAAAAGGGAATTTCACTTTTTCCCATATATTTTGCCACGCCTTGCCTTGCCTTGCCTTGCGCCTCCTTTCAAAGCATGTTCAACGGCAGAGTTAAAATGGGCCAAGTCTGATGCGTGGATTCGAATAGAACAAAAAAAATGCAGGGTAGGTGGAAAAAATATGAAAAAAAAAATTGACCCAACTGCACCTGTCCTGATTTGGCCATATTCAAATAGGCCCAGCCCATCTTGCTAAACGGCCTAATGGGCCGAACATTAATTTTTTCTTAAATAATAAATTACATACATGAGGTATAAATATTTGAATTTAGACCTTTTAACCCTTTGTTTACTTAAAAAGTTTAAACTAATAATAAATATTGGCAAAAAAGTTTATATATATTTTTTATTTATTTCACTATTACATCAAATTAAGTTATTGAAATTTCATTATTAAATAAAAATTAAGTTTCATTTGTCATTCTCATAAATAAAGCAAGAATAATAATACTACTTACTAATAGTTTATTTTTTAATTCATTACAATAAAATAAAAAGTATTTTTTTCATTGACATTTTACATGTATTATACAACTAAAAAAAATGAACAAGAAGAAAAATTAGCCTCGGGCCAACCTGACTTGAACAAATTGGGCAATGTCAACACTTTTTTACTTGAAACTAACGTGGCCTGAAATGTCCCATTTAATGGATGACCAAATGGATTAGGACTCCTATTTTGCCACCTCTACTCACCCACAATAGCGAATGCTCAATACAATTTCATTCAAAATTTTGAATAATTGATTTAATGAATTTTTACATATTTGATTATTTTTGCTATATCATAGCTATATGGGCCAAACGCATTGTATATGCCTCTTTTATTATGACAATAATTTTATCTGACAACCACAATCTTCTTCCAGTAAAGGTAAATAGGAGGAAGCATGAAGGCGACCGTGAATGTTGAAGGGCGTGACCTCTAAGTAGGAAGAGGACCTCATGATTCGCAACACTAAAAAGGTCAAAACCATACAGGGTGGTGATGAAGTGGTTGAGATGGATGAGGTGGACTCAACAAATCGTTCAGAGAATGGCAACGATAGTGAAATGAAGGAATCTAAAGAGCTACACTAAAAACCTAAGATACTAGTCTCATCCAGAGATATGGTTGTGCATGATGAGGAATTCCATGATGAAGGAGATTGCCAAGGCGTCCTAGAAGAATATGTTAGCAAGGATGACTGGAAAGGAACATGTGCACCTCGCCCTTTAATCCTAGGAATACAAGTTTCTCTTGAAGAGTTTGATGAATGGTGTAGGCCGTGGAAGTCCACACTCATTGTTAAACTATTAGGCAAGCGCCTAGGACTTCATATCATAGATCGATGGATCCAACGCACATGGGCTAAGAAGGGACTGTGAGACTATGGATTTGAATAATGATTTCTTCCTGGTATGGTTCAGAAGACAATGACTATAAACATGCCCTCTATGAAGGACCATGGTTGGTTGCGGATCATTATCTTGTAGTCCAAAGATAACGTCCACTTTTTCGGCCTGCGAGGAATTGATTCAAAGGCTTGTAGTATGGATACACATTCCTGATCTTAGGAGAATTATGTAACCAGCTTTTCTTTCCAGGGTTGATGCAGCTTAGGCACCATGCTCAAGAGTTTATGAGCTCATCTCTATCCATTTCGATGGATTGAGAACTATAAACATACCCTCTATAAAGGACCATGGTTGGTTGCAGATCATTATCTTGTAGTCCAAACACGCGTCCACTTTTCCGCGCTGAGGAATTGATTCAAAGGCTTGTAGTATGGATACGCATTCTGATCTTCTAGCAGAATTATGTAACCAGCGTTTTCTTCCAGGGTTGATGGGCTTAGGCACCATGCTTGGAGTTGATGAGCTCACCTCAATCCATTATCGATGCAAGCTTGCTAGAATTTGCATGGAATTGGATTTAAGGCAAGGGCTAGTGCCCTCCATACAGCACTAGGACTAGACTTTAAACTTGAATATGAAAGTCTCCACTTAATCTGTTTAGATATGGAAAGTATGGCCATAGAGTGGAAAATTGTATAAGCTTCAAAGCCCAAGCTGGTACAGTTCTTGTCGCACTTGGAGAAGGAGCATAGCGGTAGCTTGGAGACTTCGGCGAGTGATTTTCCCTTGGCGGCGCAAAGACCTACACCAGGCGAAATTCAAAATGACACATTAGATGAGAACCATGCATTCTGTTTCGCAAAATCTAGGAATCAAACAGGAAAATCCCACTTCACACAGAGGAGTTAGTTGGAAACACAACTCCTGCTATTGAAACGGAAGGAATGTTTGGGGCATGGATGCTAGCAAAGAAGAATCAAAGGCGTAGATTTTCATCTGGCTTGAAAAATTTGAAAATAAACAAGGGCATGATACTTCCCAATCTCTGGGATCACGTTATGAAGTATTACGGGAGAGTTTAAATCACAAGAATAACAAGGAGGTGTACGAATTTGCACATGCTCTTACTAAGACTGACCCATGAAGTATTAATAAGGGCAAGCAAAATAAAATAAAGCCAACTAGACCCTTGGCCAAGCCTAAGTCCCCAACGCTTAAAGTTGCCAAGAAGCTTTCCAACAATCCTAAAACAGATATGGGCCCAACTACCCTAGACCCCCTACACGTGACAAAGGGAAAGCACCAATGGTTAATACCACACCACTTAGTGAACCCGTGGCATATCTTAATGCCATCTCTCCATCCTTCAAATCCCATGATATAGGGGAGACTAAAAACATGCAATTCATAAGCCAAATGATGAACCAAAATTGGAAGGACCATTGTAATGGAGTTGTCGTCCCGTTAACTGGACTATGTGGCGTGCCACCATCTCAAGAAGAAGCCAACTTTATCATGGCTCTGAGACAATCTCGAGCTGAGTTAGGGGGTGCCTCTAATCCCTTTGACCCTGGTGACAAATTGACCTCTGGTAATTCTCCCGTCAGAATATAAGTGATGTTGGAGCGCTACCATGGTCATAGAAATGGAATCGTGTTACTCAAGATGTGAAAGGGGGTATATTCAGTTAATTTTATTTCCCCCAATGAATGTGATACTCTAAACTGTGAGGCATTGGGGGAAAGGGTTTTGCTACTTTGATCAAAGACATCTCTGCAAGGTATCAAGCTGATTTTTTTATCCTTTTTTAGACTTATATTTCTGGGCCTAAAGCCTTCTCAATTATTAAAAATTTCAATTTTGACAGTTTACTATACATGGTAAGGGATTCTCTGGTGGCATTTGGTGTCTTTGGAGGAAGGCTAACTGGAATGTCTCCATTGAGCATCGGACTAAGCAAATGGTCCATATGCGAGTGAATTACAGAACTAATCTACTTGGTTACTTAGCGGTATATGTTCTCCCCACTCTCATTTTCATAAGGAAGTCTGGCAAAATCTTCGTGAGCTCAGTTTCTATTATTCTTCCTTGGTGTGTGGGTGGCGACTTTAACTCCATTCTCTCCATTGATGATTATGGGAGAGTGAGCCTCCTGCGATTTTCCTCTTTTGCTGAATGCTTAATTGCTGCAAACTTAATGACTTGGGGTTTGTTAGACAACCATTTACTTGGCAGAAGCGTAATTGTAAACGCAGACTCATAGAGCTTAGCTAACTCAGAGTGGGTTCAAATTTTTGCAAATGCTTTTGTTCGTCATCTACCTAAATTGAAGTCTGATCATGTTCCTCTCCTCCTTAATTTCTCCAACTATCATACATTAGAGCAATATGGTAAAATGTTTCGCTTCTTGGCACCTTGGCTTATGCATGAAGGTTTTGAATTTATGAAGCCCGCGAAAATTCTGGGGCTTGATCGAGAATATAATAACTTCACCAATGGTTCAGGCTTGGAAAAAGGAGATTTTTGGTGATATCTTCCATAACAAGAACAAGATCATTCTAAGACTTGAGGGCATTTCTAGAAGTCTAACTTTTCAAACTAATCCTTTTCGAGGACCTTCATAAACAATTATAGGAGGAACTTCATTCACTGTTGGTCAGGAACTCCTGGAAGCAGATGTCTAGGTGCAGATGGATCAAGTTCAAGAGATAGAAATACAAAATACTTCCATGGAATTGGCTCAGAAAGGAGAAGGAGAAACGGATTGTCATGCTCAAGAATGATGTGGGAGATTGGGTTAAAGATTCTAATCAACTCAAAGCCATGGGGATTGATTTTTAGAAGCTTTATAGTGATCATGCTTTAAGTGACCCTTTTATCCTTAAAGGGGATTTTCCTTTGTTAGACCTTGAAGCATTGAATAAACTTGGTGGAGTTACTAATGACAAAATCAAGGCCGCTCTTTCTCAACGGGGATGGAAAGTGCTTGGCCCTAATGGTCTCCTAGCTATGTTCTCTCAGAGTCAATGGGAGTTTATAAAGTTTTCACTGTGCTCCTGGGTGAAATCAGTTTCTGCCTAGCCGTGTTTCCCAGGCTAACGGCACTCTATCTCGAAGGTGGATCAACCTCCCCATTTCAATCAATTCCGCCCCATGCTTATGCAATGTCAACTATAAAATCGTCGCTAAGATAATGGCGTCTAGACTAAGAGGGGTAATGAATCAACTTGATTGGTCCTGGGCAAAGTAGTTTTGTTTCTGGTAGATAAACAACAAACAAGATTCTCATTGTTCAAGAAATGATTCACTCAATGAAATTGAAGACAGGAAATCGAGACTCATGGAGTGAAATTTGATCTAGAAAAAGCCTATGATAGGCTAAACTTGTCCTTTATCCTAGATACCTTACACGATGTTGGAGTTCCAACCAATATCATGAGGTGCTTCGTTGTTGTATCCTTTCCTCTCATATGTCCCTCTTATGGAATGGTAGCATATAGATCAGTTCTCTCCACTAGAGGTATTAAAGGTAATCCCATATCTTATATCTTTGTTTTTTGTATTGAACGTTGGCTCAACTAATTAATGCGACTGTACTAGCAAATAGATGGGAACCAATCCAACTGTCCAGGAATGGACCAAAGTTATCCCATCTCCTTTTGCTGATGATTAATCCTTTTTGCCAAGGCTTCGATGGAGCATTAAGGTCATTCAAAGTATTCTTGACTTATTCTCATAGTTCTGCTCAATGGGTAAACTTTGGTAAATCTAACGTCTTCTTCTCCAAGAATATTAACCATCTCTGTAAAAGAGAACTCAATGATGCTCTGGTGTTTCGCTCACTTCAAAGCTTGGAAAGTACCTAAGAGCTCCTCTCATTCATGACAGATGCAAGGTGAGTGACTTCTAGTTTATAATTGATAAGATGAGAAAGAAGTTAAATGGCTGGAAATCCCACTTTTTCTCTCTAGCAGAAAGAGTTACTCTTGCGAAATCTGCCTTGGCTTCTATTCCAAGCTATATTATGCAAACCATGAAGCTTCCGTTGTGGTTTGTAATAAGATTGATAAGCTATGCAGAGATTTTATTTGGGGTACTTCAGAAGATCGCAAAAAAGTTCATTTGATGAGCTAGGATAAAATATGTAGGCCAAAAGAGGAAGAAAGTTTGGGTTTTAAAACAACAAGAAATATGAATAATTCCTTTATGATGAAATTGGCTTGGGGGCTGGTGAACTCCCCTGACTTTCTTTGGGTTCAACTCTTTGAGAACTAAATATAGCTGTTTAGATGGTATTGTTCCTATGGTACAGAAAAAAAGCTCCAATGTCTAATGCCTGGCGTGGTGTAGTGAGTGTATGGAAGAAATTTACTAATAATTTGATTTGGAGGGTCAATGATGGTAAGGAAGTTAAATTCTGGCTTGACCACTGGATTCCTGGAGTTCACAGATTAAAGGATTTTTGCCAGATTGATTTACATGAAGAAATGGAAACAAGTACTGTAGCTGATTTCTCGGCTGGAAATGGACTAGAATTGGGATATGATTAATCATATGTTGCCCTTGGATTGTGCCCACCTTTTTATGCTAATTAAAGCTCCTAATCCGAATGCTGGTAAGGATACTGTAGCTTGGCTTCATGACTCTTTTGGGCAGTTTGCCCTTCGCTTAGCTTATTTTGTGTGTCGTTCTACTTTCACTACTACCCCTTAGAAGATTTTCTCAGATATTTGGAAGGTTGAAGCTCCTCAAAGGCTAAGAATGTTCCTTTGGTCAGTGGGAAATGATGCCTTGCTGACTAACCAGGCTCGAACTAGAAGACATA
Organism: Dalbergia oliveri; assembly: GCA_030441495.1. Taxonomy (NCBI): domain Eukaryota; kingdom Viridiplantae; phylum Streptophyta; class Magnoliopsida; order Fabales; family Fabaceae; genus Dalbergia; species Dalbergia oliveri. The sequence continues at coordinate 5,567,466 of JAMLFY010000012.1, read as the reverse complement.
TGTCCCAGTTTGACCTTTGTGCTATCTGTTCTCAATTCACAGAGTCGGTGCTCCACATCCTCCGAGATTGCAACCTTGCTCAGAACCTGTGGATGAGCATGATAATAGACTTGATCAAGGTACTTTCTTCCTCTCATCTTTAACTGTCTGGATGGAAGAAAATATTAGGATCAAGTCTCATTTAGTCTATGGGGTCAGTTGGCCCTTACTCTTTGCTACGACTTGTAACTCTATTTGGAAAGCCCGTAATGATTTCATTTTTAGGGTACCTTGATTGCTGGCCCTCAATTGTTCCAAAAAGTTATTTTCTTGGCCAAAGATTATAACTTTGCATTCAAGGCTGCGGGAAATGCTAGTCCCCTCCAACAAGAGATGGATATTTGGATGGATGGGCTAAACTCAACTCTGATGGCTCAGTGTTTGCTCGTGAAGGAACTGCTGCTTATGGTGGTATAATTAGAGACCAGTCAAGGAACTTTATTTCTGCATTCTCCGGGAACTTGGGGACTTGCTCGATTATGATGGCTGAACTATGGGGTGCCCTTAAAGGCCTTTGCCTTTGCTGGGATCTAGGAATTCGCAAGCTTATCTTAGAAGTTGATTCCTAGGCAGCTGCCAATTTCATTCTCCTGGGAGTCAATAGTGGTCATGCTTGTGCTGCTATTGTCAACGCTATTCGAGATGTTATTGATAGGGATTAGTCGGTGGAGATTCTTCAAGTTTTCGGAGAAGCCAACAGCTGTGCTAATAGCCTAGCCAAACATGGACACAACCTACCTCTTGATTTTAAGTTTTTTAATTCTTCACCTACTTTCGTTTTTATTGATGCATTGGCTGATATCTCGAGTCACTGTAGACCCAGAACTCTTGCTATTTAATTTCCTTTTTATTTGGGCTGGTTAGCCCTGTTCAGTATCAAAAAAATAATTTGATTTGACATTTTGGCTGGATAACCATAAAGATGATAATGATTTCTTTTAGTATGGGGGTCATTTTATCTTTTAGTATTTTCTAACAGAGTGATAATGATTTCTTTTTATATTATGACTACAATTTACTCAAGAATCCAATATATTTCAGATAGTTACCGGTTAGTAGTTTGATTTTTTGGAAAAAATAATTTTAACTTTATAAACAATGTACACAATATTTATTAATAATATTTTAAAATTTAATTTTTATTATTTGAAAACAAATATAAATTTATTATGTCAAATTTGGTTTTCATAATGAAAACAACCAAACATGTTTTCATTCTCTATCTAAAAATAGAATTTACTTTTGTAAACCAAACACATTTTCTGAAATTTGAAAACTAAAAATAAAAATCATTTTCAAAAAATAAAAGCAAGAAATAAAAATAAAAAATGTTTTCTTAAACCATACGCACCCTTATCTTTTTGATTTGTCACAAAATTAAACCTTATCTAATATCCACTAACCAACATAAAAAGGGAACCCACCAAAAATCCCCGTTCCTGATGATATTCTCACAATATTGAGGAAAAGTCAATTTATATGTCACAATATTCTTATAAATCCATTCAAATAAAAAAAAAGTACTCTCTAAGTACTCTTCAACTTCAATATCCATTCCAACTTTACATTAATCATACATTCATAATCAAAATCAAATCATATTTTGCAAAATCAATTCCACAAAAACAACAGCTCAAAGGATAAACTCCTTGACAATGTTTATAACCGCGCTAGACCTCGCAGGATCCACCATGTCAATGTTATGGAACCCCACTTGATCGAACCGAGCCTCCACCTGCACCCCGCACTTGACCAACATGGTCACAAGCTCTTGTTGTCGATCCACCATGATGTCCCCACCATACCCAATAACAAGGCACTTCCCTAACTTCTTCACCATATCCAAGTGTGGCCCTTTCGCCATAGGGTTACAATACCTGTGGTTACGGTCAGTCTCTTTAGGCAAAGCCAGTTCCCATAACATGTCCAACACAGGCAAAGGCAATATCTGATCCGTCGCAAGCCTAAGCTCTGAGGTTGCCCTTCTCTCCACTGAACATGGGCTGGTTCATGATTATCCCACAAATGACCAAAGGCTTCAAATCCTGTTGATTTTTTTTTAAGTTAAAAATCAAAATTCGATTATTGAAAATCTCAAATTAACTTTCATTCAAAATTATGAACGAACAATAATAAATATGTAAATATAACTTTTAAAGGTGTGCTTTCTTTAGAGATAAAAGTGAGGGTAAACTTTTTATGAATAAATTTTATGTATAAAATTATATATGAAATTTGTTTATTGAAATTTTATCCCACTTTTACCTCTAACCAAACACACCAGATCAAAGAAATTATGGTATGTACAAAATTTTAATTTCATTTAAAGTAGGCATTATAAACATCAAGATTCAAGAGTAACATAAATATAAAGATTCAAATCATCTAGTAATTGTGGGGTGTAACTAAAATTTTGTATCGCTTTTTTTACAATGTACTCTCTTAATACTTATTTATTTAAGATCCAATAAAATCATACTATGTATATTCATTATCACTTTGTACCAATTAAGTTCTTTCACAACTCAAAAAGATTAGGCGATAGAAATACCTCCTCGAGAATAAGTATTGCAGTGTTGAACACAATGTTTCCACCAGACCCAACACCATAGAGATAACACCTTGAAGGGTCGCCATAGTCCCTTAGCCATTGTTCTCCATTAGGGTCAGCCACTTGATTCTTCACCCACAAGATGGCATCCTGGCCATCGTGGTACTGTGATGGAAGCCGGCTCTCTGGTGCGAGGCGGTACCGAGAGACCACGATGGCAGGGATGTTGGAGGTGAGTTGGGAGCAATTTGTATGGATGACAGAGTCTCCAGGGCTAAGGAGGACAAAGCCACCGCTGTGGAAGAAGAGCAAGATAGGTAGCCTTGCAATTGTGTTGTCATTGGAAGGTAGCTTTGTTGGTCGGAAGATTCGAACCCATATTTGCTTTTCTTGGTGGATGGTTATGTCTTTTGAGACGGTGGAGTTTCCTGGAGAGGGCTCAGGATTTGCATCGGTTGTCGGATATTTGAGGCTTCTGGTGAGGCTGCCGTCAGGGTTAAGGGTAATGCCGAAGTCCGTATATGGATCAAAATTGGACATTTTCTTTTATACTTTTCTTTTATTTTCTTTTGTTTGTGTGGTGATTGGTGATAATAATGATAATGGAAGAGCAAGGCAATGAAGGTAATGGTTTTGGTGTTGGTAGCATGTTGTTGCAGATGTAGCATGCATGATGAGTACATGTGGATTGGTTGATTTGCTAAAATTGAGGGTGAATTGGTTGGTCATTGAATCAAGAAATTTTCTTGCTTGATGATGAGTACGTAAGGAGTGGTTGATTTTCTACATGTTATTTGATTGGTTGATGAGGAGTAAGATTCTTGCTTGATGGAAGGTTACTAGGTGGAGTAGTAGCTCAGCCCAACATGTGTAGCGTTTTGCGCCAAGAGTTAATATTTTGGTGGTAACTGGTAATTAATATCGCATAAATTGAGGCTATCTGCATGATGAGGACATACGCCATTGAAAATGCTCTGTAGGCTTTCCTCTTCGCCCACGCACCAGGTGAGGTATTGGGCCACTTAAATGATGTTAAGCAATTTTAATATTACTAACACTTCGATATTTACATATAAATATCTTCCCAAAAAGTATTTACATTAATCTAAACAATCAATTATTATTTTTGGAATACATGGATTAAATATTTTAAAACCCATCACTTTCAATTAAAATACTTATTTTATGACCATTATATTGAATTTGATGAATGAATGAAAATAATAAAAACTATAATCACATGTACTAATAAAGTATATGTCCTAATGCTCTTGAAGATTGGAATATATACGTTGGCAGCTTTACCTGAACACTAGGCTGATCAAACCCAGCAATCCGAACTTACACCCGAAGAGGGGAATTGAAAATCTAGAAATTCGTAGCTTGAGTAAGACTAGGAAGTGATGTTGTGGCTGGCTTACGGAGCTCCCATTTACCATTATTTCGTGTCTCACAAACTATCAAATCAATGTCGCTAACGCACACAATCCATCAAGTCTGCACAACTTATCAGCTTGTTGAAGTCAATAATCAGACCATATGGATATACGCACTATGGATATATTACCATTCCTAAATTGGAACTCGAATCCGTCCTTCATCATATCAATAGTTTTCATATTAATACCATGTCACCTACGCGCGCACACACTCCCCTTCATCATATGGACAGTGACCTCTGGGTTGCACAGAAAAGGGAATGATCACTCCTAAGACCCGGGTATTTCTTAATCAACACCTGAAAGCTTAATCTATTCATCATATCATTCAAAATATTTCAAACGAACAAGGAGGTATGACACAGTTGATAGCTATGTTCTTAAATATCTAGTTAGGGATTTGAATTTCTTCTGAAAATGTGTATGAGAAGGGTTTTGTAAGGAGCAAAACCCATATCTGTAAGCCTACATTTTGAGAAAATTAATTATTACTTCTGACAATAGATATCCAAAGTTCACCTTAAAAAAAATTCCAAACCAGTTTCCCGAAAAGTTCCACGTTATATTGGGCAGTTAACTCTCTCTAACCCCAAGACCCGGAAAAACCTTTAAGCCCTTGTCCTTGTGGCCCAATTGACGAAATGGTTGCCTCTAAAAGTTAACTGTGCTTGACCAAAAAAATAATAGTACAAGTTCACCGTGCTTCTTGCCTATAAGAACGACCTAGTAACTCTATCAATTTTTGCACACGCTTTCTCGTAACCATAAAGACTACATGACATGAATAGGCAAGGGTAACACAATTGATTAGGTTTAACATATTTTTCTAGTCGTGTTTAGAACCTTGCATTTTCCATAAGCTATTGAGAGTGTTCATAACCAGTAACCACCCTTAATTCAGACTACTTTGCTGTTTGCACTACAAAATAATAATATAAAAGTGGTAAAGTACACACACTGCATGACTGCATACTTTAATCGATAGTCTATGCATGAATACAATCTCACTTTAAATGAGCCAAAATCCATAAGTTTATTATCTTTATTTTTTTATAATAAGCTTATTATATCTTTATTATTGGATATATTTAGATATTCATCTTATTTTATGTTCATCTATGCTTTTATTTGATATATTATTTTTTGCTAGATATATATCTTGCAGAAAAAAAGTACCCAACAACATTTTCGTGCATAATTGTTTATTACTTAATCAAATTAAGAGTTAAGAAGTTTCGAGTTTAACAACTTGGATCCAATTTGAAGAAAAACAAGTATTTCTTTTAGTACACTGAGAAAAGTGATGAAAAAAGCAAGCTATACTTCATTACTCATCTCCTTCAAAAATTAATAATGATTGATAAAAGCACATGAACAATTTTTATTAATATATCTCCCAGACGAATGTCAAATATTGAAGTTTGAAATATGAACAATGTGTTAGAATGGGATAATGTAACAATGATCGAATCTTTGCCACTTGGTCACAATAACTCTATACTATGTCATGAATTATTTTTCCTAAAAAATTTAGTTAATGATGGATAGAAACACATAAATCATTTTATATCTAATAGCTATTAATTACATATGTGTATATATACATAGTTCCAAAAGCATTTGCACTAATTAGACCTTCTGAGGTGGTGATTGTCAATGGATGCAAATTATTAACTACAAGAAATTTGGCCTAAAACAATACTTATTTTTTGGAACATATGAAAAGTGTTGTCTTAGATAATCACGTTTGCTATAATAACTTTATGAAAAGTGATGTATTATTTTAAAAATATAGTCTTTGTTAAAAAAAAGGTTATTTTATACAATTAGCCACACTTGATAAAGCAACTTTAATTTATGGAAAGTGATATTTTAACTTAAAAAAATATAATCTTTGCTATATAAAAGATAACACATTTAAAAAAGTATTACCTTTATATACTATAGACAACACTTTTCAAGTATTCCCAAGATAAGTATTGCCTAATATATAAATTTCTTGTAGGGCATTTGTCCTGTTACATTGTCCCTTTTCGGCTCATCAAATGAAATTTGGACATATGGCTTTGAGTCTCATTTATTTCTATAATTATTATATATTTTATTTTGTTTAAAATTTAAAAGGTCACTTACTTGGTTTGTTTGTTTTTAGTTTTTATTTTTTCACTTTTCATAAATTTACGATGGAAATACTAAAAACTATCCAGGTGTGACGTTCCTTCCAAGCACCTCTCCATCATCGACAACGACACCTCACATCCATTAATACGTGTCATGTCACTCTCCTATCACCACCAGGACGCTGCCTAATCAAAATGCAACCTTGCCTAATGCTACCGAACTAGAACCATATGTTGGTCACCCAATGATGCAAGAAAAAATGAGGAGTGCAAGTGGTCACGACGAAAGCAACAACAATGAATGGGGAGTGAGGCGTCACCCTCTTTAACTGAGGGCCATGGAAGAGAGAAACCGAATCGTATGCTTGTCTCATCGGTTCGAATCGGAAACCGTCACTGGCTGATTCGGTTAAGCTTCAAACTCGGGAAAAGTCAAAATTTCGAAAACCCTGAAATTGACGAAGGTTTATTTTTTAAAAAAATTTTAATTTTTTTCAAAGCTTAAATATTGATATCTTATGGTAGCTATAGAGCAAAAAAAAATCAAAGAAAGATACTAATAAAAATTATTGGATTGTTAAATATTGATATTTTATGGCAGCTATAGAGTAAAAAAAAAAAACCAAAGAAGGGTACTAATAAAAATTGTTAGGTTGTTATTATTCTCTGTCATTTGCATGCTACCATAAACCTCGCTAGTCACTAACAAATATTGTTTTCAAATGCTTTGTGATCGTATTGTGAGACTAAAACTAGAGAAATTTTATATGGATTATGTTTATTTTATAGACCTATGAATATTTTTTATTGATTATATTAATGTTAATGTTAATGATTTAATATATTTATTTATATTTAAATTAATCATATGTATATATTTATATATATTTTTTATTATATTCCGGAGTCTGAGGATTAGAGCTCTAAACCTTTGAACCATTTTAACCGTTGTTCAGCATTTTCTCTTCCTTGCCTTGTACCGCTATGGAGGATAAGACCATTTTTGTTCAAAAATATAATCATAGAAAGAAATTATACGAGAAATAAATTAGCATAGTTATAGAAATAAAGGAGGCTAAAAGCCACATGTCCAAATTTGATTTGATGGAAAGGGAAAGGGTAATGAGATGAAAGATTTGCATATGCGAAACATGGATACTCCAAAATGGCTGTCGATATCGTACTTGGTATTTATACTTGTTGGGTTTTCCTGGGCATCAACAATTTCAATAAGTAAATATTACTTAAATGTAAATTAATCCTTATAAAACATTAAATTTTACACTTAAATGAATTAAACTACTATTTTATCCTTTTAAATCTAATTTTTTTATATATTTTTACTTGATATCATAAAAAATTATTTATTTTATTATATAATTATTTTATTATTTAAAATTTTATATTCTTATATAATATATCTTTTCGTACCTGTATTATAGTTTTTGAAAAATTTTCATACCCTTATCCATATTATACCCGGATAGGTGCCATACTTATACCTATGCAACATAGATTTGCATCCATCGTCAACGTTTCAAATCTTAAACACCTCGACACCCTTTAAAAAAGAAAGTGTTGGACACATACCATTTCTTATTCTCTACTAATTCTCTTCCACATCTTCCCCTTCTATTTTTTTAAGATGTTGGATGTCCATATCAAAATAGGGTGTTAGAATATCTTTTCCCATTATTATTTTTTTTATTGAAAATATTATTTATACTCATTTTGTGTGTTGGACACCATATCAACTCACACCCTATCCATTATTGAATTGGTATGAACCTTACTTAAATGGAGTCCATGCCCTATCCAATAATAGAGAGAGTGTAGTCGTTAAAATCTCACGTATAATAAGTACAAATAACACATTTTTTTTATTAGCACCTCTTCTTTAAAATCAAGACAAAAATTAATTTCTCTACAAATGTGTGTAACAAAGAGTAAATAGTCTTCAATTTTTCCACTTTAGAGATAGGTTCTCTTTAAAATTTTCATAAAGATATGTGTACAACAAGTATTCGAGTGCATAAAATATGAGATTAATTTGCATATATTATTAGGATTAAGCATTCTACATCATCAATCAATTAATTATATTTTATTATATGTATGATTTGTTAAATTACTATTGTAAGACTCAAAGATCTTTGATAATAATGTGATAATAATGTGTTTATAGACATGTAGAAAAATTTTACATATAAAGCGTTTTTAGCTATACAATATATCAAAACTGAATATATAAATTATTATATATTTTTAATAGTCATATATGACATTATGCTTACATAATTTGCAACTAGATAGTTTAGATTTAATTAACATTGAATTGTGCTAATAATTTATAAAGATTAATTTTGATATATTGACATTCAGTAATGTATGTACATTTATTTATAAAACTTTCAAGGAGGTACTAGTGGATGCTTGAGTCAAACTTTTCCATCAATGTGGAAATATATTATTAAGTATTTTATGTAAAACTTTTTTACATAGACAACACATAAATAAAAGTTTAATTTAAATATATTAATAATGTAAAAGTTTTTATATTATTATCCAATCGAATTCTCACATACATGTATATGACTTTTGAAGTAGTGGCATGAGAATTAACCATAAGTTGTTGATGTTATAAAATGTGATTGGATGATTATGTAAAAAAAATTTACATTACGAGTATATCAAAATTGAACTCTATAAACAAACTCATACAAGAGAAACTTAAACATTAAACCCAATTCAGGAAATACATGAGTAGAAAATCAACAGATATGTTAACCCTTGTTGGCACTAATCTTATTTTATTTTTCCTCCATTTTATTGTCTTATCTTTTCTAACATTTTGGAAAGTTTATTGAATTCATTGTCAAGTTTTTGGTAAATTTAATTTCAAACTAGCAATTATTTAATTATAACATAATTAATTTTCATACAATCTAATATAATAGATCATATTTTATATATAGAGTTTGATTTATTGCACTAATAATGTTGTACTAAACTAGAAATATGGGCCTAAGATCTCAACTCGTATAGAGAAAATTCATATATCTTCTAAAGATCACCCAATATGCAAGAATTCAGAAATCTCTTCTTTATTATCCATTAATAGTGTCCCACATATGCAAAGTAGAAATAACTCAACTTATGCACAATTTTCCTACATGACATACTGGTTTCCTAGATTTTTTTTCATTTAGCTTGAGATATCTCTAAATTGTAGTATAAGATCTCCTATTGTCTCATGGAATCAATCTCCTATCATCCTATCATATCTTCTATATTAGATCATATCTATCACTAAATATAGAACATATCTAATCTCTACTAAGTCATAGGAATATCTTGCTTATTCAAGGAAAATTATCCCTTGCTTTACCATCAGATCACCTCTCGCTATAAAGGGCTCAATACTCATGTAACACAATTCTCTATCACTCATTACACTCTTCAAACCTCCACACCCTCATTCATTTATTGACTTGAACGTCAGTATCTTTATAGGTACTTCACTTTCGCTCACACGTGCTAGAGGACACCTACAATCTTATTTCCACTTTTAGGTAAGAATAAGTGTAAACACTTTTACATTATTATCCAATTAAAATATTTTATTTGTATGACATTTTTAGTAGTAGATAAGAGACTTAGAAGTATGACTTAATGTGATATATAATTGAATAATTGTATAAAAAACTTTTATATTGTCATTGTATAAAAATCAAATCATTATACATTTTAAATTAAATTAATTTTTGATGAGTATATTAAATTAATTTTTTCACATACCAACCTAAGGATAAGTCCTGTCATTAATTTGAAGACAAAAGCAACTTACTTTTAAAATTATAGAGATGTGTTAATGATATTTATTTGACGTGACATTATATAATTAAATTAGATTAAATGACTGTATAAATAAAATCTAACTTAAAAGAAATCAACTTAAAATTGAATTCATATTCTATAAGTATTCATTGTATTATAAACATTTACTTATGGGTTTGTCCTTTAGGGGATATCCTGGTATATTTGAATAATAAATAACAGTACTATAAACATGATGAACATATATATACATAAGAATGATAATAACTTTCTGTAATTACTCTGTTCTTTTGGTACCTCACTAGGTCCTAAACTTCTCTGGTCTTTGAAAAACCTTTCCATGACCACTTGACATACCGCATCTATGAGCAAGTATGCCAAGGTTAAAGTCTTATAGGATTGCCTCCATGGCCATTTGATATACCGCCTCCTTGGCTGCTAGGTATACCAAGGTTAACATCTCATAAGATTGCCTCTATGGCTACTTGGTACACCGCTTCCTTGGTAGCTAGGTGTACCAAGGTTAACGACTTTTCCAAGACATGATGTAATTCTACTATACTAATCTCAACATAAATAAATTAACTAAATCAACAATAAATTCAAATACTGCAACTTATTCCTTGTGTTCTGCTTGCTACTAATGAAATAACAATTTAGATATTAAGAATTGCATCATAGAAACTTATCATGCCACACTATCTACTAATTCACTTGCAGTAGTAATAGCAATATTAATGACAATAATAATAATTAAACTGTAAACCTTTAATTATTATTTACTTATTAATTATCATTCACCTATTTATTTACTGTCAAAAGAGTATTGGGTTCTCTCATACTATATAAATAAATAAATTTTAGAAACTGATAATAGTTATCAGATATCCATAAATCTAAGGCTAATCTTGTTATACTAAACACTTCTTATGCTTTAACAATTAATTCATAATTTAATCATAGAGAGTACATAAGCTATTAATTAATTGCTATTAATCGACTTATGTCATGAATAATTATTAAATAAAATTTTTAGCTATTACTTAGACATTATTGTTATTCTTATTTTATTCATATAATAAATAATAAGTATATATATTAATCTATTTGTATAACTTAGCTATTAACTACTCTTTGTCAACTGGCTAAATCTTATCATAATAAACATTACTATTTCATATTTTAATTGGGCACTTACTAGTTATTTAACTATTCTAATATAAGGCTTAGCTCTATATGTATAATTAAAATTTACACAACATCAATTATGTACTTGCTATTCTAACTACTATCCATATAGTAGCTATCAAATAGTTATAATGTTTTATATTCTTAATTGTTTTATAGTAGTAATTGGGTCATTTTGTGCTAAATAGATAATAATAATAATATTTCCTAATATTTGTATAAATTATTCTATGATGTCTTGCCTCTGTTCATATATGATAATGCACATAAATATAAGTAACGCATTATCATGTTGTTTATATATATATATATATATATATATATATATATATGCATCGACGTTGTTGTTATATACATATAAGGAAACCTGGTTTTATAGCAACAAGCCGGACTCACGGACGCTTCTGTTTCGTTTTTCATTATGTGCCTCTCCTAGTATATTTTTGCTATATCATAATACTCTTACATATTTTTCCTAAAAACCTAGCGGCTAAGGATATTTCCCTAGAGAGTAAACCTGGTTTCTCTCAATTCTTTCTGACTAATCCCTTCTAGTAAGTGATCTTCATGGAATTCATTAGTTCTTCCCTTTTTATTTAGTTCTGTGAGTTTAGGTATTGTCAGGTATGGTTTTCTCAACATTCTTCCTTCATACCCTCCTAAACCAGTTTGGGTGATAGAATCAAATTGTTTATATTTTTATTATATTGTTTGACAATTATTATTGTCATTCCGCCTCCAAGGTCAAGTTGTGTGTGGAAGTGCACTCCTGGCTACCAACGGTGAGTGGGTAATTGCCCATGGCTATAATTTAGCCATTAACAATATTTTATAAATGATTATTATTGCTATTATCATGAAAATCATATTTTAGAAAACCATGGGGACCATTGTTTGTTGCATGATTATTAGAATGTGTCACCGTTTAAGTTACATTATATTTCAAGAATATATATTTTTATATGGCATGATATGAATCTTCTCATCAAAAAATAGGTTGACAGTCATCATGGTTTACATTAAAAATATTATTTAATTATCATATATGAACGCAAGCAAGACATCATAAAATAATTTATACGAATATTAGGAAATATTATTATTATTATCTATTTAGCACAATATGACTTCGTTAGCTACTATAAAACGTTAAGAATATAAAACAATTCATAACTATTTGATAGTTATCATATGGATAGCGGTTAGAAGCAAGAATAGAATTGATGTTGTGTAAATTTTAATTATACATATAGAGCCCAGTTCATATTAGAACTAGTTAAATAACTAGTACAATGCCCAATTAAAATATGAAATAGTAATATTCAGCATGATAAGATTTAGCCAGTTGAAAAAGTAGTTAATAGCTAAGTTATACAAATAGATTAATATGTATTCTTATTATTTATTATATGAATAACAGTTAGAATAACAAGAATGTCTAAGTAACAGTTAAAAATTGTATTTAATAATTATTCATGACATAACTAAGTCAATTAATAGAAATTAATTAATAGCTTATGCACTCTTTATGATTAAATTATGAATTAATTGTTAGAGCATAAGAAGTGTTCAGTATAGCAAGATTAGCCTCAGATTCATGGATATATGTTAACTATTATCATTTAAAATTAATTTATTTATATAGTATGAGAACCTAATACTCTCTTGGCAATAAATAAATAGGTGCACGATAATTAATAATAAATAATAATTAAAGGTTTAGTTAAATTATTATTATTGTCATTATATTGCTATTATTATTGCAAGTGGATTAGTAGATATATGGCATGATAAGTTTCTACGAATGAATTCTTAATATCTAAATTGTTATTTCATTAAGTAGCAGCAAAACGCAACGAATAAGTTCCAAGTGTTTGAATTTATTGTTGATTCAGTTAATTTATGTATATTGAGATTAGTATAGTAGAATTACAGCATGTTTGGAAAAGTCGTTAACTTTGGTACACCTGGTTGCCAAGGAGCGGTGTACCAAGTGGCCATGGAGGGATATTAACCTTGATATACCTAGTTGCCAAGGAGGCTATATGAGCGGCCATGGAGACAATCCCTAAGACTTTAACCTTAGCATACCTGGCTGCCATAGAGGAGGTATGTCAAGCGGCCATGGAGGCAAGCTTTTCAAAGACCAGAGAAGTTTGGGACCTAGTGAGGTGCCCAAAGAGACAGAGTTATTTACAAACAGCTATTATCATTCTTATGTATATATATGTTCATCATGTTTAGAGTACTATTATTTATTATTCAGATAAACCATGGGATATGGCCCTTGAGAGGACAAACCCATAAGTAAATGTTTATGATGCAAGTGAATGCTTATAGAATATTACTTCAGTTTTAAGTTAATTTCTTTTAAGTTGGATTTTAGTTAGGTAAAACAGGGATAAAGTTGAATGTCTATAAATTTCACTACTATATAATTATTTGCATGTCCGTGTTGTATATATGATTATTATGTAATTCCTTGTTGTCCTATGTGAGCTATGGGTGGCTATCTGTTCATTGAGTTTTGATGAACTCACCTATCTTTTTCTCCCTTATAGATACAGCTAGGGCTTTAGTTGCACCACGGTGTAATACTCTAGTTTTAAATAAAAATGGTTGGAATTTTTTTTGCATAGGAAGGGTGTCAGTTACCCTTATCTGCTACTTCTGGGTCCTGATTTCACTAAGTCTTACACCTCCTTGGAGGGCTATATGATAGAACCACATTCTTAGAATCAACAATCTTGATAATTGTTTCTAAAAGGAAAATAAGTTAAAGAGCATTTTTTAATGAATTTTATGAAACTTTCAAACGTTTCATTTTTAGCCCACAAGTTTAGAAAATCTTGAAGATTCTAGATTTGAATTAAAACCCAAAATTTGGATTTTGATTTGTTGGAATTTTAATTTTTTTGATATTTTATTTAAATCCAAATGGGGGCTATTTCTTTATTTACATTTATGTTTTAAAGTTAATAGAGAATAAAATAAATGAGGACATTAACTTGTAAATGAGTGAATGTTGAGACAATCTAGTTACCGAAATGATAGAAAGATGCAAGGACTGGGTGAGCTGTCATCACTATAGCGGTCCAGGACCATTATAGCAGTCATAGTGAGTGAGTTTTGCGAGTTTGGTGGTCTATAGACCGCTGTAGCGATCAGGACCGTACAAGGACCGTTATAGCGATCCAGGATCACTGTAGTGGTCATAAGTGTATCAGCCAAGGGGGCATGGGAAACGGCTAGCCGTTATAGCCTGTTCATAGGCCAGAAACGATGTCAAATGACGTCGTTTCACTTAAGTGATCCTCTTTCCCCTTTATATACCCTAAACTCGGTATTTATCATTCCAAAACTGAAACCTTTCTTCTCCAAACTCTTTCCACTCAATCCAACCTCTAATCCTTCTTATACCAAGAGATCAAAGGCAAGATTTTATGGGTTTTTGTCATCCCTTCTCTAATCCATGTTCTTATGTTTGGGTTGTTATTGTTCTCCATTGTTATCAAGTGGGGGTACTCCCCAATGTTGTTAGAGTTAGATTAAAGCTCTCTAGAGAATTGTTAGAGTTTAATCTAGAGCATTGCGGCTTCAATGGAGATATTAGAGCCACCCCTCCTCCTCGGAGCTCGTTGGTGTTACACCATCACTTCCTCCCTTCAAGTGAGTAAGTTCAATCCTGTGACCTTTATTTTGGACATTAGAACTATTTCCCTTATATTGTGACATTATTGTAAGATTTTAGAGATGATTCTAAAGCGATTATAGATTATGATTGGTTTTCAAGTTTATGAGATTTTGATCTTCAAAGAATATGAATTATATGTTTTAAGAGACTTACGGGACCATTTGTTACTAAAATGATTTTTTAAAAATAAGAGCTAGATTATAAATGTGAACTTATTTTGAGAATTATGAATTACTACAATGATTCCAAAAGTAAAGTAGTTATCATAGAGCTTTAAACCCAAAGAAGGGCTTAGCATAGAGTTTTAGAGAAAATAAATATATATAACAAAGTATGACTTAACTTTATGAAGAATTATGTTATTATGATTTAGAATAGCATGATTTTAAATCCAGTGCTTGAACCATGATTTTTCAGTTATCAAGTAAATGAAAAATATGATAGCTTAAGAGATGGATTTAGAACTTCAGATTTATGTTACTAAGGTATGAAATTGATATGACTGCCATGACACATATTATGTGGCTTTGAAATTAGAATCCTACAAGTGAGTGATCCCTTGTGCACGATTGTCATAACTACAATTATGTTAAAGTTAGATTGTTGGAGTTATATGAATATAGAATTTTTAGAGTACTAAGAATTTAGGGGCTTTTGTTCACTAGGGATTAAGCACCCACCCTTTAGTTATAGAATTTTCAATTTTTTATTTTATTTATTTCCATTGAGTTATGTATGATGAGATTTATTTAACAGCCATGGAGGCAAATCTAGTAAATAGCCATGAAGGCAATCCCTTAGCAGCCAAGGTCACCAGGGCGGAAATTACCGCAGAAGCTCATGTTCGCCAGGGATTGAGCTTTACTTTTAGTTGATAGAAATAGTTGTTATATTTCTTTATATAAAAATTATTGTGTTAGAGACTGGTACTAATGATGTAGATGAAAGTTCAGTTAATTCAATATATACATACAAATGTCAAGATGAAAAATGCTTTGGAGTTTGTTTTATTTTATTATTCTTGTTATTACTATTGTTATTATTATTCTTATCATGAATTTATTCATCCTATTATTATTGTCCCATGAAGAGGGTTAGGTGATAATTCACTAATGAATTTTAGATAAAACTCACCCATTCTTCATTTTTCTTTACAAATACTTTAGTTGTTGCGGGTTCCTCTCAGCCACTTCTTCCCTGGTAGTAAGGCT
The DNA here is from genome assembly GCA_030441495.1 of Dalbergia oliveri. Taxonomy (NCBI): domain Eukaryota; kingdom Viridiplantae; phylum Streptophyta; class Magnoliopsida; order Fabales; family Fabaceae; genus Dalbergia; species Dalbergia oliveri. The sequence continues at coordinate 5,551,387 of JAMLFY010000012.1, read as the reverse complement.
TTTTAGTTGGTAAGTTTCACTTCTGAGTGAAGTATCTCTTTTGTTGTTGATATAGAGTGCTTCATGTTGAATGCAGGATCTCAAACCATAGAGATAGATTTGCATTGTCTATCATGATTGTTTTGTAATTAAATGACTATAGTTCTCATGGTTATTTTGTATAGAGCAACTCATATATTTTATATTGCAGAGATATATATATTTAGAGTTTGTTTATGAAATGCATTATATGAGGATGGTGTTTAGAAAAATAGGTTTGTACTAGAGATGGAATAATGAATTAAATGTGTTTTATGATTAAAATATGCATATAGTCTGGCAACAATCGCGAGGCTTACGCGATGATGAGTTCCTCACGTGGTCACTATCCAAGTTGGGTCGTGACACACAGGTATCCTTTTAGTAGTGTCCAAGCTTCTTTTGTGAGTTTCACTTTGGAATGAGGCTTACTATAGATTCATATTAGTTTAGTAGTGTTCTAGTAATTGTGTAGGAGATCTTAGGCATGCATAGTTTTTATGATTATACATATGACCTCTAGTTACTTTATTAATTATGTTTGGCTTCAGTCCTAGATTATGGTTATTATGCGTTTTATATTCAAGATTTAAGTTTTGGAACATTTTCAGAATTATGGAATTTGGCAACATTTGAGATATTTGGAATATATTCTTATTATTTATGCAAATTAGTTCAGGTCACGTTACCAGGCTTTCGTGGGAACCTAATCCCTCACGTACGGTCTCATTCCCTAGGTGGGTCGTGACAAAGTGGTATCGAGAGGGCACCTTCCCGGTACGGTGTAGTTACAGGGATAAACCAAGTAAAAGTGGGTGAGCATGTAACGCAGGAGCTTGACGAGAGTGAGGAGTGATTATCGATGCAAGAAGGCACGAACAAGGAGCGGTCCTTAGGGCTAAGCGGAGGGGTATATGAATGAACCAATTACACATCAAATGAGAGGGATCGTGAGACTATGTAGGTAAGACTATCCAGTTGAAGATGACTATATGAATTGATTGGTACTACCTATACTAACAAGATGCATATTCTTTTTATAGTCCATCACTAAAGCTAACGGTAATCGTGTTGACTTGGAGAAATTTTGGATGGGTGACTTAGGAAGTTCCAGGGAGCGTGTAAGTAAGGACAAAGCGCTTGAGAAGACTGTGTTGATTTGTGGGACAGTCATCAATCCATTAAAAAGTATGAGATGTTACAAGAACCTAAATCATTGTACATATTAGATTAAATTAACTTTTTGATTAGTAAATGCTCTTTCTTTCCTTAATCAAGTGTCAAGTGTTCGATTTTCATCTTGGAAATGGATCAGTTTTAAAACTAGTGGTTAGCGTCTATCGTTTTAAAAATCTTTTACAATGACATCTAATTAAATTTTTCTTTTGTATGATTTTTCAAATAGTATTTTGAAAGTGCATATTTATTTGATATATCATTATATAATTGGATAATAATATAAAATCTTTCTACACAATCTGTTAATTAAAATTTAATCCTATAATTAAATAACTCCCTATTGCCTAAAAATTTGATTGAATGAAGCACAACATTTTTTTTTTCCAAAAAAGAAAACAGAAACATGTGATCCCATCCAACAAAATTCTCTTCACAACACCATAACACAAAATCCCATATAAATTTCACCAAACCACGTTACCCAAACCTTAACTTTGAAGTTTCCCCGCTCTCTCTCTCTCTCTCTCTCTCTCTCACACACACACACAACGAGACGCTCTCGCTCAAAAAAAGACTCACTCACCTCACTCCCACTTCAACCAACCCCCCCGCCGCCTCCATGAACGGCGGTGGAGGCGACCCCAAACTGCCGCCGCCACCTCCCTCAAACGGCGGCGAATACCTCCTCTCCCTCATCCAACGCCCCCATCACCACCCCCATCACCCTCCTCCACCGCAGCAACAACAACAACAACAACAACAACAATCTCCGGCACTCGATCCCGCCGTCGCCGTAATTGGCCCCACAATCCCCATCTTACCCCGTGGCCGTCCAACGGCCACGATCATCCCATCCCCTCATCACCTTCATCACCATCAGCATAACCACCTTCCCCCTTCTCCTTGGCCCCACTCTCTCTCTCTCCTTCCCCTTTCCCTCCAAACCTCTTCGGTTTACCCCATAACCCCTTTCCCACTCCTCGTTTACCCGAAACCCTAGCCCCAATTCCATCCTCCAACATCGGAATCGACGATCTCCGAAAATTAGGGTTTCCAATTGAAGCCACCGCCAACACCAACAGCACCAACAATACCAACACCAATAATAACGTTAGGGTTGATGCTTTCGTTCACCAGCAGAAGCAGCAGGAGCTGAAGCTAAAGTTCGGGTCTTTCCCCAATGACGCTTTTGCCCTGGGGTTCCACTCAATGGGGGTTTGGTTCTGGATTCCTTGCTCAACTTGGAGCTCAACAATGGGAGCTTGAAATCGGATCCCAATTTCCGAATTCGGCTGGGAATGCTGATGTTGCTATGCAGCATGGTGGTAATTATGATGCTGTTGAACATGGTAGGGGAGGGGTTGGGAGAGGGAGCAACAATAGTTTTCATGGTGTTGGGAATTTTAGGTCTGAGACTAGTAAGGCGAATCCACCAGGGTTTGGGAACAAGCCTAGGGGGAAGGGTTATTGGGGCTCTGGGGTAGAAGGAAGGGTTCGGGGGTTGATGAGGATAGAGTGGTGATGGTTGATTCTGGTGAATTGGGTGTTAGGAATGAGGGTATGCATACTAGGAAGGAAAATTTAAGGGTGGTGTCTGGTGGAAGGAGTGGTGGCAGAGGCAAATCGGGGCACAAAATGGGGCTTCTTGAACAGCTTGATCACCCGGGCCGCCTGCCGGTAGTAACCTCCATTCGGTCTCCGGCGTCAATGTTGAAGAGTCCAGATCGAATCTTCAGAGTGTGGTTGTTGATGGTGATGGTGATGAGGATGTTGATGCCCCAGGGAGCAGTTAAGCGATTCCTTGTTGGTTGAGGACGAGTCTGAAGAGAAGAGCAGCTCAAGGCAGCGGCGGGCACAGAAGGTTAACACTTAAAAAAATTTGTTGATATTGTTGGTAACTATGGATTGTCATTCATTCCCTATAACTGATTTTTGAATTGTATTTAATCCACTAAGTGGTTTAAGTATCTGTTTGCTTGTTGTTTTTGTCAATGCTAGAACTGTTTGTGGAAAGATTTAGAATCTAGATAGAGTACTGAGTTTTGAATTGGCTAATCAATGATCAAATTATGAGGTTTCAGATGGTGTTTTGTCGTTTTAGACTGAAACAAATGGATTGTTAAAGTATAAGAGTTACTTACAGAATTAATTATCAGGATGCCAGATCATCAGATTCAAGAGGACAACGATTACTAAGCCAGCGGGCGAGAATGTATAAAAGGCAGATGATATGTCGAAGGGACATTGATAATCTCAATGTTCCTTTCCTTGCAATATATGAGTCTCTAATACCTCCTGAAGAAGAAAAGGTCAAGCAGAAGCAGTTATTAGCGTTATTAGAGAAATTAGTTAGCAAGGAGTGGCCAAAAGCACGGCTTTATCTCTATGGATCATGTGCTAATTCATTTGGTGTTTCTAAAAGTGACATTGATGTTTGCCTTGCTATTGAGGAAGCAGACATGGACAAATCTCAGATTCTAATGAAATTGGCGGATATTTTGCAATCAGATAACCTGCAGAATGTGCAGGTGAGAAGATTGCTATGCTTTTATATTGCTAATATTACTATCATACATCTTGTTGATTTGTGTTCATTTAAATAATGTTTGACTATTTTTTCAGATAAGCCTGCTAAGAATTTTGCATAAGGAAGATATAATGATTCTCGTTTTTGTTATATATGAGGAAAATTAGTAAATTGCTTTGGGAGCTTGTCTTTGGATTTTGGGTTAGATGAGGACAAATAGACTCTAGTTGGTAGATATTTATTTCTATATATTTCACTCCCTTGTTTGGATTTATGTTAGTCTTCACTGGATACTTTTCCAGTTACTATTTTGGAGGCAGTGAGAGCATACATGTGCATAATTTTACTGTATTTGTAAACTTCTGTTAGTTATCTTCCTATTGTGAAATTTAATTTTCTAATTCTCCTATCTCCATTTCTATTCAAGTTAATAAAAATTTATCATCTTGGGGAAAGTTGGAGGTGGCAATGAGGAAAAGGGAGGGGGAGTTGGGTTGGAGAAGGTATTCATTCAATTTTGGACCTACACTTCAGTTTATATAAGCTGGAGGCATGCTGCAATTTTACGAGCATTTTTTGCTATCAGTCAACCCTTAATCAAGCTCCAGTGAATCACCTAGAAATAGAATAAATGTCCAATTAATCACCTGGACTTTAGATCAACATGTCCTTACCTAATTACAGACATTCTGTAATTTTTATACTCTTTAACATTATTAGGGAAGTACTAAAGTTGAGACTAAAATATCCTTCTTGAAGAAACCCAAAAAATACATACATAATCAGCACAAACAGTAAAGGCCCATCAAGTAAGAAAAGCTTGCCAATCTCTCTGCATATCTGAGAAAGAAACTTCTCTAACTGTTATGTAGTCATTAGCTGAGCATTACAAACCCGAAGAAGACCTTTTTTTTTTGTATATTTCTCATTTTTTTTGGGAAAGCGGGCAAAATGTTTCCTTTAGAAGTATATTATTCCTTTTCAAATGAGAGGAGTCATATTGAAAGGAGTATGGCTTTATTTTATTTTTGGCATAGGCGTGGGACATATTGTTGTGTTTTGGCAGTATTTGGTGTTGTTTTTTGATTTGTGGATTGTTTATATGGGCTTTCTCAATGACTAACATAGTAACATAGAAGCTGTTGACCTATTGATTAATTCTGGTGCATAGATTTCACCATGCACTCTATTGCACTATCTGGTTCTATATTTCTTTTTCCTTTTTTTTTTTCTCCCTTGTAAACTTAAAGAAAAAAGGTTCGTGATAGCATGCTTCACATGCTTTGTTTTCTAATTTCTTTTTGTCCATTTTTTCAGGACAAACATTTATTGTTTCACTTATTTTAGGCATAGATCATAGAAATGCTTGTGTACATGTGAAAGAACAAGCCACCTTAAAGAGGATGTTGCTTGGTATGCTATGTGCCCTTGATTTTGGGAAGATGTTGGTATGCCAAGGGTGCCTTGGGAAATAAATAGCAAATAAATCAAATATGTGAAAGAAGAAAGGGATAAAGATAAGTAGAGAGGGAATGTTAAAATTTAACAATGGCCTTATATTAATTTTATTAATTTTTGAATGAAAGAGATCTTCATAAGCAAAAGAAAGTTAAGAATTACGAATTAGATATATTAAGAGAGAATGCAATGCTAGAAAATGTTTTATCAAGAGCAAAACAATGTGTTCAGTGATTGAAAAACAAATTGGGAATCTGAGTCAAAGGATTGAGAAGCTGACTACTGCTGGATTACTGCTCAAGAATTGTTCATTTGAAGTAACTGATTTGCAATGAACATTTTTTTTGGAGTCTTTAATTTAATTCCTTTTACAGGCTTTGACACGGGCAAGGGTTCCTATAGTAAAGCTCATGGATCCTGTGACAGGAATTTCTTGTGACATATGCATCAACAATCTTCTGGCTGTTGTAAATACGAAGCTTCTACGGGATTATGCACGCATAGATGCAAGATTACGACAGTTAGCATTTATTATCAAACATTGGGCAAAGTCAAGAGGAGTCAATGAAACTTACCATGGGACATTATCTAGCTATGCGTAAGTTTGCTTCTGGTGCTATTCTTGTGGAGATGAGTTTGCTTTCCCTTCTTTATCTAATTTATATTAAGTAACTAAACCAATATCATAAAGATCAAAGTGGTTGATTGAATGACAAGATCTTGCCCTTAGAATAATAATTTGTGCAATTCTAATTTCAGGTATGTTTTGATGTGCATTCACTTTGCAACAGCGAAGGCCTGCTATACTTCCATGCTTACAGGTGTGTATTGTAGTTTTCATCCTTCTGCTGCTTTGGGCAAGATATATCTGCTTGTGCTATTTATGTGTAAGAAGTTCCCTTTTTGTTGAACTGTACACAACTTTATAGTTCCCATACTTAATGTGTGTGAAAATTAAATTAACTGAGACTACTTATGTTCTTTTCAGTTTTCACTGTCTGTTTTCAATCTATTAGCTGGACATCTATACAAGTTAATTAGTATTGCTGTGTATACTGAGCTGCTTTAGTAAACTTTATTTTCATTCTTCCCCAGTTTTGTCCAAACCTTTTTCTTTTTTCTTTCCTTTCTTATTATCATCTTCTCTGCCTATTGAGTCCTTTTTTGTTTTTAAATTTAGACAGCTTCTCTAAAGTAAGGATGTTACTACCTTTAGATCTACTGGGTTAAGATCACAATGCACTTTATTTAATTTTCACGTTCAGTTCTGGGCCAGCCTTCTGGCTCTGGCATTTGGTTTCATATTTACTATGGCATAGCTGAATTATCAGCAGAATAACATATTTGCAGTATGCAAAGTGAACATGGTTGATTCTTCCACTTTCAGCATGCCATCTGTGTCACTTGAATAGTGTTTATACATTTATAGCTATCTTTGTAATTACATACATGTTTCTTGATTAAATACTTTTTTCTATACAGGAGATGGAGACAACATACTCTGTGACGGTGGACGTTGTTAACTGTGCTTACTTTGACCAAGTTGAGCAACTATGTGATTTTGGACACCGCAACAGGGAAAATATTGCTCAACTTGTGTGGGGATTTTTCTATTATTGGGCATATTGTCATGATTACGCAAATGCTGTTATATCTGTACGTATGGGAACCATAATCAGGTAAGAGAACTCAATCTCTGTAATTTGTTTGTCATAATCCTCATCTTACCTGTTCCATTGGTTATTGTTGTCTCTTTTTATTTCTATAGTAATTAGTTGTTGTTTTCTGATGCGCGGGTTTATATAATATGAAAGTAATGTGAAGTTTTCCTTATGCAACCCATTCTTTGTCTGCTTGGAGCTGCACAATTGACAGCAATAATGCTGAACAAATCAGGCAAAAAAAAAAAAAAACTGTGTTAGTCGAGCATTCAGTAAATCTGAAATTTCTTGTTTGCCATTTTCTTTCATTCTTTCTTTCTCTTCTTGCAAGTCCTTGCATTTGTGTGCTTCCGAGCACAGTACCCTTATGGCATTACTTTGGGGCTATTACTTTGGGGCTATTATTATTTGTTTTCTGGGGCATGCAGTTGTTGTATTTATCTAGCTTTTGTTGGGATTGAAGCTGTAATGCTTTGCTCATTTAAATCTTTATGAGGAGATTATTATAATCTGGCTAGACTTTTGATTGAATTAAATGCATGATGCTCTTTTTGGGTGTAGTAAGCGAGAGAAGGACTGGACAAGGAGGATTGGCAACGATCGCCATTTGATATGCATAGAGGATCCTTTTGAAATATCTCATGATCTGGGTCGAGTGGTGGATAAACATAGCATCAAAGTTCTCAGGGAAGAGTTCGAACGTGCTGCTGATATTATGCAGTATGATCCAAATCCATGTGTTAAACTTTTTGAGCTCTATGTTCCTAGTTGATTGATTAATCGTTTTGAATATAAAGATTTATAGGTGAGGTAGTGGACACTCAGCTTGTAAAGCTTCTTTTGCCATATTTTCATATATAACCTTGTGTCATGTTTATATGTGTATTTTTAAGTTTTTCAAAATGTAAAATCTTTTGGCCTTCTTGATCTTATATTTGAAAGGCAAGAATTACTGTTATGTGGATCAGTCTTCCGAGATATCAATTGGCCATTAGGCGTTGTGTATAATGTGCAGACATGGTTGGGACTTGGGAGCATGTAATGAAACTGTAAATAAACTGAGTTTTCAGCATAGTTTGCTCACAAATATACATGTCCGCAACATTTGAGCATTATGCAATTATCCTGGGCATCATTGAACATTTGTTATAACCTTTATATCCTCATATACTTCACTATATGTAACTGTTTCAACCTGGTGTTCTTCTGATCTGGGGTTGATTTGTTGTCTAGCAATTGTTGAGGACGTTGATGTGGCTGTGCCATGTAATGAACAACTTACCAATTCCTTAATTTTTTGCATTAAAATTGTGTTTTTCTCCTTTTAGCATGTTTCATGTTAATGTTCCGCTGGCTTTTAAAAAAAAAACGGTTTTTGGTTGCATTATTGCATAAATTGACAGCCCAGCGCGGTCCCTGACCAAATCGCCATTAAAACTTGGAAAGTAAATGAAACGTTTGAATCGCTGATTTAAAATAAAATTGATTCGTAAATTTGTTCTGACAGATAGCTTGAAGTCATTTTTTATTTTCCTCAAAGTGGGAAAAAAAAGTATAAAAAGATCAGCTACACACGAACAAACAAACGTTCCTATCGGCTATCAGCCTGCAAGCAACCTAGAAAGCTTTGACAGGCCTTCATTTGTTTCTTTTTTCCTTACGGGTGGAGTCATTGGTTAAAAAAGAATAGAAAGCTTTATTACATCTGGTGAAAATAAAAAAATAAAAAATAAAAATAGGAAGGATACATTTTTCATTTAATATTTATTCTCTAATTTAAAGCACAACTATGGGTGTGTTTGTTTTAGATTATGAGGAAAATGATTATGAAATTTAAAATTTATATCTAATTTAAAATTGAATTGATTTTTTTAAATTCTGATTTTTTAAATTATTTAAATATATGAAGAATAATTTATTTAAATCGAAAATAATGATTTTAGACCCAAAAGGCTCATCCAAATGCGTTTATATGTGAGTTAAGAGTTTAATTTGAGGGTTGAGTTTACTTTCAATGTGAGATTTCTTTTTTGGATTTAAATGTTAGATGTTAGTGTAGAAAAAAAAGAAATGCTAGATGCTAATGCTAGCTTTACCAAAAAAAAAAATCTTGATACATTGTATTTAATTTTTATTTATCAACAGTATAAAATAATATTATATTGTTAATCAATAGAATTTTATTAATGTGACAAATTATAGAAATGATTATTATTTATTATCATACTTGCCTAATAGTTTGTTATTTTTGTGAAATTTTTTGGATTGACAAACGATAAGTGTAAAATTATTTTATATAGAAATTAAACTATATATTACTACTAATATTTTGAATTCGAATTCATGCAATTCATACGTGTTATACAAGAATAAGAGTGTAAAGCACACGCCATCCAAATTAATATCCATTTTTTAGGTAATAGTAATTGTGCAAGACATATGGCAACAAAAGAACAGTGTTATAACTTGGGAAAGACGTTGATTAACAAAAATCTTGGAAAGATTCCAAATCACTTTTCAAATGCACCCAAACCACCCACTTTCATTACCCAATCTCCATCATCGTAACACTTGCAGGAGCTCCAAAATTCCCATAGCCTTCAATGGCAGAAGAAGAACCTTCAAAACACAAGCAAGATCTTCCAAAAGTGCTTGTTCTAGGTTCCCCAACGTGCTTCCCAACACTGGAGCCACTATACTCTCACAGGTTCCATTTCATAAACCCAAACCCCTCACTCCCACTCCACCAACTCATCCCTCCGCGCTCTTCGTCCGTCCCCGCCCTCCTCTGCAGCGCCACTTTCCCCCTCACCGCCCCCGTCCTCCGCCTCCTCCCGTCGCTCCTCCTCATCGTCACCACCAGCGCCGGCACCGATCACATCGACCTCCTCGAGTGCCGCCGCCGAGGGATCCAGGTCGCCTGTGCCGGAAAATTGTTCTCCGACGAGGTCGCCGATCTGGCCGTCGGATTACTGATCAACGTCATGAGAAGAATCTCGGCGGCAGATCGATTCGTAAGGACAAGCTGTCACTCTGGCTCTCCGGATTTCCCTCTAGGACACAAGGTTTCCATTTTTTCATATTTTTATTTTAAATTAAAATGTAATTTTGATTTATTGATGTCATTTAATTTTAAAATTAATCTTTATCAAGAAAAGTTTTTACAACAATTATTAGATAGGCTATTTTTTATAAATAAGTCTTTATTTATTTACAATATATCATTTATCATGTAACAATTAATCAGACAATTGAAATAGGTCATACTTAGTTAATTGCGTCAAAATGCTCACTAATAAAATTACAATTCAAATTATAACTATAATTGATATTTATTTAAAAAGACAGTTTATAAAAAAATATATATACAAGGATTATTATTTGATTGAACACTAGACTAGATTCAGAAGTACAAGTTATTTATATTATTTAATTTACTTTAGTTATGTGCTTGTCAAATCTAATTACACTCTCCGCACTTCCACAGTTGTTTAGTCAACGTCATCTTTTGGGGTTTACACTTTACAGCTTGCAAGGATTACGTTAATATATGATGGTTCTTAGCACCAAGAAAACATATAATGGTTCTTTTGCTTCATCTTATAGTCGAAAAGAGATACTTTTTTAAAGAAATTATTTTAAAAAATTTAATTTGTGTTTATCTGAATATATTAGAAATAAGATTAAGAGAATAATTTTTATTTAAATAAAATAAAATAAAATTACTTTTAATTATTAATATAATCATGATAATAGGATTTTATTTAGAATAAAAAATATCTTCAACAAAACTTCTTGAAAATATACTTTTCAAGCACTTAAAATATACTTTTAGAAAAGGGATAATTACAATTACCTCTCTTTGAAATCCTTCAATATTACACTTATCTCTTCTAGTTTTTAATATTATACTTACCTCTCTTAATTATTTTTAAGTCATTACAATGACCTCCCTTATAAATTTAAGATGACTTTTATACCCTTTTTTATCTCTTAAATCAATCATCACCACTACCACTTATCCCAAACCCTTCTTCTTCCTCCTTGCTAACCCTCCATTCATCTCCCTAACTCCCTCCATGAATTTTAACTAATCAATCACTTTATGTTAGCTAGAAGAGCAATTAATCAAGCATCTAAATTTCACATCACACAAAACAAATTTTAAACGATAAAAATTAGGAACTTGCAAATGTGATCAGCAAAGAACCCGTCCCTCCATTGAGAGTTCTGTCGGCACTGTAAGCTCCACTGCGTTGTGCTTTATCATGAACCAATCATGGAACCACGTAGTCTCATGGTGGAGTCGCTTAGTTCCGTCCCTGTTCACTAGAGTGTCCCATCACTATTGGTTCCTACACAAGCCCCCTTCAACGGCCATCGTTGCTCCACTACACCACCGTCTTCGTCGTTCATGGCTTTTGACATCATGCTTACAACCACGCACACCAACAGAGTCTAGGCTACCACCTCTGGTCCGCCTCAGCCCGTGCCGCTCACCGCCATGGTCGCAGCCATTGAGCTTCGCGTCCTCCATGGTTGCATGCTACCAAGACATGTTTCCAAAACCTAACCCATTTTTACTAAAATTCCTTTCAATCCGAATCCTTTTCATTTCTTTTAATTATTTTTTTGATTTTTTTTTGCTTTCTGTGTTGTTATGAGGTTTGGGCTAGGTTTGTCTTATCATGAGCGTTGTGTGTGTGTTAAGGTAGGGGAGAGGTTCTGAGTGCAGTGAGTGTGATGATGGAGGAGAGGAGGAAGAAGAAGAAAGCTTGGGGGTAATTTTGGATTGAAAAATCATTTAGAAATAAGGGAGATATGTATAATATTGAAAACTAGAAGGGGATAAGTGTAATATTAAAGAAGAACTAGAAGAGGTCTTTGTAACTACCCCTTAGAAAAATGAAAAATTTATCAAACATATTGGTTGTGGTAAACCCCATTCTTATTATTTTAAAAGTGCTTTTGGAGCTTAAAAAATGTAAAACAAACACACAATAATTTAGGGGTCCATGAAGAAAGCAGTGGATCTAGGGCCAAACTTTATTCCTGTTCAGTTTTTAGATAGGGTTATTTGCTGGAATTTGAACCTAATCGACAATAATTTAACTAATGACCAAGTTAACTCTACTTTCAATTAATATATGAAAAATTTAGACACTATTTATGAAAAAGCTGTAAATTTACATTGTGAGTTAAAGTTTTTTTTTAGCTATATATTTGTGTATAAATAAATATTTAAATGATTTCACATCAAATAAGGGTAGTGACTTCCTCCATCTCCATCCCATTTCCAGGAAACTAAATTTACGGCAGCTATTGTTGTCGTTCCTAGATTCTTACTTAAGTTTCTCGTTTCTTTTCTTAGTATTTAAGATGACTAATCCACGTGTACAATTAATTAATGTATTATCGATAAGTGTGGAACATTTATGATATTTTTTTTTGGTAGTGATATGACGATATATTTGAGCTGCAGTTGTAGTGACTACTTACCAGGAGGAAAAAAAATAAATTCCATAGTGCTTATATTATTTGAAGCTTCATATGAAAAGGAATAAAGGATTTATGTTTCAGCTATCAGGGAAGCGAGTTGGCATCGTTGGATTGGGAAGTATTGGCATGGCAGTTGCCAAGAGGCTCGAGTCTTTCGGTTGCATTATCTTGTACCACTCTAGGCATCAAAAAGCTGTTACATACCCTTTCTATTCCAGTGTTGTTGAGCTTGCAGCTACTAGCAATGCACTTCTTGTGTGTTGTGCACTGAATGAGCAAACACGGCACATAATTAACAGGGAAGTCATGTTGGCATTGGGAAAAGCAGGATTTATTGTCAATGTTGGGAGAGGGGGTCTCCTTGATGAAAAGCAATTGGTCAAGTGTTTGATGGAAGGCCAAATTGGGGGTGCTGGTTTGGATGTGTTTGAAAATGAGCCTCATGTTCCTCAAGAGCTCCTTGCAATGGATAATGTGCTTTTAAGTCCACATTGTGCTGCTTTTACTTCAGAATGTATCACCCAGTTGTGTGAGCTCGTGGGAGGGAATTTAGAATCCTTCTTCTCAAATATGCCCCTAATTACTCCGGTGATAGTTGGTTGAATTCATCTTCTTGGTAGCTCAGAGTCATTACTCAATGATTCTTGAATACTGTAAAGTTATAAGTGGAGGATATTGTTATGGTATATTGTAAAACTACAAAAAACCTAAAAATAGAATAAAAATAAAAGAATTTAAAGAATAAAATCAAATAGGAATATAATAATTTGAATGTTCAATAGTGAGTGAAGTTGTTCTATTCTTCTGAACATAGTCTGTTATTGATGGAAAATTGCAAAATGATGATTTAATGTGAAGAGATTATTGTTAGAGTATATGATTGATACTGAAAATTAGTTAGATTTGTTAATATTTGGTTAGGAATTAGTTATAGGTGGTTATCCCCATATGTCTATATAAGGCTCATATCACATGTATACATCACCTTTGTCATTTCTATAGAAAAAATTTTCATTCCGTTTTCTGTGTTTGTGGATTTCAACAATTATGATTGAATGCAGGAATGCAATAGCTTGCCTAAACAAGTCTTGGTTTGGTTGCAGATTTCATCACTACAATACACAAAGGGGTAACAATGAAAATTAGTAGATATCCTTCATTATTCTTTTGTGAAGGAGATAAGCAGGAGGCTAGTAACAAACTTCAGCAGTAGCCATCCGTTGTTTGTTGATTCATTTTCGATTTATAATATTATATAAAATTTTATTCATCAGTAATTCAGATAATTTTGTCATAATTATGGTGTACCATTGTTTTAACCCCCCTTAAAAATCATATGGTAAAATAATTCATAAAACAAAAACCCAATAGTCCTTCAAAAATTAATCTCATTTAACAAATTCACAAATGTCAACTAAATCGATTTTCATCAACAAAAGTAATTCTTTTAATTAGGGATCATTTTATTAAAGATATGATCTTTTGAATTAAAATGGTCATTCTACAATGTCAACTTGATATAAAATGAGTTATTTTTAAAAGATATGATTTTTTAAAACTAAAATAGTGTTCTACAGTGTGAACTTGAAAAAAAAACATAAAGCACAATTAGTTCTATTTACAAAAATTGAGGTTAGTTGGCTTTTTAGAGAATTCATCAAATGATGTGGATGTTTTGAGAGTTACAAACTAATATAGTTTTTAGGGCTACTTTGGCTACAAAGTCTTTCGGGAGATCAAAATAGTAGTTATCCCACTAATTATTATAATATTACTTATATAATTAGATGGGGTGACCACAAAAATTATAAATGATTAAAAGAGATGATGTCATAATTATAATAAAATATTAATTTAATTCAATTATTTGTTATATAATTTTTTAGTTATTTTGAAATTCAAATTTTTTCCAATTAACAAAATTTAGTTAAAAATAATAACAGTAATCACTTAGTATGCCTTTGCTTTTGGATTATTTTATCTTTTACATTTTTGCCCTCAGATCTCCAACATGATAATGCTCGAAAGCTGACTTTTAAACAGGTGATGAGTTGTAAATCTCCGAGGAACTTTTTCATTGTCCAAGTGATTCTTCAGCTTGTTTGCCTTGATTGAAAGGAGGATTTGATGTCTCCAAGTGAAGACTCAACTCGTGTGACTAGTGGATTGGAGAAGTTTTTGAAGGAAGCTCTTGCTACAGCCATTGACGACGATGCGAAAGGTGTAATGAGCTCAGGTTCCATGGCATGAATCTAGAGCACTGATGCCATATTAGATATCAGATTGAAGACTGACAGAATGTTGAATAATGCTTGTTGTGAGAATTGTTGAATAATGCTTGTTATGAGAATTGTATCGTATTGCATTGAATAAATGACTAAAGAGTACAATAAGAGTGTTACATATACACTTGCTTAATCTAATAGACTTTGATCCAAAATTTATTTCACATTCTCAAAGTGGAATGTTCATTAATACATTCACTTTCTATCATGAAATGTGGTAGTGGTAACCACTTAATTAATTTATAATATTCAATTATTATAAAGTGAGTATTTCAATGACGTTAATTTTTAGACCATATTTGATTCACCTTATAGGATAAAGCATGATAGTATTAAATATGATAATACAATGTCTGATAATATAATACAAGAAATCCATTGTATAAATTTTATACTATCCATTGTTTGTGTGCACATCACGATGGTGGAGGTGGCGGGCGATGATTGAGGTAGCACGGGGGTGAACGGAGGGTGGTAGGGCGGTGGGGGAATAACCGGTAGGACAGGGGATGAAGGAGCGCGATCAAAGGGAGGTGAGCGGCAATCGGTGTTTGGCGGCGGCAACTCATGGGTGGCGAGCTACTATTGTTCAGTGATAGGTGGACTTTTGGCATAGAAGAGTAAGTCAAGATTAATTTGAGATTGACTAGTAAAAATAGTACTCTTTGGTGTTATCAGGCCTTTTGTAACCTGATAACATAATTCTATAGTCATAGGATAAAAAAGATTTACGGTATAACATTATACTATTATATGTGACACAAAACATGTGATAAAAATTGACTTATAGTATTAGTTAATCCTAAGGCCTTATATTATATATGAACGGCCTTAGGGTGTCAAATAACACCACTCCACTTAGAGGTGTTCATAACAGAGTGGCAGGGCACAGAATACTTCGAAGCTCATTAGGCATAAAGTCTTGAAATTTGATTAATTCCATTTTCAGTAAATTGTTGTTCATTGGTTTAAGACAAGTTAAAGTCAAATACTTCTTTAAGAGATTTTTTTATAATAATTTGTGAAAAATTATAAGATTTTAAAGATCAATAATATATTTTACATAATTTTATATTATTTTTATTTTGATATAATTTATTTTGAAACCAATATTATAAATATCTCTTAAATTTTGTTTCTCACTTATAAAATTCATAACTTTACTCTTATATAATGTCTAAATTTTTATATATTGTTAGAATATTGGACTAGCCTAATACAACCAATACATAATCAGATTATTATAGATTTGGATTCAGATTTTAAAAATTAACCTAATTAAAAATTAGGCTTAATTTAGATTTTGTCCGACCTAATATAACCGTTCGTTATTTACCCAAACTGCATTTTGACCTAATAGATATAAAAAATCTGACAAACTTATTAATCACTAACTCTGATTAGTTACAACAGATTTGCAACTCATCGCCCATCACTTTTGACTAGGAATGAATTATTGTTGACAGACATGTTTTGCTTTAGAAGACATACACTTGATTATAAAAAGATATACACTTCATCTTTTTCTTGGTGAAGTATGAACGAAAAGAAAAGAAAGACACGTTTACATCCTCAAAAAAAAGGCGCGCTCCTTGTCCTTTACACTTTATTTTATGTTTGAATTAATGTTTTGTGTAATATATCACATGTATCCATTCGTTTTGAATAAATGTTTATATCGAGCCTTAAATTTATATATGTAAATTATTTTAATTTTCAAGATTTAAAAATTAATCTATAACTCTATTTTTGTTCATATAATCACATTTTTGAATTTATGACCTCCCATTACTCATTGAGACATCATGAGTCTACTACTAAATTATAAATTCACTTGCAAGTGACATTACTTGAGATAAACATAATTGAATAATATAATATAAATTTTGTATATAAGTGATATGGTTAGTATATGTAATATATTTTAGTAATTTAAACCTATTATTCAATTATGCCGTATTTAAGTCTAAGTAGGATGTTAGCCTACCAATATATCACTGTTAGCAACTACGTACGGACAAGACAACGAAAAAATAGAGTCAGAAACTAATTTAATTCACATTTTATAGCTTCAATGACTAAAATTTATTTTAAAATTTTAAGAATTAAAATAACTCCAGTATAATCTCAAGCATTAACATGATCATTTTGTTTCAAATTTGACAAAGAGCACCCTGAAAGTAAACAAATTATAAAATAATATATCCAATATTCACATCCGAAAAGTTGATTGATTAGCTGATGCAAATATGAGAAAATAGTCCCACTTCAGAATTTAAGATTTTTCCAAATGAATACTGTTATTTTTCATAAACTTTTATTGGGTAAATAAGAGACTGATTTTGATGCACTCATAATATGAAAGAGTTTTTCATTATAATTCAATTATATGTTTTTATTTATAAAACTTTGAAAGTAATAAGTAGTTAAGTTAAATACTTTCATTGATATGTTAATATATGGTTTAATATTATTTATATAAATTTTTTTACCCAACAGTACATATAAATTGAATCTGGTTAATTAATATTTCTAGAAGTAATTTGTATCTTTTTCTTTGGAGATTTTCAAATGATATCAGATTTTTTATTTAAATAAAATTTAGTGGTATATATGTTCAACTTAATTATTTAAGTTTCTGTATTATTTTCTAAGAAAAATTACTGCAGATTTTTTTCAGTAAATTTTTTTATTGGTAAAGGTTAATATTTTAAAACATAAAACTAAAATTAATATTAATATAGTAGATTTGTTTCTTAAAATACACATTATATATATATATATATATATATATATATATATATATGAGGAGAAGGGGCTAAACGCCCAAACAAGACAGAAACTAGCTAGCTACCATAGGAGGGAAATTGACCCCCTCTTGATCAAAAATCAAGAATAAAGATAAAACGGCAGGGACAACATAAAAAACGTGGAGTCTTGGAAAAAGGGAGTGACCGTGGCTCGCTAGAGCATCCGCATAGGAGTTAGCTTCCCGAAAAACATGCCTCCAAACGATTTCATCAAAGTGAATGGCTGCCGCATGAATCTGACAAATTAGGGAATAGGCCCCATGCAAACTATTACATCCCATCTGGACCATATTAAGGGCAGTCTTGGAGTCTAGCTGAATAACAACACGACTAGCACCCAGATCCCTTGCTAACTTTAGTCCATGGAGAACGCCCTAGAGTTCTGCATGGGTGATAGAACACCTCCCAAGTTGCAAGAGAAAGAACGAACACAGCCACCCATATGATTGCGAATGAGTCCGCCACACGAAGCTTGGGTGCTAGTACCCTCTGGCGGGGAGGTCCAACGGATCTGACTTTCCTCCAATTGAAGCTTTCTGGAAGCGAGCCGCAGATTATCCAAGCAGTTGAGTTTCGTCACCCGCTAAAGAATAACCTGATGGACCTGCTGCGGAGTCATGTGATTTCCCTCAAAGACCCAAAGGTTTCTGCAATGCCAAATGGTATCCAGAGCAATCAGAATGAGCAAACTCCAATGCCAGCTTGGGAATTCCACCCTCCCGTAGGTATGCCTCCAGCCACTCTCCCATACTCTCCATATCGTAAAAGTTGGGCCACCTCCTATCATCCACAAACTTCTGCCACACAAAGGAAACTTTCCCACAGTCCCTAAGCGCATGTATCAGTGATTCAGACTGGAGACCACATACTGGGCAAGTAGCATCTGGGCTAATATGACGGCGGCGTCTGAATTCGTTAGTCATGAGAGCTTCTTGAGCCACTTTCCATAAGAGAGCCCGTATCCGTTGGGGCATGTGCCAGCGCCAGATTCTTTTGAACAATCCTCCTCGGTTCCATTGATGGAGTCCTAACAAAGCATCATACACACTCTTCAAGTTGAAGTCACCTGAAGGAGATAATCCCAAGCAACGGAGTCTTCAGCACCAGCCCTCCCATTAATGCACAAACCCGCAATACGGTTGACTACCTGATCTGGTAGCATATTTCGAATAGTTGACCAATCCCAGTCCCCATTGGGTAGGATGAAGTTTTTTCCTCGGGCCTCACGAAGATCCATGGGTAACTCGCTGTGGATGTAGTGGTGAAGAAGCTCAGAACCTGGCACCCAATGATCAAACCAGAACTTAATCTTGTCCCCATTGCCAACTCGCCAGATCAAGTTGTTAGAGAGGCAATCCCAAAACTTGCACACTCCCTGCCATAAATTAGAAGCATTGCGGCAATATTGCACCCTAGGAATGATATCATTGCCACAGCCGTATTTCCTACAGGACTTGCACCCAAAGAGCATCGCGATTTTGGATAACACCCAACCCACCTTCATCAAGTTTGCCCCGTTGACCAAGGCAGAATGACGAAAACCAAGGCCACCGTGGGCTTTTGGTTGGCAGACCTTATTCCAAGTAATCAAACTCATGTGGTGCTTTTCGGGCAATGAACCCCATAAAAAACTCCTACAGCATTTGTCCACTTCCCTACAAACGCTTTCAGGCAACAACGTAGTTTGCATGACATAGCTAGGCATGGCTTGCAAGATCGACGATATCAAAGTGCTCCTACCCGCCAAACTCAAAGTTTGAGACTTCCAAGCAGATAACCGATGGGTCATTTTATCTAAAACAAAGTGGTATGTACTCCGCTTGGGACGACCATGAAGGACGGGAACCCCTAAATATTTCCCAGATCTACAGTTCGCAAGAAACCCAATTCTTCGCTAAGACTTTGCCTTTTGCTATTATGGACATTATTGGAGAAGAAGACACGCAATTTTTCCAAGCTAACTTTCTGGCCAGAGCTGCTGCAAAACAGGCTAAGGATCTCCTTAATTATCGCAACTTGGTCCAAGGAGGCTTCAGCAAAAAGAATCAAGTCATCAGCAAAGGCAAGATGGGAGAGGGAATACCATTCCTACCACAACAAACAGGCTTCCATTCACCAGCCTCAACCGCTATATTTATCAGTTGGGATAATCTCTCAACACAAAGGACAAACAGGTAAGGGAGAGGGGGTTCCCTGTCTAATTCCTCTGGTAGGAGTGAACTCTTCAGACGCTTCTCCGTTCCAAAGCACCCTCATGCTCAGCAAGGACACACAGTGCCACATGACATGGATAATATTATCAGGGATCCCGATGTCAAGCAAAGTATCTTTTAGGAAGCCCCAGTGCAACCTGTCATATGCTTTCTTGAGATCAATCTTCATCGCCATCTACCCCTTGTCACCTTTCTTAAGTCGCATAGAATGGATGACCTCTTGCATAATGATAATGTTGTCCGAACTGTGACGTCCCAAGACAAAACTGCATTGCGTCGGAGCCACCAACTTGCTCATAACCTCTCTCAATCTGTTCGCTCTCAGTTTAGTAACCACCTTATAAGAGACATTGCATAAACTGATTGGTCTAAACTGCTTCATATGAATCAGACCATCAACTTTAGGAATGAGAGTAATAAAGGTTTGGTTGATATCGTGGACCTTCATTGGTTCAGCAAAGACATCTTGCACCAAGTTACACAAGGAGGTCCCCAATACATCCCAATGGCTTTGGTAAAGAATAGCCTGAATACCATCCACCCCGGAGCCTTAAGGTTACCCATGCCAAATAAAGCCCGCCTGACTTCCAAATCCGTCACTGGCGCTCCCAACATCTCCAACTCGCCGCTATCAAGAGACAATAGGCCACCAACAATGAAAGGACACATGGGTTCATTAACACAGTAGAGCTCACGATAGAAAGAGACTGCCATCTGCTGGAGGGAAGCTTGAACTACAACCCACTCCCCAAAGTCAAATTGAAGAGCCTCAACTCTGTTTCTTTTCCTCCTAACCACCGTGGTGCCATGGAAATATCTGGTATTCTTGTCACCCCATAGAAGCCAGTTACACCTAGACTTCTGGAACCATAGTAATTCTTCTTGCAAAAGAACTTCTTCGTACTTCTTCCAGAGCTCCTGCTGCAACTTCTCTAAATAAGGATTAAAATTTTCTCTCATACACCTGGCAATGCCGTCTATTCTGTTAAATTTTTGCTTCCTTTGCCCAATGTGGCCAAAATTGCGCTTGTTCCAAGATTGTAGTTCACCTGTAAGATTATTGATGTTTTGCACCCAGGGGTATCCCTTTTCCAGCTACGGTGGACCATGCCAGAAAACCCTTTATAGGTCAACCAGGCAGCAAGGAAACGGAAAGGGCGACACCTATTATTAGGCAGCTCCGAAGGATGAAATTGAAGCCAGAAGGGAACATGATCGGACTTGAGTTTGGGGAGGTGGAAAATGGAAGCATTTGCAAACTGAAGTCTCCAATGCATGTTACCCATCCCTCTATCCAACCTTTTGTAGGATTCTCAACAGAAACGCGGAAGCGCGTCGTCCACGCGTAGGAAAAATGAACTTCGTTGTTTGATTCCTTGGAAGGACGGGTAAGGAAAGTTCACGATCGGTAATAATGGGCTCTTGGCGGGTCTCCAACTGTCTCGAGGGGGATGGAGTGGCTGTGTGGGCGGCGTTCAGATGATGACGCCTTAACCTAGGGTGTATGTTCTAATGAAAACACTTAGTGAGGCACAAAGGTGAAAAGATTAGTTTATATATCCTGAAGTTGGAGGTCACAACCAGGCGATGGGGATATACCTTAGGCTTAGTTCTACTAAAACCTTATAGAACTTAGTAAGAAAGAGACGTGTACGCAGCTTCTAGGCTGGCCCAAGGCGTGAAAGGGGCACCTTTGAATCCCAAATCAAAGAGATTAGTGTCCAGGAGGCATTCCTTGAACTCCCTGCATCTTTCCATTGGGGAGTTGCCAGCTGAGCCCATCTTTTCTGATCCGGATAGAATTGCATTGAAATTTCTGATAACACACCAAGGCCCAGTAATATTCGTTGCAAGAGATCTAATGGAATGCCATAACTGTCTTCTCGTCGTGGGCTATGGACTGCCGTTAACAGCAGTAAGCAACCAAGGAGGGTCATTCTTCCAATGAACCCGCATGTGGACAGTTTGCCTTGAGGAAAATTCCACATTAACAACGCAAATGGATGTGTCCCAAAGACACCAAATGTCACCTGAGTGCCCTTGGGCTTCATTGACACTCACGCCATCCAAACCTATCCTCCTAATCACATGTTGAGCCTTACTACCACTCAAATGAGTTTCCCAGTAGGATGATGAAATTAGCATCATATTTATGACGCAAGTCACGGATAAACCAGAAAAACCACGGGCACTTGAGCCTCGACAATTCCAACAAATGATATTCATTAAAACTTTGGATTTCAAGGGGACCCTATAGGCCAGTAACACCCAAGGGGACATTTTCCCATCACCTCCAGTATGCCCAACTTGTCCACTCTGGGACGGGGCCATATCCACCATTGATGGCACCTCTGCCTCTAGGGTGTTCGTAGGATCAGGTGGTTTAGGTTCATGAACCCTCATGTCAAACTGCCTCTTAGCCCACTCCTCCCTCAGCCAAGAATCATCCACCATGTGAGACTCTAAAATCTCCTTCGACTTGGTAGAAGCCTCCTTCTGAGCATCCTGGGAGGTCCTCACCAAAATACGAAAGTTGTCAAAGTGCTGAGCCACTTACTCTTCGAGTATCCATACTCCGCCTTGTCTATGGGCTTCCTACTGCCCATAGAAAGGGTTCGTTTGACTATGGGCCTTACTCTCATTAAAATCTCTCCCACCAACATGTGACGGTCCACGCTTTGGGTTATAGACTGGTTTGCCATGAGTTTCGTTGCCTTGTTGTCTTGAGGTGTTCTTCGAGTCCCCTGTTTTGGTCCCCATCAATTTCTTCGGCCCAAGATTGCTAGACAGCCCAACATCAATTGGTTGCAACTCTTTTAGCACAGCACCAACGTCAGCAACCCCCACCTGACTGTCCCTCAATAAAACCTCATCATTAGAAAGAGCGTCAATCGTGAAACTTCTATTTCCCCATGATTGGGAATCTTCATAACCGAATTCTTCCTAAAAGTACGGCCATCCCCGATTTTATTTTGGGAGCAATGGATACTTTCCTTCTATCGGGACGCTGAACCAGCATCCAAGGACCAAAGTCAAAACCAGTCAAAACATTTTCCTCCGAGATTCTTTCCGCCACCTTAACCGTGTTCGATATTTCCTCTGAGATTCGCTCATTAAGGTTGTTACTCCTTGAACTCTCCAGCTATGCTTGATAGCAAGCTGCCACGTCTACATTATCAAATAGTCTAAGTCATTGCTAATAACATAAGGTAACTCAAGTCATTTTTCTAAGGACGCAGTTATGTTATTCAAATTGAAATAAATAACAACAAAAGGGATTTGCGATTTTTAGAATGCAGAAATTATAGTTAATGACAGAAATATAATTAAATGCAATTGATAAAAAATCATCCAACGTCACGATTATTGGCAGGAATTTCATAATGGTTAAAAAGAGTTAAAATTTAAATGCCTCTATTAATCCGAATTAACCATAATCATCCAGTTTCACTCAACAATCCTTAAATGACCATCGTAATTTAGATAAATGTTGAATTACGTGTAGTTCGAATTAACCAAATAACTTGGTTATTTCAGTCTTACTTTGATTTCAATAACGAATTTAGTCCTATATCTAATTGGATATAATTCAAACATAATCATGTTCGATAACCAAATTCATAATCAAAACTAAAGTTGAGAAAAGGAAAGTATACATAAAAATGAGAATTATAAAACGGAACTAGGAATAAAACCAATTGTCTATGATATTAGAGGATTGAAAGAAGTTTGCCTTAAGATGAACATCTTTATTGGTGTTATTTTCTGTTGTGTATTCTCTTAAATGAACACCTTAGGCTTAAATAGAAAACAAAAAAATAAGATAAAACTTGCAAAATCTGAAAACAAAGATTTCCCCAATCAAAAGTATCAGTCAGATTTCAACTTATCCAATATTATCTATAAAAATAATTCCTGATTTCTAAATCTTATCTAGATAAGTCATCCTTTTTGGGGATAACTTTCAGAGATATATACATGACTTATTTGGATAAAAATTGAGTGAAATATGCAAATTATGTGAGGAAAGGTCTTGGACTGGCTTAAGCACTATGTCTGCAACTTGGGAGCTCATTTAATCCTTGAAATGGGCCGAATTTGATGGAAGGTGTGAAATCAAAATTATATATCTTGGTCTTAGCTTTCAGAAGAGGGAAATCACAGAAATCCGATATTTGTAAAGCCCAAAATGATCTCCTGAAAGATGAAAAGTCGTAGTGAGTGTAAAAATAAGAAATTTCCAGTTTTAACAATTAAGTCTAATAAAACTCAATAATGTAAAACTTAAGCAAATCATCAAAATTAAACACATATAGAAACCAATTAGGCCAAGTATGAAACCATAATATATGCCTAAAATTTCTCTATCAATGCTCCACCCTCTTGCGAAGTATTCTGAGGGGCCGCCACCCCTGCCCCTTCTCCGTTTCCATAGCTACCGGAATATCACCCACAGGTTCATAGCATGAACTGCAATCAGTAATCTTATGACCATACTTCCCACATTTGAAACAGATTAGATGAAGTCCCTCATAAACCACCGGGAACTCCCTATTGATCACTTTCACTCGGGGCACCAGCGGCTGTTTGGTGAACTTCAACACAAATCCAGAGCGAACTTCCCCTCGAGTGAATCGACGTGCAGTGGTCCATTTTTAATGTAGTACCAAGCTTCGAACCCAACCTCCATAAAAACGTACTGTTGCATAGCTCCATAGGTAAACGTGGGATTCTGACCCAAACTGCCACTTTTCGGATTTCATTATCCTGCAGCGCAAACATCGGACGCCACCGCTGAACGATCAGATAATGGTCCGCAACCATCCAAGGACCTTCAAAAAGGACATGAATATAGTCCTCATCTGAACTGAACTGCACCATATAGTAATCATCACTCAGATCTGTTAAGCGCCATGTGCCTTTGCAGTTCCACTGTCGTCAAAGTCCAGACTCCAAGAAGCCATACCCTAACCGCTTAACCAGGACTTTAATGATCAGGTTATTCTTCCATGGGCGGCACCACTTCTCGTATTCATCTGGTGCAATATCCACGGTCGGACAAGGATCGAAAGGGGTATGAGATTCTATCCCCGTTAATCCCAGCCTCCAAAAGGCTTTCCTTAGTTTGCTCCTCGATGAAATCCAGTATCATCTCCTTTCGTTCGTCAGCTGACAAATTGAGGACTGTGTCACGATAATACTTCATTCCTTTCTCCATTGTATTTAGTCCCCCAAAATCTCCAACCTTTCTCGCTGCCGTACCCTCAACAACGGCATCTTCTAACACCACATCATCCACCACTATCGGTACTTTTTCCACCGTCATCAGCATTGACCCCTCCTCAACAACTTCATCTCTCGTCTTCACCTTTTTTGTACTCCTCGCCATTTGGTCAGCTTCCAGCTCAGTTGACGCCCCAAGGGCTTCATCGTTGGACCTTGGTTGATGCTCCGTAGCCATCTAACCTGCTAGCTTATATTAGTCTTTTACAAATATAATTTATAAATCTGCAATAATTATGTTCACCACAACATAAGAGGGGCGGAACTAATTCTTGAAACTGTGTCGTCTGATACTTTTCATCAATAATTGATATTGTCAGACATATAGTGCGTTCCCTGTAAGGTTGCTATTTATTTTCTCCACACTCCCACTTTCCATCAATCCTATACTCTCTAGCTTACAAGCATCTTATAGCTTTGTTTCTTTGGTATTTGATCTCATTCATCATATCACAACTTCTTGTGCCCTCTTCAGTTTAACTTCTTGCCTAGGATAGCAATCATGAAATACAGGAAGATCTTAACTTAACACCGTCCTAATCGAAATACTAAAGGTTTGGACCTTTCTACTGTTATGTCTAGTTTTCACCACAAACTAGAAAAAGAAAAATTAAAAGGTTTCAAAAAGTAACATAGCTTAAGCTAAAACTTCAAGCTTTTTAACAAAATTTTGGTAAATCCATTTCAATTAAGGGTTTGTCAAAGATAGGGATAAAATTTGTCCAAATGAGCATCATAAGTTATTTTACACATGAAATTTATTGAAAAATTTTACCTTTATTTTCTCCCAACCAAACATACTTAAGGATGAATTTTGCAGGGTCGAAGCTTCAAATTTAGGTGAGTATTCAAAAAGGGGAGGCGACGTATTTGAAGGAGAAATATGTAGAACTGGAGCTGTTGCTGCAGAATAAAAGCTTCCCACATTTAAAGTTTGTCTCAGACTCAAGGTATGATCCATCATGATATTCACTATGAGTATGATGAATATATAGATATACCAGAGTGCAGCGGAAGTATGGTGGAGGATAGTGAATAAGAAAAAAGTGAAATAGAAAGTGAGTTAGAAAATTTTGAAGAAAACAACGACTGAAATAATTGATCCAACAAATAAGTTACAGTGTTAAATATATTTTACCTCTCTAAATTTTAAATCATGTACAATTTAAATTTTGACTTTTTAAAACGTGTATTAAACAGTTAAATTTTTCACTATGTAAAAAAACCTTTACTTTTTAAACGTGTATGACACGCTAAATTTTAAACTGTTGTAAAAACTTTCCAAAAATTAAAGTTAGAAGTAGGTGTTAAGTTCACGCAATAAAAAAATAAGAGTTAATCCACGTGGCGTTAACGGATAAAGTGTTAGAGATTACGCAAATTTAAAAATATTAGGGTGGTTAAGTGCGCGTGAATTATTATTTTATTAGTTCAAAATTATGCTAAAGGATGTTTTGCGAATTTGAAAAGTTTAGGTATTGCGATGTATATTTTAAAAAGTTAGAAATGTTAATTATACATAACCTAAAATTCAAAAAAAGTAAAATGTATTTTTCCTAAGTTATATGATATAGAAGAAGAAAATAATGGAGAGTTCACGTAGAAAATTAGTATTTGATGAAGAAATATTTGAAACTATAAGAAATAAAGATTTAGACCTAGAAACGAAAGATATAATAAAAGAACAAACATTTAATGGAATAATAAAATTATTAAAGAAAAAGAAAGAGTCATATTATTGAGCAACTAGAAGGGAAAACCCCATGGATATAAAGGACGTCAAAGGGAAAACGAAAATACCGTTAATAAGTCAACAAATGATTAAAGAAGAAATAAAGAAAATAAAAAACAAAGATCAAATGAGATTCTTATATTTTGCAGGAACACAAGTTTTAGTAAAAGCAGAAGTCCAAAAGAATATAGATACCCCTTTAGAAATGTATCTAGCAGATGATAGAATAGTTTATCCTAGAGAAAAATCAATAATAGCAAAAATAAAAGGAAATTTAATATATCAAAAACTCATATTTTCAGTAATACCAGATTTTACTATAAGTTTAACATATAATAATGTAACAAAATCCTTAGTGTTGTATTGGAAATCAGATGGAATAGATTTAGAACCAGGGAATAAAGTTATGACTGTAGAAGTTAAAATATATTAATGAAATCAAATAAACATAGCATAAGAGGAAAGAGAAAATTAGAAGGATTAGTAGTACAAAATAATGAAAATTTATTAGAAGATACAGATAGAAAACCAGTAAGAGAGTTATCTATAATAAGTCAAAGATTTAATAAACCAATAGCAGGAAGTTCTAGTAGAGAAATTACACCACCAATAAAATCAATAGATCAATATCATATTTTAGGTGAAATGAATAAGAAGATAATCCCAATATTAATTGATACCGGAGCAGGAACTAATTATATAGGAAAGAATCATATATTAAATGATGAAATAATACCAGAATATGAAATTTATTTAGATATAAATGATAATAGACATAAGACAGAAGGGAAAGTTAGAAAGATTAAAAAAAAATAAATGGCAAAGAAATAAATATAGAATATAATATATCAAATCCCCCAAATGAATGTTTATTAGGAACTAAGTTTTTAGATAAGTATAAAGGAAAAATAAGTCCTGATAAGTTAGAATAATTAATAATAGGAGAAGAAAGAATAACAATTCCAAGAGAAAGGAAAGATATTAATGAACTCGAGAATATATATCTTACTTAAGATAAAATGTGAAGATTATTTACATAGATATTACACCCATATATAGATACAGGAGCAGAAATAAATGTAGCTAAAGAAATTTTTTAACCAAAAGAGAAATGGAAAAAAAGATTACACCATCAAAGAAAGTTGCAGGATTTAATGGAGCTATATCAGAAATTAATTATTATGCAGAAGATATAATAGTTGAAGCATGGAAAAAACTATTTAAGATTAGAAAAATATATCAATATAATCTTAAGACAAAAGATATGATAGGAATACCTTTTATTAGAGATTATTTACCTCAAGTTGATGGAACATACTTAACAATTACTACCCCTTGTAAGACAAAAGTTAATTTATTTTTTTGATGATTCAAAGATAAAATGGTTTGATCACAAATAGGAAAAATAAAATATAAATACAAAGACTCAAAGGACGTAAATAAAAAATGGATAATACCAAGATACATACCTCAAATACCACTTCACCTCCTATAATAAAAGTTAAGTTATTGATAGTTCAAAATTGTAAAAAGAAGAACACGCCATGGATAAAAGGAAACTGGAATTATAGGCAAAAGCTAGAAAAAGAAGACAAAGTTATCCCAAAAGGAATACCAAATATAGAAGCTAAGATAGAGGAAATAATAATGGAAGATTTAGAGGGAGAAAATCCTTGAGAAAAATGGCACTTACTTAAGACAGTAGCAAAAATAAAATTAATAAATGAAGAAGATATAGTATTTAAGAAACCAATGAAATATAAGCCTGAAGATTTGAAGGAATTTGATATGCACATAAAAGAATTACTAGAAAAAGGTATGATAGGAAAAAGTAGATCAAAACATAGTAGTCCAGCATTCATAGTAGTAAAACATAGTGAAGAAAAGAGAGGTAAATCTAGAATGGTAATAGATTATAGAGAATTAAATACGAAAACAAAAACAATGCATTACCCAATACCAAATAGGATATTACTTATACAACAAATAAAAGGATATAATTGGTTTAGTAAATTTGATTGAAAATCAGAATTTCACCATATCAAGTTAACAGAAATAGTAGATATTTAACAGCTTGTACAGTTCCAAATGGATTTTACCAATGAATAGTTTTACCTTTCGGCGGATTTAAAAATAGTCCAGGAGAACATAAAAAATTTATGGATGACAATATCAAACACCCAAATATTCAAATTTATATAGATGACATAATTGTTTTCACAAAAACCAGAGAAGGACATGAAAAAGTCATTAATTGGTTATTCAAAAGAATAAAAGAAAAAGGAATAGTCTTAGGAAAAGGAAATCAAAATCAAATAGAAGAGTAAAATTAGATAAAGAAGAATCAACATGCAATAACACATCATTGAAAAAATAATACAAAAAAAAGAAATAAAAAATAAAAAGGATTTACAAAGATTTTTAGGATTAATAAATCAAGTCAGAGATTATATACCTCATTTGTCAGAAAAACTAATACAATTCCAAGATAAATTAAAGAAAAATAAAGTTTTTGAATGGAATTCAGAAGATGAAGAAATGCGAGAACAAATAGCAGAAGAAATAAAAAAATTTACCAAAACTAAGATTTCCAAAGCCAGAAGAATGGAAAAAATGGATAATTGAAACAGATGCTAGTGAAAAAGGTTATGGATCAGTATTAAAATACCTAAGTCAAGAAGATAAAGAAATTATATGTAAATATAATTCAGGAACATTTAAAAATCATGAGGTTAATTGGGAAATTAATAAAGGAACTATTATAATTGTATAGAGCATTATTGTATCATGAACAAATTAACATTGGAACAAAATTCTTAGTCAGAACTGATAATACTCAAGTTAGATATTGGTTAACTATCAAACTTGCAGATTCAGTCACCACCAAGGCAACAAGGAGAATGGTAACAAATATTTATTATTTGAATTTGAAATTGAGGTAATTATACTAATAATAATTCTATTGAGACTACCTCTCAAGATACTCAGAATGAGTTATTGAAAGCTATCATGCTTCAATTGCAAAGCATGAATGCTAAGTTACAAAGCCAAGGGCAGAGATAGAGAGCCTTAAGGCAGGATCTAAAGAAAGGCAAAATGCCAGAGCTAAATACTCAATTGACAGAGCTAAAGCTTTATCCGCAAGGAAGAGATAGAGCCGACTCTTAATGAGGAAAGTCATAATGAGGAAAACCAGGCCAAGAGCTAAAAGCAAAGTTATTATGTGATGAAAATCACAATGCTGCAGGAACAGTTAAACCCACAAATTTTAACCAAATTTATGCAGAAAAACCAAGACAGACACAAAAGCCAGCCTTTATACCACCACAGTTAGTAACCTATACACAAGCCCTTGCTAACCAAGAAAGGTAAAGTTATAATCACATTTCACAAAAATATTTAGTCAATCTGAAACAAGTTATTCATTTTCTAAACACCAAACCAGTACAAGCCCTAAGTATTCAAGAAAAATACAGGATATACTACCCAATCCTTAGTCAAATACAATAAATTAATAGCCATGCCTGGAACAAATCCAAAGTTAATTGCTACAGCTTATAATTATGGATTACTAAATGTAGTCTATACTAAAGATGGAGCAGAGTTAGAAGGTATCCCTGGAGTAAACGCGGTTAAAACTTTTTTGGGTATTACTAAAGTTGTATGTAAGATTTTATGCAGCCCCAGCAGAAGTCACTTTTGATGAAGTCGTAGCCCCGATCCAAGTTATAAAGGTTGGAATTACCAGAGACATGATTGTTCCAAACAGTTATCAAGAACAGCCAGGAATTCCAATTGAAGAGTTATCAGACTTTGTCAGAGAAAAAGAGTTATTAATTTACAAGTTATCTTCCAAGAATTATTTAGTATATACAAGCATGAGAATCCAGCCTGGCTGTATTATTCAAAAGACCAAGTGATGATTTATTCAATGTCAAGGACAACTAAACCAGGAGCTATGCAAGAAATTAGAAATTGGCTCAGTACACTAGTTAATCCTGATGAAGAACCAAGAACAAAAGCCAGAGAATGTGAGATATTCAATCCGAATCCAATGCAGGAACGTGCAGTTACTGTGGAGGAAAGAATAACGTCATCCCTGATACCATACTCCAATAATGTAAAAAGTCTGAAGACAAGTCATCTCAAAACAGCTCAGCAAAGCAGAAGATAAGATTCCAAAGAAAAAGTAGTGATAATAATACAGACACGTAGCCAATTCTCCTTTTTAATTATTGAAAAATGATGTAAGCAATGACGTTTGTAAATCAATAATGTAACCCCTTTAGCTATTATAAATAGCATAGCCAAGGCCTTTAGAAGGCATATGTAAATGTTATGGCTGTGGAAAAATAGGGAATATATTAACAAATTGTAAACTACCAAAACAAAAAATAATTAATACAATAAACATAGAAGAAGAATTATATATATCTAGAAATAGCAGAACATGAAATACGAAATATAGAGTATGATGATTCTATAATCTATAATACTTAAATAAATCAGATTCTATTGGAGGAAACCTTTTTAGGTATCAAATTCCATAACAGTTTAGGACCTACAATTATAATAATCTTAAATATTAATTTTAAGCATTGATTTTTTTCAAAAATCATAACTCTACTTATATATATCATTACTAGATATTTCTTTTACTATTTCAATAATAAATATGATTACTAATTTTAATATCACCAAATTATTCAGCTTTTTAAAGGGAAGAAAATACAAGAAAAATTATTTCAAAAAGCGAAATGATCTTATTTATAATTAAATTAAAAATAAACTAAAACAAAATATATCATATATATAATTAAATAAAAATAAATTTGCATATGCATTCTTTTTTATGAAACCGCATTATACTTTTTGTATTTGTATTCTTTTTTATCATTGGAAACGTGGGGTTGGATGCAATTATAATACTATTGTCAATATCCCTAATATCATATCTATATTATTAATTTATTATTATATTATTGTTAATTTACAAGTTTGAAAAAATTAGAGGTTATTAATTGGATGATACTACAATGCAATTCTATATTGATGCTCAATTCAATCTATAATATTAATATTCCATACTCATTAAGAAAAGTTTTCATGTGTTATTTCTAGGATAATTTAAGGCCCACAATTTCATAACTTTAATCTATAATTATTTTTTAAAAAAATCACAATCACAATTATTATTTTTCATTAAAATCTCATTGAAGATTATCAACATTTAATGAAATATCTTTTTTATCATTTAAATAATACATATGATGATCTATCTATTTTGAATATCACCAAACTCTTCCTTTTTTATTATTTTTGTAATCCTTTTTTATTATTAAAGATAGATATTTGAACAAATATTATCATATTTTATTTGCATATTCTTAAACTGCATTTTATCAACTTAATGTACAATATCTTGAATTGATTTATTATCATGTAAAACTATTAAAAAATAAATAAAAATAAAGGAGACGATAGGCGTAATTAATGAATCCAAAATAAACAAAATATCAAAACACAAATATAGAAGACAAAAAAACTAAGATCTAAAAAATAATCTTAATTATTAATTATTTTAAAAAAATCACCTTAATATCTCTCTATCATCAATGCAACCTAAATACCCTATATGAAATATTATGGCATTTATTGTAAGCGGCAATTGAAATAAGCTAAAAAAAATATTATAATTGAAAAAATTGAACTTTAAAATGATAAAAAAAAAAGGAGATTAAGGAAATGGCAATCAAATATATTATTATAGTATTAAAATACTATAGTTATAATATTCATAATTAATAATAGCAAATAATTAGATAAATGAAACAACTATTATAAAAAAGTTATTATAATAGATTTTTTAAAATTATTTTACCATGTGTCATTTTCTTATAATTTATATTGTTTAGAAAATTATTTTTACTTCTTAAATAAAGAGTACTTTTTTATGTAAAATAAAAGGTATATTTAAAATTTCATATAATATGAATACAATTAATTACAAAAAATTGAATTTCGAATTGAAAATCATATTCAATTAATGCATATATTTTCACATGTACAATAAATATTAATTACAAAATTTACAATCATATTTAAATAATGAAATATTTCTAAAACTTCTAAAAAAATAAAATCTAAAATAAATACTGAACCTATTAAATATGAGAATTATTATATTGTGATTCCTTAATTACATCTTGTTGAATTTTTAAAAATTCAAATCTATATTCTATAAAATTTATTTTGCCACATTTATATACAATGTGTCATTTTTTCATTATTTTTTAAACTTTATTTAGTTCAAAAATAGAAAGCATATTTAAAATTCATATAATTAATCAATTAAAAAATAAAAAAAATTAAATTTTAAATTCAACATCAACTTTAAATCAATGTATAATATTTTCATATCTACAATAATAAATATTAAGTTTCAAATTTTTCAATATAAATTTTTATCAAAGTCATTTGTTGTTGTAACAAGTGCTTCTCAATATTATTTTAATTTGTTAGGTTATTTTATTTTTATCTTCATACATCAGTTTTGAAATTTTCTATGTGAACGACTCTATGATTATTTGTTTTTCATCATCCTCAATTGTTGTCTTAATTTATTTTTATCTTATTTTACTGTTAATGAGTAATATTTGATTTCATTTGTGATTTACTTATCATTATTTTACAACTCTTGCATTCCTTCTTATAAGATATCTTTCATTATCTCTTTCTCACTTCTCTTCTCTCACTAATGGTCATTGTGAAATTTTTGCAGTTGTTGATGGTAGCTTCAATGTCATCAAACATTACCTCATGTTCAAAGAAAATCTTATTCATTTTTTTGGTTAGATGAATTTCATTCCTTTCTCTAAATTTGCTTTGTTCTCATACTCTTTACTATTCTAATCTATTCATTCTCCCGTAATTTTCATTGTAAATTTTTATTCTTTTATTTTATTATACATTATTATATCAATTGTGGCAAACAAATAGTATTGTTTAAATTTTAAGATTGATATCTTTTTAAAATATTTTATATTTTTTAGTCTTCTTTATGCATAAAAATACAGTCCAAGTTAAGCTGTTATATTCCTTTTATTTACTTCACTGTTCTCTTTTTCACTTTTATTGGTTCGCTCTTCTATAATTTACAACGTTTTATTCATTCAATATATTTCCTATCATATATATTTTCAAACAACTCCATCAATGTTAGAGTTTTGACATATGTGTCTTATGATGTGTAATATTATAAAATAGTGTTTTTCTTTCACCTTTTTTATATATAATATATGTTTTTATCAATATGCACCATCAGATTTGATATGGATGTATTTTAATTATTTTGTTTGGATTTGTTAGATGTGTTTTAATTATTTTGTTTGGATTTGTTGTTATGATGTTCTTTAGAGTTTATTATTGAAATTGAATTTTAAAATCTATAATACTAATATTAAGACTAATATGAGGAAAGTTTTCCAGGTTTCATTCCTAGGATAATTTAGAGCCCACAATTTCATAACTTTAATCTATAATTATTTTTAAAAAAAAATTACAATCATAATTATTATATATCATTAAAATCTCATTGAAGATTATCAACATTTAATGAAATATCTCTTTTATCATTTAAATAATATATATGATAATCTATCTATTTTGAATGTCACCAAACCCTTCCTTTTTTATTATTTTTTATAATCCTTTTTTATTATTTTTTATAATCCTTTTTTATTATTAAAGATAGATATTTGAACAAATATTATCATATTTTGTTTGCTATTCTTAAACTGCATTTTATCAACTTAATGTACTATATATTGAATTAATTTGTTATGCATATAAGACTATTAAAAAATAAATAAAAAATAAAGGAAACAATAGCACGTGCCATGAAAACCAAAATAAACAAAATATCAAGACATAAATATAGAAGAGAAAAACTATGAGCTAAAAAATAATCTTAATTATTAATTATTTTAAAAAAATCACCTTCATATCTCTCTATCATCAATGCAACCTAAACACCCTATATGAAATATTATAGCATTTATTGTAAGTGTCAATTGAAATAAGGCTAAACAAAATATTATAATTGAAAAAATTAAACTTTAAAATGATAAAAAAAAGAAGATAAAGGAAATGATAGTCAAATGTATTATTATAGTATTGAAATACTATAATTATAATATTAATAATTAATAATAACAAATAATTAGATAAATGAAACAACTATTATAAAAAAGTTATTATAATAGATTTTTTGAAATTATTTTACCATGTGTCATTTTCTCATAATTTTTATTGTTTAGAAAATTATTTTTACTTCTTAAATAAAGGGTACTCTTTTATGCAAAATAAAAGATATATTTAACATTTCATATAATATAAACACAATTAATTACAAAAAATTGAATTTTGAATTGAAAATCATATTCAATTGATATATATTTTTTCACATGTACAATAAATATCAATTACAAAATTCACAATCATATTTAAATAAGGAAATATTTCTAAAACTTTTAAAAAATTAAATCTAAAATAAATACCGAACCTATTGAATATAAGAAAACTATTATGCTATGATTTCCTATTTTACATCTCTATTGAATTTTTTAAAAATTCAAATCTATATTCTATAAAATTTATTCTACCACATTTATATACAATATGTCATTTTTTCATTATTTTTTTAAACTTTATTTACTTCAAAAATAGAAAGCATATTTCAAAATTCATATAATTAATCAATTAAAAAATATAAAATTTAAATTTCAAATTCAATATCAACTTTAAATCAATGTATAATATTTTCATATCTACAATAATAAAAACTAAGTTTCAAATTTTCCAATATAAATTTTTATCAAGGTCATTTGTTGTTGTAACAAGCTTTTCTCAATATTGTTTTAATTTGTTAGGTTATTTTATTTTTTATCTTCATACATTAGTTTCTGAAATTTTCTATGTGAACGACTCTATGATTATTTGTTTTTCATTGTCCTCAATTGTTGTCTTAATTTATTTTTATCTTATTATTTCCTGTTAATGAGTAGTATTATTGATTTCATTTTGTGATTTACTTATCATTATTCTACAACTCTTGCATTCCTTTTTATAAGATATTTTTCATTCTTCTTTCTCACTTCTCTTCACTAATGGGCAATGGCCATTGTGAAATTTTTACAATTGTTGATGACAGCTTCAATGCCATCAAATTATCTCATGTTTAAAGAATAGTTTGTTCATTTCTTATTTTTTTTCAGGTTAGATGAGTTCCATTCTTTCTCTAAATTTGTTTTTCTTTCCTACTCTTTCACTATTCTAATATATTCATTCTTCTATAATTTTCATTGTAAATTTTTATTCTTTTATTGTTATATCAATTATGACAAATAAATAGTATTGTTTGAATTTTTAAGATTCATATCTTTTTTAAATATTTTTTATTTTTCAGTCTTCTCTATGCATAGGAACACAGTCCAGTTACTTTATATTTTTATTTACTTCACTCTTCTATTTTTCGCTTTTAATTGATTTGTTCTTCTATAATTTACAACGTTTTGTCCATTCAATATATTTCCTATCATATATATTTTCAAACAACTTCATCAATGTTAGAGTTTTGGCATGTGTCTTATGATGTGTAATGTAGCAAATAATATTTTTCTTTCACCTTTTTTTATATAATATACGTTTTTATCAATTTGCATTGGATTAGATATAGATGTGTTTTGATTGTTTTGTTTAGATTTGTTGGATATGTTTTGATTATTTTGTTTGGATTTGTTGTTATGATATTTTTTAGGATGTGTTATTGAAATTAAATTTTAAAATATGTCACTAATTAAAAATTTTAATTGATTATAATTAAAATTTAAATATTTGTCCAAATGATGCATCGTACAATTTCATAAGTAAATTGTCACCTAAAATATTTTTTAAAAAATGTTAAACCTGACTATATATATATATATAATATTGAGGAATATTAAACAATAATTGTAATGTTAGGTATTATTTTTTTGTAATTTTAAATTTTTTAGAAAAATTTTTCTCGCCAAAAGTAGAAATACATTTAACGACACATATTCTAATATAAAATTTAAATCTTCTTTAAATTAATGTATATTATTTTACAATCTATCTATAATTGTAATAATAATAATATTATAATAATTTATATTTCCTACAATCACTTCTCATTGTATCAATACATATCTTTCTATGGCTCATCAATAATACAAACTCAAATAATAATTCTTTTTTTGTATTTGCAACTAATAGAATGGTCCTCTATTTATTATATACAATAATATAATTAGTATTAATCTATATTGTAATATAATATTAATTAATCTATCAATATGGTTTCTTATATCAATTCTAACAATGAGTCATACTAATTTCATTTTAGAATTCTTCACTTATGGAATATCTTAAGTTATGAAAATTCAAAGTTATATATTTAAGAAATGGGAAAAAGACAAATTTCAATGTCATCAAAATTGATATGGATAAATAGTACACCTTATTTTAATTTACAATAATTTTTATTATTACAGTTCTACATATTTTTTCTCTTTATTATTACATTTATATTTTTCATCTTTTATTATATATTTAATATTTTTCTTTATTTTAGGTGTTTATTTTTTTAGTTTATTATCATATTTGAATTATCTTCACCTATTATTTTAGAAGCTTTGAAAATAGTTCAAGATTAGATGAGGGACAAGTTATGTGATAAATAAACATCCTTCAATAAACACATTGAATTGTACAAGTTGTTCCAAGAAGAATATTATAGTTAAAAAGGACATCAATTTAGCTATAAGTGATATGACTAATTTCATATGGTAATGAAGTTTGGAAGCATATAATTATAATTTTTTTTAGATTCATGGTAAAACAATATAAATGACGTAGCTACTAGATATATTGATGGTTAGTATAGGTAGTTTTAATGGTATATATTTCTAAAATATTGGAGATTATATATGTATATATATTGGTTATTAATACTAATGATTTTATTGAAATGTAATGATCTGGTATGAACTTATTGATATATTTCAATAAAAAAATCCAATTTACAAAATATTTATGATTATGTTTTCAATTATGGGTTGCTAATTCAAAATTTGAATCAAGATTGTAAAATTCAATTCTATTTTTTACCTTTATATACTATTATTGTATTAAATTTTTTAATCTTGGATTTAATTAATTTGAATTTAGTTATACAATTTTATTGTCTCAAATTTGAATAAATTTTATAGATGAATTTTGTGCTCTAATTGAATACAATTGTCTAAATGATATTAAATTTTATAATACTCTTTTATATTGTGTTCATTATTTAATTATTTAACTATTAATTTATTTTTAAAATTAATTTATATATTCAATTTATGATAAGGTATATTTAATTAAATTGTTATTTCTTTTAATAATGACTAATAAATTATTTTTAAATATTGATTTAGATAATGGTATAGAATTAAACAACTAGTATATAGATATATCAGAGTGCAGCCAAAGTATGGTGGAGGAAAGTGAAGAAGAAAAAAGTGAAATAGAAAGTGAGTTAGAAAATTTAAGAAAAAACTGAGTGAAATAATTGATCCAACAAATAAGCGATATGATATAGAAGAAGAAAATAATGAAGAGAGTTCACATAGAAAATTAGTATGCCACTCCTCCTGCAGCACTAGTGGCTTGGGCCTCTTGGGCCTATGTCCACGTTGCAGGTTCGAAATGGCACTTGAGCCAAACATAGAAAATTCGTATTTGATGAAGAAATATTTGAAACTATAAGAAATAAAGATTTAGACTTAGAATAGAAAGATATTATGCAAGAACAAACATTTAATGGAATAATGAAATTATTAAAGAAAAAGAAAGAGTCATATTATATAGCAACTAGAAGAGAAAACACCATAGATATAAAGGACATCAAAGGAAAAACGAAAATACCATTAATAAGTCAACAAATGATTAAAGAAGAAATAAAGAAAATAAAAAACAAAGATCAAATGAGACTCCTACAATTTGCGGGAACACAAATTTTAGTAGGCGTTGGATAATTTGGTTTTGAAACTTTATATACTCCACCATTTATTATCATTAGATTATAATTGAACGGTTTCGATTTAAAGTTATAATATTTATATAAAAATTATAATAATTACATAAAATTAAAAAATAAAATACTGACTAATAAAATAAGATTGTAATATTACCACCGTATCATTCACTTAACCATATAATAATATTATGATTTGGATCTCCTTCATTTCTAATTTTCTTTTATAGTCCCTAACGTCTCTCCCGCGGGTCAAATCTCGTAATGGGGCCGTGGTAATGGAGTTGGAATTGGGCAGTCAACGTCGGAGGTGGCCGCTCCATGGCGTGGAAACCTTGTGGACGAAGGGGAAATTTAACTGCTAAATCAAGAAGAGTTTGATGTATGTAGTGTATGGATTTTGGGCTTTGTCTCCATATTCCCCCTTGATTGGATAAGTTTTTTCACCTTCCTTTGCCAATCTATTGCAACCGTTCCATCCCTAAATTCTTGCCAATCCAACACACAAATTTCAATATCCCTTTCCTCATTTCAATACTCAAGGAACAATCCCAAACCTCTTTCCTCATTTCTCTTATTCTCATTTTATTTGATTTTATTTTATTTTCAAATAATTTGAATCTGATTATAAATGGGTATAGAATATGTACCAAAATAAAAGGGGAACAAAGATAAACCAAACCTAGCAAGGATGTCTTGGAAACACTTTCCACAAAGTGTCACATGTGGAATATATTATTTTGAATATATTGGATAAACATTGCCCCTATAAATTGATATCTATGGGCATTAATGAAAGTAACTGATTAAAACAATGGTGACAATGAAACCTCAATGAAAAACATTTTATGGGGAGGGTGTTCAAGTTCAACAAGAAAACTAAATGTGCTAAAAAGAGTGTTTGTTCGTGGTGGAGATGCTAGGGACTATAAAAAGAAAATTAGAAATAAAGGAGACCCAAAATTACAACATTATATGGTTAAGTGAATGATACGATGGTAATGTTGCAATATTATTTTATTAGTTAGCATTTTATTTTTTAATTTTATGTAATTATTATAATTTTTATATAACTTTAAATTTCAGTCATTCAATTATAGTCTAATAATAATAGATGATGGAGCATATAAAGGTTTAAAATTGATGGGGACCAAATTATCCTCACCATTTAGTAAAAGTAGAATTCCAAAAGAATATAGATCTTTTAGAAATGTATATAGCAGATGATAGAATAATTTATTGAGAAAAATAAATAATAACAAAAATAAAAGGAAATTTAATATATCAAAAACTCATTTTATAGTAATACCAGATTTTACTACAAGTTTAACACCCATTGCATTGACCACACATGTAGATATTAGTTTGATAATTTACGTGATAAAAAAAAACACATAATTTAAGTGTGTGACAGGCTACTATTGGTGGTGGGTGTGGGTGTGGGTGAGGCTTTAGGATAGAAGAGCAATCAAGGTTAATTTGAGATTGGTTAGTGAAAATAATACTCCCTAGTGTTGTAGGTCTTTTGTAACTTGATAACTTAATTATATCGTCATGGGATAAAAATGGTTTGACCGTATAATATTATACTATCATATATGATACAAAACATATGATAAAAATTGACTTTAAATATGATAATCCTAGAGACTTTACTTTATGTATCAAACGAGTTATTAGGGTTTCAAATAACACCACTCCACTTGGGGGTGTTTATAATTCGCTGGTTCCCTAGCCAAATCTTGTCCAAAGTTTATTTGAATAGTTTTAATCTTGAAATTTTACCCTTTATATTTTCAACAATTTGGACCATACATAAAGTTCCTTGAAGCTTAAAGCAAATAATTTCTTAAGATATATATTTTTATAATTATTTGTGCAAATTATAAGATATTAAAGTTTAATTAATATATTTTATATAATTTGATATTATTTTTATATTGATATATTTATTTTTAAACCTATATTATAATATCTCTTAAATTTTATTTTATATGGATAAAATTTTATAATTTTATTATATATAGTACCTAAATTTTTATATATTATTCAAATGTTAGGCTGATCTAGTATAATTGAATTCATAATTGAGTCATAAAATTGGGTTTGAATTTAAAAAATGGACCCAATTTAAAATTAAACCGGATTAAATTTTATCCAGCCGCACCTAGCCAGTACGTTTTTCACCCCTAACTCCACTTTGATCTAAGAGAACGAAGAAATCTAACAAACTAATTAATCACTAACTGTGATTAGTTACAACAGATTTTCAACTGATCGGACAGGACAGGCATGTTTTGCTTTAGAAGATATACACTGTATCTTTATCAATAAAAGATATACACTATTTTTTTCCGTAAAGTATGAAAGAAAAGAAAGAAAATAGGTTTAGGTGCAGTCCTCGCCACTTTCACTTGGATTAGAATCTGAAAATAAAATGAGTAATTTTATTTTTAATTTAATAAAATAAAAATATTTTATTTTTAATTTTATTAATTTAAAGATAAATTTTTTTCATTTTATCCTTTAAAATAAGGACTTCATTTTAAAGGATTTTTACTCTTTTATCTTTATGTTTGAATTAACTTTTTTTGTAATATATCACATGTATCCATTTGTTTTGAATAAATATTTGAGTAAATGCTTAATTTAATCTCTTATATTTATAATAGAGATAAATTAATTTATCATATTTAACAAATCTTATAGTAGGTCCTTAAATTTCATGAACAAGGATTAATTAATCCTCTATTAAATTATTATCTAAATTTTTCTAGAAATATTCATGTATTCTGTTAACTTATTTGCGTGTACTGTTAATTTTTACAATAATCATAACTGCTTACTTCTCCTTCTTGCATAATAAATGACAATTTAAAATTAAAATCTTTTTTGAAAATAAAGAGCTATAGTGAGAGAAAGATAAAAAAAAATTCTAAACGATTTCATTTATAGGAGTGAGTTAAGTTAGGACTACCATAAAAATTAACAAGACATGTAAACAAAAATAATAGTATATATAAGTAAGCTAATAGGACATAACTAGATGAAAATTTCACATAAAGAAGAATTTGTTCCATTAGTAAAATTCAAGAGATTAGTATAAGATTTTTCAAATTTAAGGGATAAATTTATTCCAATTATAAATCTAAGGAGACTAAGTTAAAATTTTAATTAAATATTTATATTTAACCTTAAAATTATATATATAATTATTTTAATTTTTAAAATTTAAAAATTAATATTTTAAGAATTAATTACATTCACCTCCCTAATATTTGTCCGAATTAAGCCAACTCCTTGTCAACTATGCAATAACAAACCCAGAATTACCTTTTTTTTTTAGGATGATGTGTCAAAATTGCCCCAGTTCCTTTTTGCCTTTCTTCCCTAGACTGTAACACACCGTCTCCTTTTCCTCACTCCCAATTTTCCTCTTCTCTCATTAAAAATATTGAAAAACTAGCAAAAATTTGGGGCAGAGGCTTTTGTCAAAGTGATTCTCTTCGCCGCCGCACACATCACCTTCTAGAAGTTCAACATCGACCTCTCCCAATGGTTTGTTCAACGCACTTCTTACACCTCTTCCATCGATTCCTCTCTCTCTCTCTCTCTAACACTTTCTCTTTCCAAAACTTTCTTTCTAACACTTCCATCGATTTCGCTTTCTCTTTCTGCTCTTTAAGAGGTCAATTTTTTTGTCTCATCACATTAAAACAATTCATGAAATCCACGACATTTTTTTGAATTTCAATGAGTGAATCTATTTTTATTTATTATTTGTCTTCAATTTTTCTTTTTCTTATTTTTTTAAAAGGAATTTTTTGGTGGTTGTTGGCGACTGTACTGGCCGTAATGCACAGCTCAAAGTCGATAGGTATCATTTTCCAGTTCAGGTTCTTGTTCACAGTTGACTATTTTTAAGAGGAAAGGAAGACAAAAAATGGGAACAAGGAAAAGGAAGAGGGTGAGAGAGAGTGTTTGTTGTACAGGCCATGGAAATTTAAGAGTGCAGTGAGAGAAAGAAAGTGGGACAATTTTGGCACTACCTCCTTAAAAATGGGTAATTCATGAAAGGTTAGTCTTATGATTGAGAGGAGAGGAGGCTTAATTTTGATAAATTTCGTGAACATAATTTATCTATTTTTTAATTATTAAAATTATAAATATGAGTCATATTAATCTATAATTCTATTTTCATTCATATCATCATATTTTTAAATTTGTGATCTCTCATATCGTACATGAGCTTATTGATAAACTGTAAATTCACTTACAACTGACATTTTACTTGAGATAAGCATAATTGAAGAATATAATATAAATTTTATATATAAGTGATATTGTTAGTATATGTAATAAATTTTAGTAATTTGAATCTATTATTTAACTATGCCATATTTGAGTCTAAGTTGGATGTTAGCCTACCAATATATCATTTAACGAGCATTGTTAGCAACTATGCGTAGACAATGAAAAATGGAGTCCGAAACTATCTTAATTTACATTTATAGTTTCAAAGATTAAATAATTTATTTTTAAATTTTAAGAATTAAAATAACTTGTATATAATTTTAAACATTAAAATAATAATTTTATTTCAAATTTGATAAAGAGCAACCTGAAAGTAAACAAATTATAAAATAATATATCCAATACTCACATCCGAAAAGTTGATTATTTAGCTGGTGCAAATATGAGAAAATAGTCCCGCTTCAGAATTTCAGATTTTTGTAAATGAAAACTGTTAATTTTTCATAAACTTTTATTGGGTCATTAAGAGAGAAATTTTGATGCGAGATTTTATTATAATTTAATTATATATTTTTATTTATAAAATTTTAAAAATAATAAATAGTCGAGTTAAATATTTTCATTATATGTTAATATATGGCTGAATATTTATGTTCAACTTAATTATTTAAGTTTCTGTATTATCATTCTAAGAAAAATTGCTGCAGATTTTTTTCAGCAAATTCTTTTATTGGTAAAGGTTATATATTTTAAAACATAAAACTAAAATCAATAGTAGATTTGTTTCTTAAAATACACATTAAACATAATTTATAAATTGGCAATAATTCTGTTCACAATAGCATAAAAGGGGCTGCACTACTTCCGAAACTGTATCGTCTTATACTTTTTCATCAATAATTGATATTGTCAGATATATAGTGCGTTCCCTGTGAGGTTGCTATTTATTTTCTCCCCATGCTCCCATTTTCCATCAATCCTATACTCTCAAGCTTACGAGCATCTTTTAGCTTTGTTTCTTTGCATTTAATCTCATTCATCATATCACAACTTCTTGTGCTCTCTTCAGTTTAATTTCTTGCCTGGAATAGCAATCATGAAATACAGGAAGATCTTAACTTAGGGTCCTCTAATCGAAATACTAAGGTTTGGACCTTTCAACTGTTATGTTGTAGTTTCACACAAACTAGAAAAAGAAAAATTAAAAGGTTTCAAAAGTAATATAGCTTGAGCTAAAACTTCTAGCTTTTTGACAAAATTTTGGTAAACCCATTTCAACTGA
Organism: Dalbergia oliveri; assembly: GCA_030441495.1. NCBI lineage: Eukaryota > Viridiplantae > Streptophyta > Magnoliopsida > Fabales > Fabaceae > Dalbergia > Dalbergia oliveri. The sequence continues at coordinate 5,507,089 of JAMLFY010000012.1, read as the reverse complement.
GAATGAATTTTGCAGGGTCGAAAGCTTCAAATTTAGCAAAAAGGGAAGGAGACATATCTGAAGGAGAAAATGTAGAACTTGAGTTATTGCTGCAGAATAAAAGCTTCCGACATTCTTAGTTTGTCTTGGACTGAAGGTATGATCCATATATATATATATATATATATATATATATATATATATATATATATATACCTTTGTTGTTTTTAGTGGAATCATGCCTGAAGCGAGTACGTACATGATATTTTTGTATCACTTGAGTTTGGTTGATTAAACGAGAGGAAACTACATTACCATCTTTTAAGATTGATAGAATTACATTCGAAATTTCTTTATTTTATAAAATTATTATTGATCTCCTTTAAGATTTATTATAATTGTATGGACTTTCCGCATAGATATTAGTTTGATAATTTAAGTAATAAAAATAACATATAATATATATAATTATTAATGATAAAACTATAATAAATAATATTTATAATAATATTTGAATAAAATACTCTATCCCTTTTAAAGTGTCTATCAATTTTGGACAAGTACAAGTATTAAGAAAGATACTAAATATATTGAAAATGAAGTAAAATATAATGAATTAATTAATATACCCCTATTAAATAAAATGTTTTTGGAAAATTAATAGTTATTGAGTAAAATTATGTAGGGATACTATTGGAAAAGAAATAAATATTGCATGGAACGTAAAGTTATTGAAAAATAGATATTTTAAAACGGTCTTTTAAAAGTTATAGATTTAAAGGGAGGAACATTTTTATCACATGAATATAAATATGGGCTATATCTTAGACTAATGGTTCTATATAGGTTAGAAATTTAAATCTGACCATATAACCACTATATACGGATAATTACGATTAAAGTTTATAAAAGTACATGATTACTTAAAAAAATTATATGACTTTATGTTTGAATTCCTAATCAT
>JAMLFY010000012.1:5450794-5505646 GCA_030441495.1 Dalbergia oliveri | reverse complement strand
TCCCCTCCTTAAAAAGAATTTCGTCCTCGAAATTCGTTACCTTAGAAAAGTTCGGATACTTCGTCCGCATCTCGAATTCCAATTCCCATGTACTCTTCCCTTGTCGTCCACGCGACTTTCACCAAAGGAACGAACTTGTTCCTCAACTGCTTAACACCACGGTCCACGATCCTCGTTGGTGGCAGTTGAAAGTTAGGTCCTCCCTTAACTGGACATGCTTGGCTCTAACACATGGCTAGGGTCGGATCATATTTTCTAACTGGAGATGTGAAAGACGTCATGAAGATTTGACAGATTTGGAGGTAGGGCTATCTTGTAGGCAAGTCCGACTTCTCGAAGGATTTCAAAAGGTCCGAGAAATCGGGGACTCAATTTCTTGACTTTCATGGCTCTACCTATTCCTGAGTGGGGGTAATCCTCAGAAAACATGCTCACCTTCTTGGAACTCTAACGGCTTTCGCCGCTTGTCCGCATAGCTCTTTTGTCGGCTTTGAGCAGTCAAGATTCTATCCTTGATCATTCTTATTTGCTCCGTGGTTTCCCTCACTACCTCGGTCCCAAAACGCTTTGTTCTCCGAGATCATGCCAACACAAAGGCGACTGGCACTTCCTTCCATACAAGGCCTCGTACGGTGCCATACCGATACTCGCATGATAACTGTTGTTATATGCGAACTCGAAAGCGGAGGTACTTATCCCAACTCCCTTTTCTATCCAAAACACATGCCCTTAGCATATCCTCCAAGGTTTGGGGTGATAAGCCGTCTTAAACAGAGCTTTGAACCAAACGCCTTTTGAAAGGCTCCCCAAAACGCGACGTAAACCGCGGATCTTGATCCGAGATTATCGTCGATGGAACTCCATGTAACCTCACTATCTCCTGGATGTACAACTCGGGCCAACTTATCTAGGGAAAAGGTTATCTTGATGGGTAGGAAATGGGCCGACTTGGTTAACCTTCCACTATTACCCAAATAGCGTCATGGCCGGCTTGGGTTTGGGTAGGCTGGTCACAAAATCCATAGATATACCATCCCACTTCCATTCAGGGATAGGCAAAGGTTGCAACATCCTGAAGGCTTTTGGGGCTCAATCTTCACCTTTTGACAGACTAAGCACTTACTAACCCAGGCTACTACGTCCTTTTCAATCCGCCACCAGAACATCTTCCTTAAATCTTGGTACATCTTGGTGGCACCAGGATGGATGGTGAAGTGGCTTTTATGGGCCTCCTCCAAGATACTTTCTCGGAGGTCACCATCTTGCGGTACACACATCCGCCCTTCGAACCTCTACAACCCATCGATCCCTTGCTCAAAACCCTTAAGCTTTCCAGCCTTTACCGCCTCGAGAGTCTCTAACTCCTCATTTTCTACTTGTGCCATCATCACCCTTTGTTTAAACCCACTTGTTCCTGTAAGATGACACATCTTCACACTCTTTTCACTGACATCCCCAAATTCATGTCCCTAAACTTCTCTATAAGCTCAACTTCCTTGACCATCATGTGGGATAAGCGTAATGATTTTCGACTCAAGGCATCGGCGACCACATTGGCCTTGCCGTGGTGGTAACTTAAGCCGAAATCATAGTCCTTTAGAAACTCCATCCACCTTCTTTGCCTCATGTTTAACTCCTTTTGATCAAAGAGATGCTTAAGACTCTTGTGATTGGAGAAAACTTCAAACCTTACTCCATATAAGTGATGCCTCCAAATCTTTAAGGCAAACACTATGGCGGCTAACTCTAGGTCATGGGTAGGGTAGTTAACTTCGTGTGGCTTGAGTTGTCTAGATGCATAGGCTACCACTTGCCTATTTTGCATCAACACACAACCTAAACCCTTTCCGAAGCATCACAATATACCTCAAAAGGTACATTGGGGTCAGGTAAAACCAAAACTGGGGTCGAGGTCAACCTTTCCTTTAACTCTTGGAAGCTCTTTTCAATCGGGATTCCATGAAAACGGGGTGTTCTTCCTAGTTAGCTTGGTTAGGGGAAGGAAATCTGGGAAAATCCTTTGATAAACCTACGGAATAGCCTGCTAATCCCAAAACGCTCCGTATTTCCATACGTGGTCGTCTATCCCAATTCATTACGGCTTCTATCTTATAGGGTCAACAACTATACCTCCTTTTGATACTACATGTCCCAAAACTTCACTTCCTCCAACCAGAATTCACACTTAGAGAGCTTAGCATACAACTTCTTCTCTTTCAACACCTCTAAAACCAACCTTAGGTGACTTTCATGCTCCTCGTGAGTCTCGAATAGATGAGTATATCATCTATGAAAACAACCACGAACTTGTCTAAATAGGGTCTAAAGATCCTATTCATGTAGTCCATGAACACCTGGGTGCATTCGTCAGTCCAAAAGACATCACGGCAAACTCAAATGTCCGTAGTGTCCTAAAAGCGGTTTTGGTATATCCTCATCTCTCACTCTAATCCGGTGGTATCCCGACCTTAAATCAATCTTGGAGAATACCACCGCTCCTTTCAACTGGTCCATGAGATCATCAATCCTAGGCAAAGGGTATTTATTTTTCACCGTTACACGATTCAATTGCCTATAATCTATACATAATCTCATGCTCCCATCCTTTTCTTAACAAACAAAACCGGTTCCACGGTGAGGCACTAGGTCTAATAAAATTCTTCTCTAACAGCTCCTCCAATTGGGTTTTCAATTCCTTCAACTCCAAGGGTGGCATCCTATACGGGGCTATCGAGATAGGTCCCATTCCAGAACCAACTCGATGGAGAACTCCACTTCTCTCTCGGAGGAACTTGGGATATCTTCCGGAAATACCTCGGGATACTTCTTACCAGGAATATCATCTATGTTCTGCAAAGTCTACTTCGCTAGCGGCTAGAAGGACATATCCCTTAGTTTTCTCCCCACTACAGAAGACATCTACGCCATTTACATAAAGTTTCAAGGTTTGACTAATTTTGCTAGGGGGATGACGAAAATAACAGATTTTGTATAATAATCTAACAACACATGGTTAGCGTGAAGCCAATCCATGCCAAGAATTATTCCTATGTCTTTCAAGGGTAAACAAATTAAATCTATGATAAAGGATCTATTTTCAACAGGAGATGACAATTTTACAACAGTTACATGTATGTACAGGACGGTTTGTGAAGAAACAATGAAGTCAAAAGAAAGCTTAGAAACTTTCAAATTTAAGACTCGACACTAGCATGTGAGATAAAAGAATGAGTAGCACCAGAGTCATATAGCACAGTTAAGGTTCTACCATTTTGTTCGCACTTACCTTCGATGAGGTCGTTGGATCTTGTGGCGTTTTCCGCGTTGAGGGTAAAGACCCGTCCTTGGTGTTGCGGTCGAGGGTTTTGACTTGACGACCCTCATCACTTCTACAATCCTTCGCATAGTGGCCGAGCTTGCCACACTTGAAGCATACTCCTTGCCGGCTAGGCAGGGCGATTGCCATGATTTTTTCCACAATGGGGGCACTCCATGGCTTGTGGGTCGGGGGGACAGGAGGGGCTCCTTGGGGTGCCTTGTTCTTGTTCCCATTGGGCCCTCCTTGTTGGTTGTTGTTGTTGTTGTTGCGAGGACCACTCACTCCTCCTTGGGCATTGCGTTCCCTCGAGCCGTTGGGGTTAACGGCGGCCTCGAGTGTTGCCGGGTGGTTGGTTGTTGGGTCCTTTTTGTTGTTGTTTGAGGATGTTGTTGTGGTTGGTGTTGTTGATGCTTGAACTGATTGGATTGGTAGGGATGTTAGTGGTTCCTCGATTGATTCTATTGTGACGGCTTGAACTTGGGGCTTGAGGTCCCAAACCATGGGGACGATCCACTCGCGGCACTTCCTTCTTGTGCCCTTCTTCATGATCCTGGCACTTGTTGACTAGGTCGGGAAGTCCCTAATCTCCATGTGTGCCACAGCAAAGTTAAGTTCGGCCCTCAACCCGGCCTCATACTTAACGCACTTCCAAATCTCGTCTGGATTCCCTTGGAAAACCCATGACAACTTGATCAATTCTTCAAACTTTGCCGTGTATTGGCGAACATTCCACCTTGGACCAACTGCATGAACTCAATGTCCTTGGCATTCTTCACGGACTTCGGGAAATACTTCTCATAGAAGTACGTCTTAAACAGCTTCCATTGATAGCGGTTCTCGTAGCTTCTAGCAGCTTCGGGTGCCCACCAAAACTCCGCATCGGCTTCCATCATGTAGCAGGCAAAGGTGACTTTCTGCTGTTCCGGCAACTACGAAGTAGATCTTCTCCATGTTCTTGATCACTCATCGCTTGTCCTGATTCAAGCTCCTCGAAAATTGGGGATGGCCTTGTGGAACTCCCCAAAGGGCTTGTTCCATGGCCTCAGGGACCTTGACAGGTCCCCTTGGTTGATTCATGCGTTCGAACATGCGTTCCATCGCCCTAGCCATCTCGCAGAACCATCTCATTCCCTCGTTCACCTTCATTCGCATTCCAATTTGTCCGGTGCCATTGGTCCCTAAGCACACAAGTCAACAAACACTAGGTGATCATGCTCAATATTCCAAGCTAAATGAGCTAGTTACCATGGCACAAGACAAGAGACAAGGTCATGAATGCCTATCCTATAGCTTAACTCTAATAGCTAAGCACTATACATGACATACTACTGTAACATGCTTTTAAAGCATGGTCAGTCCAATCATCAAGCTCCGTGAGAATAACCTTAATATCATAATGTAACACCCTAATATTTAACCCCAATACGCCTAGGACGTATCAAGATTAATTATTAGTTATTACTTCTCTTTAAATTCATTTACAAAATACTTAGCGAAAAATACAGGTAAATTTTTTTTTGAAATGATTCATATAAAACAAAGTGCAAGCCTTTGCGTGTAACATAAACAGAACGTGAAGCGGAAGAATAAATAAATCTTACAATTCAAAAATCATAAAGAACACATCAATCATGAAAACTTTCCTCATAACATTAATTAACATAGTTTAGTACATCACTATAGAAATATAAAGGAAACATAAAGTCTTACCCATACTAGTGGGCAGAGCTTGGAGGACAACAACGAAATAATAAACATAACAACGATACATGAAACAACCCCCAAAGATACTCCCCACAAAAGCAACCCTCCTCTAAAACCTATGGACGATGCAAATCCTCGAAACGGAGATATGTAGCCTACAAACCCAAAGCTCCTCGGATGTGGCCCACCGAAGAGGGGATGTGGGCATGCGAATCGGTGGAATGACGTGACCACCTCGGCGAGGGCGTCTCTCGGCTGACGTACACGCCTCATAGGCCTCAGCGGAGCCGTGTCCTCGCTACCCCAGCCGCCAAGGCACCGAGGGCGGAATCCTCCGAATAAGGATCGGGGAATCCTCGGAGGGTCCTCCGCATCGACGTATGAGGGTAGTTCCTGGAGTCACGCACGGCTGGGGATGATGGCCGGCACGGCGTCCTCTCGTAAGGTCGCGTCCTCTCAAAAATCATGTTGTCGCCAAAGGGGAAGTCGGAGTGAATTGGAAGCTGGAAAAGGCAAATGGGCGTCCCATGTATGCAAAAATGCGTATAGCACAACGACCCTCGAAGTGGTAAGACTAATGATCCAATCGTAGCCAAGTTCCCACACAGGTGCATCAACAAAAATCACGAACGACGTCATCGATGTCTGAAGACGTAACGGAAAGAAGCAGAAAGAGGGGTGAGAATCTTGCTAAAGAATCTCAGGAGGAAATCCTATCCTAGTGTCATCGTTTACATCACCAGGAACCTTGGGTTTATTACAAAAAGGTTAAGCATGCATAGGTTCATTATGAAGTTTTCACAAAAGATATTTATCCAAGGTCCTTGTCTTTTATAATGAATCTTAATGCATGTATGCAACATAATAGTTCATGGATGCATGGCACTTCTTTAGGCAAACCAAACAATAATCAATCAACATATAAGTGGCATGAGAACCTTTCTTTGAACATCATTCCTTCATCTTAATTCTTGTGACACCAAACATAATAGTAACCGCACCCCTTAAACTAGGCTATGAGCTCATACCTTAACTAGTCATCATTGGTTCTTACTTATCCTCTTGATAAGCGAATCATAAACATAATCATAATCATAATCATCATAATCCCGACTCCAGAGGTACGGGTAGGGGCCTAAGATCACCCACACTACTAAAAATATGTAAAATAGCTGCAAAATTTTCCTACGAATTTTATCCGCGGGTAATACTTACGAATTTTGTTGCGAATTTCCTTTGGAGCAACGGGTGATATTTTGCTGCGATTTTTAATTCGTAGCAAAATCTGCAAGTAACTTTCCATCCATAAGGCGGGAAAATTTTATATGCAAATATTTACTGATTTTTCGCAGAAATATTTTCGGGTAATTTTATAGGTAAAATGTCAATATGCTCATTCAAAGTCTTTTTCGCTAAATTTGAAGAAAATTATGTCCGAATTTTGTTGCGGATTCTTGCTAGATTTTGTTGTGAACAATCACTTTCATAGGGATTTTCCTACGCATTGTTTCCTGAAATTAGCTGGGATTTTTGCTATGAATTTTGCTATGAAATTTGTTTGCTATGAACTATCCTACAAATTTTTGTTCCTTAATTTAGTTGCGACATTTTGCTGCAAATGTTACTACGGATTTTGGTTGCTATGACTTTTCTTGCGTCAAATTGCTGAATTTTATTGCGATACATTGTTGTGACTTTTCCTACGAATTTGTTTACTATGAAATTATTTGCAAAATCTTGTTGCGAATCTTGTTATGGATTTTGATTGTTGCCACTTTTCTTGCAAATTCTTCATGCAAATTTAGTTGTGGATTAGTGCTGCGAATTTTCTTGCGAATATTTTTCCTATGAATTTATCTACAAAATTATGATGTGGATTTTACTAGAGATTTGGGTCTTCTGCAAATTTTCTTGTGAATATTTTATGCGAATTTAGTTACAAATTTTTGCTGCACATTTTCCTACAAATCTTATACCTGCGATCATCTATAGAGTTTGATGCAGAATTGAATTGTTGTGGACCTTCTTGCGAATTTTTTCCTACGAATTTAGTTGCAGATTCTTTATATAGATTTTGCCTGTGACTTGTTTTCTGCAAATGTAGCCCGGAATTTTGGAAAGAATAAAATGAATAAATGGTCACTACTTTTGTGATTGATATATCGGTCATTAATGTGTGATCACTAAAAATAAAGTAAAAATTTAAACTGTTGAAATCTTACTTTAAAAATTTAAATATATTTTAGCAAGTAGTTAACATCATAAAACAAAGTAAGTTTGATCCAAATATTTCAAATTTTACAATAACACAAAACCCTATAATCTAAAACAAAAATAGAGATATGTATTAAAAATACTTTGGACAATAAATTTTCAACATAGACGTAACAAATTCTTGCTTCCATGAGTCTTCAACAATTTCTATTGAGTCTTGAACTACCTCCTTTGAGTCTTTAATAGTTTGTATGGAGTCTTGAATAATTTCTATAGAGTCTTTCACTTCCTTGATTAAGCCTTCAACCCTCTCTAATGAGTCTTTCACTACCTTAATTAAGCCTTCAATCCTCTCAAGTGAGTGTTCAACTCTCTCAGGTGAGTCTTCAACCCTCAAGGTGAGTCTTCCACTACCTCAAGTGAGTCTTCAACCCTTCTCTTAGTCTTCAACCCTCTAATGGGCCCTCTACTTCCTCAATTGGATCTTTAGCAAAGACAAATTCAATTTACATAAAGATAACAAGCATTCAACATGAACTCACAAATATTTAAAGTTCTTACCGCACTTTACCATTCCATTGTAAGAAAAGAGTGAATTCCTCTTTGACAACAAATACACTACAGCAGCAATAGCATCCCTTTCTAAAATCTTCACTCACTCTCTCTCTCTCTCTCTCTCTCTCTCTCTCTCTCTCTCTCTCTATATCTCTCTATATATATATATATATATATATATATATATATATATATACGTCACCCTTGCCAGGAAAAGTTCAATAAACACACGCTACACGTGCCTGGCAAAAAGCAAGTACAGCTACAATTTAAATTAAGCCAAAGCACCTAATTAGTAATAAAAACAAGCCAAGTTCATGATAAGTCAGCTATACATATATGTCCGACAAATAAATGTATTTCATGGAACATGTTCTTTCTGACTTCCACTTACTCACTCACAAGCTGACTCCTCAGCACCCAAGCAACAACAATAAATAGATCCACACATTGTCCCTAATTTCTGCAAATACTCACTCTCTTCAATTGTCTTTGCACACGCCTCTCAGTAAACCGTACCACTGCTCAAGTAAATAACCACCACAACACAATTCTGACTAAACTGAAGGAATCTGTTCTACAAAAGCATGAATTCCACCATGGTAATTAAGCATGTTTTCTGAGCTCACTAAGCCTCTCTCAAATCTACATTATTGATGACATTTTCGATGTTCATGGGACATTGACGCTTATTCTTTTCAGATTGTGTTAACAGGTACACAAACATTTATATATACAACACAAAATACATACAAATGATATATATTGGCCCCTAAGTTGTATATATAATATTGAGTTATTCTATTCTAATGCTTTGAACAAATTGATCTCTTGATTCAGAAGGGAAATTGGATGGCACGGAGCAACTTCCATGCTTTATGAGAATCTGTTTATGTGCTCTATATGCTTAGATATTCCTATTTACATATACAAAGCTAACCAAAACCAACTATAACTAAAAAGATACATAGAGAAAGAGAGAAGGGTAAACCAATGGTTGGGCGGCTTGGCGGCACAAAGGGTTCCTGAGCTCACGTCAGGAACGTCGCGCCTCCAACGTTTGGTGGCTCGTGACAGCTAGGTCGATGGGGAGAACGAAACATTGAAGCGCGGTGATGGGGGTGGCTCGCGGTGAGGGTGGCTTGTGAGGGGGTGGCTCGCGATGAGGGTAAGTGTGCTTGCGATTGGGAGAGAAGAGGGTGACGGTGCGCGGCGGTTTGGAGGCAGAGGGGTTTGGGGGATTTGGGGGATTCGCGATTGGGAGAAGAGGTGGGTTGATTGTCTTCTTTGATTTGGAAAATTGATCCCTTGAAAGAAAACGAGAAAGGAAACAATAGGTTGTGTTCTTGACATACCTTAACCATTTATTTCCAATAATAACACTTTGAGAGTTAAAATTTTAACATATCATTCTGCAGCAAATATTGCTCAAATAATCAATTTATATTAAAAAGAAAGATTTTAGGTATTTAAATTAAATCTTAACTTATTTAATTTCTATTTAATTTACATAGAGGGAAAACTTATCCTGAATGAAGTGATAGACTTTCGTCCGAACCACGACAGATCTTAAAAAAATACCTTGATAAATTATTTTCATAATAAATTAAATTATACAAAATTAATATTTTAAACAAAAAAATTCATTGATATTTGCACCCACATGTCAATTTGTTATTATCATGTTATTTAATACTGATTTTTTGATATTTTTCTTAATTGATATTATTTTAATATGATATTGATTCTAATATCATATATGAGAGATTTAATTACAAATGCAAACTCCCTTCAATCAATTACAAATGGTAAATGGTTATAGTGTAAAACACCCTCATTATAAACACGCCAATAATTAATTTCTTTAGTATGCAAATCATATCTATTATTTAATAACATGTTAGAAATCGTTGGAAGGGTAACCAATGATTCCACCTAAAACGTTAGCCCACAGATTGTGAGCTAAAATATTGAATTTAGATTGACCCACTTTACCAGTAGTAGGCTCGCTAAATATTAAAAAAGAAAACAATTAATCTCTAATATAACAAATTAAATAATTAAATTTATAATATTAAATAATAATAATAATAATAATAATAATAATAATAATAATAATAATAATAAAGAACTATTGAAAAAGGGAATTAATTAAAGCAATACTTATTCAATCTAAATCAAATATATATTTAATCTATCTACTAAATAATATTATTAACAATAAGAAAGCCAATTAGCTATTAAAAATTATGTAATTTTTTTAAATGAGCATGTGAAATTAATTACTCTTAACTACCTTGGCTATCATATTAAACAAAATGTTTATATAAATAGTAATTTTTTAGTATAATGTATTTTATATTATAATTTTTAATTTTTTATCTATTAATATAGCTATTTGAAAAAAAATATTGAACAAAAAATAAATTAGTCCATTGTCTAAATTTAGGATAATTTTATACTATGTCCCTAAATTTAAATTTTAAAATATCAAATCTTGATATTTCATATAATTTAGTAAATTGAGTAATGATAATGATTTTTTAAATAAAAAGATATAAAATTAAAAATGAGAATTTTAAACAAAAGGTTTCCACCAAACAATGAAATTTCCCACCACTTAAAATCCTATTAAACAAAAAAAGTTTCCCTCTTTGATTTGTTATTTTACCGAGATTGTCTGATAATGCGCGCCTTCTCTGATATGTCCCTGATACTTGCGCTAACCCTCATTAGGTTGTTTAGGTTGAAGGCGCTACCACTAACTGCTATCCTCATGTAGCGTATCCCACAACTAATGCAAAGCGGCGTTCCTCATCTTCACTTCCTGTCGCAAGTGCTCCAATTTCGTGACTCTTTTCCTGGCTTCCTGCTTTCCTCTGGCTTCTCTTAGTCAGCGATTTGAAGCGCTTCTTCTTCTGGAAAAAGCTCAAGGCTGACGCAAAAGCGCACAAGAAGATAGCCTGGAAACACTGGTATGTCTTTTCCAATTTGCCTTCCAATTTGCCTAAGCTAAGTACCAATGGAAAGGAAGGGATGATCTATTTTTTATTTTAAGTATACATCGTCCTTGTTTGAGTTTTTTTAATTTTTTTATGAACGAAATTATGGATTACCATGTAACCTTCGACCTTTAAATCATTCTTTGTGCAATATCCTGGCATGTTGAAATATATCATTTAATAAATCGAAATAGCCTAACGGTAAATAACAATGTTGTAGAAACAAAAGGACAAATATCAAGAAAAGCAAAATTTATACTTCAAACATAACTAATAGTCACATAACAATATAAAATGGATAAGAGTTCATACTTGATGCTCAATGTGTCATTTAGGATTACCAACCCAAGTGTTACTCTTCTAGATGTAGAACTAGAAATATTTATTTGGTAAACTAAAATATAAGCACAAAGTATTTTACCTTGAGGTGGCGTTCCATCCATTGAGTTTATAGATTGTTGAGCATGACTCTTCTCTTTGACAGAAACTTCAAAGAAGAAAAAGAAGAAAGCCAAAAGCAAGTGAAGGTGTAGCACGGCTCCAACTAAACATAAACACCTGATTCCAAAGCAAAATGGCAGAAGCAGAATGGCAGTAGGTTGCGGCTCCTAACTTCTATAATTTATCTCCACCTACTCAACATAAACACCTGATTCCAGAAGCAAAATCAGAAACGGAATGGCGGTAAGCTGCGGCTCCTAACTGAGTATCAGGTGCGCATTTGTTGTGTAGTGTTTTGATAGTGTTCATAAATCATTACTGATTCATAATTTTAGGAAAGGAAAGCTATATATTTGTATAGCTAACTATGAATATAACCTTCATGATAGTAATGAGAGAATATTAGAAGAAGTATTTAGCATATTTTATTTTGAGTGATGAGTGGGAGTCCAAAAATTCTTGCATGTGCTCAACACAGCTAGCATATATGTGGCAAGTTATTAGTGATTTGACAAAAATCATGAATGATTGGAAAAATTAAGGTATGAACCTATTATATGTTGTCACATATGGTTCTGGAAATAATTTTCTAAAAAATTCTAGTTGACAATTATTTTCCGTTTGTTTTATCCTTTTATCTATTTTTTCGAGGACTCATTCCTTCCAATAAGGAGGACTGCATTAATGTACGCAAGTGAGGGTTTATAATACTACTGAATGTACATTCCCTCCAATAGCTTCATTAGAAAATCCCTTTCCTTTTCATATATTATTGTTCTGTCCAAGCAAATTTACAACTACTTCCATACTTTAATCATAATTTGTTGATAACCTAATATAGTTTTTCCCTCCTATATAATGTTTGTAGACATTCCTGTGATCTAAGTTTATAGTTCTAGGGTAAAGAAGAGGCAAGCAACTTGTTCCAATTTTTGAAACTGTTGGGGCTTTCAAGGTGAAGCGTAAAGGTGTTAGTGCAAGATATTGTCGACATTATCAAGGCACAGCTTCAGAGGTACCATCATTCTTCAACCATACTTTTTTTTATGCCCTTGAAAGTTGTCTAGTTAAAATGTTTTAAACCAAAAAGACAATAAAATGCATAATGAAAAGAATAGCATAAGAAATTCATGTTTAGCATGTTTGTTAATGTGTTTTTGTTATTAAACTCCATGTATGTCACTGTGTATAATTGAAAACCTAATTGAACCAAAACCTACTAAATGGCTTTTTTTCCCTTTTTTCTCTCTCATTTGGTTAGGAATAATGGAAATTCCAAATCATCGAAGGTGGATGTATAATAGGCTTCTTCCTAATCGTGGTGGATATGTGGGTGAATTCATCGATGGTTTGATTGAATTTATAGATGTTGCTTGTCGCAATCGAAATATTTGAGTGAGGGAGTCATTAGGTGTCCTTGTTTGATTTGCAAAAACGAGCAGCACCACAAGCCTGATGTAGTGAATGTTCATATTTTGAGGAAAGGATTTACACCTAGATCCTGGTATTGGACATCACATGGAGAGGAAGCACCCAAACTAATCTAGACTTAAGTATGGACTCAACCCATGGGGAGGAAGCACATAATGATCAAACAACTGCGGTCTATGAACATGTGAATAGATATCAAGGCATGGTTTTTGATGCTAGGCTTAGAAAATAGGCAACAGCTGATGAAGTAAATATAGACGAGCCTCCAAATATGGATGCTGCTAAATTCTATGATATGCTGAAGTTAGCTCAGGAACCATTGTGGCCCGGATGTGATACACATTCTGTGTTGTCTATGGTGTTAGGATGATGAGTTTGAAATCTGATTACAATATGCCTAATGGATGCTTTGATGCCATGGCACAACTTATGAAAGAATCATGTCCTTCCTCAAATAAGATTCCTTCTGATTTTTCAGGGCTAAGAAACTAGTGGAGGTTTAGGCCTTACTAGCCAAAAAATTGATTGTTGCATTAATGGGTGTATGTTGTACTATAAGGATGACGTGTGTTGAGAGAATGTAAGTTTTGTCATGAACCTCGTTATAAAGAACGTAGAGGACGCAAGCGAATTGCAAAGAGGTTTCACGTAAGAAGATGCATTATTTGCCTCTTGTCCCACGACTTCAGCGCTTGTATGCTTCGGAGACCACCTCAAGGCAGATGAGGTGGCATCATGAAAATCGTAGGGAAGATGGTGTATTGTGTCATCCATCAGATGGAGAAGCATGGAAAGATTTTGATCACACGTATCCCAATTTTGCTTGAACCTCGAAATGTACGACTTGGTTTGTGCTCTGATGGGTTTACTCCTTTTAGTCAATCTTCAATACCGTACTCTTGCCTTGCCTTTATTGTCACACCTTATAATCTTCCTGGACATATGTATGACTTCCCCTTTCATGTTTTTGACAATGATAATCCCGGGCCACATAATCCAAAGAGTAAGATTGATGTGTATCTACAACCACTCATAGATGAGTTACAAAAATTGTGGAGTGATGGTGTATTGACATATGATGCTGATAGGAAGCAGAATTTTGTGATGAGAGCATCATTAATGTGGACTATTAGTGATTTCCCTGCATATGGTATGTTATCAGGATGGAGTATCCTGGAAAATTAGCATGCCCGATTTGCATGGAGCGATCAAAGGCATTCACATTGAAAAATGGAAGGAAAAATTCTTGGTTTGACTTCATCGTCAATTTTTAGGTCATGATCATATGTTTAGAAGGAATGTAAATGCTTTCAAGAAAGGAAGGCAAGAGCATTCAAACCCTCTTCCTAGGATGACTGGGAACCAACTCTGGGAAAGAGTTAGTGCATTTCCTAAGATAATTGACATTGGTCAGCAAGTCCGCTTTGATGGATATGGAAAAACCCATAATTGGACAAAAAGGAGCATATTTTGGGATTTGCCTTACTGGAAATCCAATCGGATTCGACACAACCTTGATGTCATGCACATTGAAAAGAATGTCTTTGACAATTTGTTCCATACTGTTATGGATAACAAAGATAAAACTAAGGATAATGCAAAAGCGAGATTGGACTTGGTGGAATATTGTCGTTCAGAATTGCATTTGCAACCACTTGCTAATGGGAAATGGAAAAAACCTAAAGCCAAATTTTGTTTTACTCGAGCCCAAAAGGATGACATATGTGAATGGGTAAAAAATTTAAAGATGCCAGATGGCTATGCTTCTAACTTAGCTAGATGTGTGGATGTAAAAGATGCAAAGTTGTTTGGGATGAAAAGCCATGATTGTCATGTCTTCATGCAACGTCTTCTTCAGTGGCTTTTGCTCTCCAGATGGGATATTGAACCCCATTATTGAATTGAGTCAATTCTTTAGAGATTTGTGTACAACAATATTACGGGAAGATCATTTGCTTAGTATGGAAGCTAACATCCCAATCATATTATGTAAACTTGAGCGCATATTTCCACCTTCATTCTTTGACTCTATGGAGCACTTGCCAATTCACTTACCTCATGAAGCAAGGATAGGTGGCCCCGTTATATCGATGGATGTACCCATTTGAAAGGTATAGAATGGTTCACTTTAACTTGTCAAATTTATTCATGTAATTTTTGCTGTCAATTATGAGCTCTTTTTATTTTAGGTTCTTGAACAAGATTAAAAAAACGGTTAAAAACAAAGCTTCTATGGAGGGATCTATCTGTCAAGCTTATTTGGCACAAGAAATAGCCTATTTTAGTTCCCATTACTTTGAATCCCATGTTCTGTGTACAAAATAGAGTCCCACGTAATGATGATTATATTGATAGTAATGGGAGACAACCAACTCTATCAATTTTTAATTCTCCTGGGCGTATTGGCAAGTGGACAACCCGATGGTTAAGTGATAGAGAAATGAAAGCTGCCAGTTACATGTGTTGTTAAATTGTGAGGAGGTCAAAGAATATCTTAAGTAAGTAACGTATATTTATATTTAAGACCTTAGAAATATTTTGTTTAATTACAATCTTATGATGTGAATTGTTATGGTGCAGTTTGTATGAACATCACTTGAGAAGTCTATATGGTTATGTTAGTGATGCTATCGTTGATAAGCAAATTGAAGCCGATTTTCCACGGTGGTTTCATGATTACGTAAGTATCTATATTAGATGTTTGAACTTTGATAACCAATTTTCATGGTATATAATCTAACAAGATGAATCATTGCTATTATAGGTGATCAAAAACCCAGAACTCATGTCACATAATCCCCATTTGCATTATTTAGCCTTAGGACCATTGAGAAATACAAAGTCTTGGCCTGTAATGTTCATCAATGGCTTCAAATTCCACACAACGATGCGGGGTGAAGGTAAAAAAACATACAATAGTGGAGTGTGTGTCAGTGGTACAAGCCAAGACTCAACTTCCAACGATTATTATGGTATTCTTATAGAGATTCTTGAATTGGAGTGGCCAGGACAACCACTTAAGAATTTAACCTTATTCAATTGTGAGTGGTTTGACAATTCTCAACGTGGTATGAGAGTACATAAGAATGGGATTGTTGAGTTACACAAGAGTAGAAGATACTCAAAATATGATCCTTTCATATTTGCTGAAATGGCAACACAAGTATATTATTGCCCTTATCCTGAAAGAGTTATTGGCAAAAGGGATTGGTGGGTGGCAATTAAAACCAAACCAAGGGCAGCTATTGATAACAAACAAGTATTAGAAGTTGCTTACCAATCAGAGCAGTCAAATTTCAATCCAGCGATAGATAATGAAGGCTTGGTTGATCAACTACAAGATGATGAACATAATGGTGAAGAAGTTGATTTACATGAAATGCAACAAGTTAATTTTATCCAAGAAGAAGAAGAAGAAGAAGATGAAGAAGAGGAAGAAGAGGACGAAGAGGAGGAAGAGGAAGAGGAAGAAGAAGACGATGACGATGGTGATGATGATGGTGATGACGAAGAAGAATAATTATATTGTTATATTTCAAACTAATTTTCTTTTTGTTATTGTATATTTTATGATTGGTTGCTATTAGAACTTAGTATACTAAGAGAATGTGTGTTACTTTGCTATTATTTTCATTGACCAATTTATAGAATAATTATTGATTGATTACTTATATTATTGTTATGTGATATTCCTATGTGTTTGTTATCTATGACTGCTTGTTTGTTGTAGATGTCTAATCAAGGTGATAAGAAAGTTTCAAAACAAAAAAATCAAGGAAGAAAAGGAAAATTCCAGAACTTCTAACACCACCACCTAACCTTCAAGCTCCACAAAGTGGTCTCCCTCCAATTATTCCAAGTGCTGCCCTTTTATCTCAAGTTCAATCAAATACTCAACCACATCCCCAACAATCCCCACTAAATGCTCAACCTCAATCTCATCAACCCCCACCAAATCATCAATCTCAGCAAAATGAATCAAATACTCAGCTTCCTTTGCCACAATCTGAGCCAAATTCTCATTTGCTGTCCTCACAATCAGTGACAACCAACACCCAGTACTTCATGTAGTGGAGTTGGCATTGATAATGGTGAGAACAAGATTTTGATAGAGCCTGATGGGGATGGGTAAGTGATGTTTTTATAAGCATAATTATGAAAATTATCATGCCTGAACATAGTGTTGCACTAACTTATGATTTGCTTATTTCTAGGTTTTGGCCTCACAAGGAAGTCATTGCAGGCATTGCGTCATGTATCAAAAGTAAGTTTGAGGAAGGCAAACCAAGGTGGAAAGCGTTTCCGAGGGTACTAGAGAGATATGGTTTAAACTATTTGAGGTAACTATGTTGATACTATTTCAATATCTTAATTTAGTAGTTAACATTATTTTGTTGTTATTATTAGACAAATAACTTTGATTTTTGTAGGGAAAATTTAAGTGGGATCCTAAATTTAATGTGGAAATTAAAAGTAATTTTGAGAAAGAGGGTAAGCAAGCTGTCACAACTTCTACAAAAAGCCCGGAAAGATGGTATTAAACCTTCATGGATTGGAGAGACTGCTTGGGCAGATTTGGTTCAATATTGGAAGTTCTGAAGATTTCAAAGCAAAATCTGACAAAATAAGAAGAACGTAACTCTAATGCAGGTGCATCACTACATACCGGAGGGTGTATACCCATCGAGTTCTTTCAGAAGAATGGTATTAATAGAGTTTATTTAATTTTCCATTGTTTTAATTTTATTATTCTAGCTTTATTATTAATGACATGTAAACTTTTTTTTTTTGAGTTGTAGAAAGCTGAAAATGGAGGAAAGACCCATCATTCTCTGAATTTTATTTCCGACGCACAAGACAAAGAAGAATAAAGAATGGGTCCACCCAAAAGCTCAAGATGCTTATGTGAGTTAATGTTGATTTTATTTTTGCTACTTATATATTTAGAGATGAGAATGATTGTGAATGTGTATCTATGCTATATTAGTTTTCTTCTTGCTGTTTATGGCATGTTAGAATTAAGGTCCTTCTATTGATCCATACAAAGGTCTCAATGGATCATCTAGTTTGTAAAAGTTTTTTCCTTTTAGTTTATACATTTTCTATAATAGAGTAAGTTGCTAGTATTTGTTGTTTATATTTGACGCTAAGCTTGAATGATTTTTGTTTATAATAGGAGAACTTTGAAAAGAAAAAAAATGAATTATCATCAGACTGAGACTAATTAGGGAGAAGCTATTGCAGTTCTGGCATCTGATTTGCAAATTTGGGTAGACTCTATGGGAGGAAAGAAAAAAGGGAGAGTCTTGGGCTTGGTTCTTTGGGCAGGTCAATGAAAACTATTACTCAGGAACTTCACTAACAACGACCATATCAGAAGACATTGAGGAAAAGATAAGAAGTGAAGTTCATTCATTCAATGCTTCCTTACAAGCTCAATTGGAACAAGAGGGAGAAAGAAGACATGAAGAAGGAGTTAAATGAAACAAGAAATACATTGAATATATTGATGAAGAAATTAGGCTATGAAGCAAGTTCCTCTCATTCAAAGCCTATATCCCATGATGAAGAAGATTCAAGTGATGAAGATGATTCAAGTGATGGAGAGAATGAGGATAGTACATCTGAATACTCTAATGCATAGCTGCCATTTATTAGAACTATTACTTTGCTTTATATTTATCAATCTTAGTACTTAATCATATATGATGACAGATGACTTATGAATTTTTATTTAATTTGAGTAATGCATTACATTGAAGTTATTATATTATGAGAAAATTTATGTTTCATTGTTGAATTAGACATTTAGTTTATTTAAGAGTTATTAGAAATAGAATAAACATATATATATATATATATATATATATATATATATATATATATATATAGTGAGAAATAAATTTATAAATTTAATGAACAATTATTAAGTTTGTTCAATTTGGTTATAAATTTAATTTCCTATGAAAGTTATATTAGAAATGGTTAGCTGTGAAATTTGCTGTGAATTTAATTAAATTTTGGTTCATATTTCTTGCAAAATTTGTTGTAAAATTTATTATTTGCCAATTTTGCTGAAACTTACATGCAAAATTACTTGTAAAATTTGGGTTTTGAAAGGTGCATTACTTGCAAAATTTCCTGTGAAACATACATGCAAAATTACTTGCAAAATCAACTTTGTTGTGAAAATTACCTGCGTAATTCTCTTAATTCAGATTTTGGAAAGTCATGACAACTTGTGGATTTTGTTGCAAATTAAATTACATGCGGATTTTGTTGGGCCAATTAGATGCGGATTTTGATAGGAATATTACCTCACAATTACTTGCGAAATTGAATTGGGATTACCTACAAATTTTGCTGGATTTAGTTACCTACAGCTTTTGTTGCGAAAAATTACTTGTGAATTTTGCTACGACAATTTAATTTGAGGATTTTCTTGCACAAATTACATGCAAATTTTCCTGCGAATATTTATCACGAACAAAATTCGAGCAAAATACGCAGCAAAATTCCTTCCAACCACACACCATGCCACGAAAATTAGTTGCGAATTTTCCGTATTTCTTGTGAAATAATCCGTAGCTAATTACTTGCGGATTTCAAAATCCAGCAACCAATTATCAACGAGCATATTACCTGCGAATTTTTTTTCCAACAAAATTCACATGAAACCTACTTTCCTGCAAATTTTTGACAAAAATTCACAGTAAAATCCTCAAGTAACAGGTAAGTTTTTAGTAGTGGTAAGCCTACTCTGAAATTAAATATCATGATAGTAGATAGCTGTATGTATTGTAAATTTTTTTGTGTGTATATATATATAATGCGAATGTTGCTGATGTTTGTTTATGTCGGAGAAGCTGATTTTCGCTATTCCAACTCAATTCTGTCTTTGTGTGTGTATTTTATTCTGTGTTTCTAATGGTGATTGGATGATTGGTAAATTTTCCCTACCATATAGGATGGTGAATCTGATTTGATACTTGAATTGAATGATAACTAGTATTCAGCTTTCTGTTTCAGCTGGGAGGCAAGCGAGTTGGGATTATTGGACTGGGAAGAATTGGTGGGTAAGTTGCTAAGAGGCTAGAGACCTTTGATTGCAGAATTATGTACCATTCAAGGAACAAGAAGCCATCTGTCTCATCCACTTTTTATCCTAATGTTGTTGATCTTGCCTCTAACAGTGATGTTCTTGTGCTGTGTTGTCCATTAACTGAGCAAACAAGGCACATAATCAACAAGGAGGTAATGCTAGCATTGGGGAAAGATGGAATTACTGTAAATGTTGACGAGGAGATCTAATTGATGAAAAGGAATTGGTGCAGTGTTTGGTAAAAGGGGAGATAAAGGTGCTGGCTTGGATGTGTTTGATTCCCAAAGAGCTCATTCCATTGGATAATGTTGTCCTATAACCACATGCTGCTTCATTGATTTTAGATAATTTCATTGGCACATGTGAACTTGTAGCCAAGAGTCTAGATGCCTTCTTTTCAAGTAAACCGCTAACTACTCCAGTCACATGAGACTAAATTCATTTTTGTCAAAATTTTATGTGTCGTTCTTCCCACTTCTTTTGGTGCTCTGGAGCTATGAGTCAGCTTCTTAGTGAACATAGAAGACAGTTGGCACCAATCTGCCACATGCTTATTTTGATATTTGTAGCTGAAATTATTGGTATAATTAACTTTTGCTTTTCAGAGACATATTTTCGGTTCACCAATCACTCATGCATGATTGGAAACTCAGTAACTTCACTGAAGCATGTTCAATTGATGGCTGAGTTACATGTAAGCTTGCGAGTTGTAGCCCCGCTTTTGTGTTTATGGAACTCATCCGTTTCTCAAGATAACAAATTGCAGGCATTACGCTCATCTGAAAGTTGTAGATCCAGGTCACTGGTGCCGGAAAATTGTTCGCCGATGAGGTGGCTGATTTGGCCGTTGGATTGCTGATCGACGTCATGAGGAGAGTATCAGTCGCGGATTGATTTGTAAGGACAAGCTGTCACCCTGGTCCTCTGGATTCCCCTCTAGGATACAAGGTTTCCATTTCTTTGTATTTTTACCTTAAACGAAAATATGATTTTGATCTATCGATCTCATTAATTTTAAATTTAATCTTTATTATGAAAAGTTTTACTTAATAGATATTAAGTAATATTAACAACAATAATTGATTTTCACACCTACTATTTGAAAGATTATCCAAAAGAAAGATTTTAAATAGATGACATTATAATATAAATAAATCTTATTAGATAAGCATTTTATACATAAATTATTTATGAATTTTATATGAATTATTGATCAACTTATAATAGCATAGTTTTTAAAACGGATTCACTATCGAATTCAAATGACGATAGGTTTTTAATAAAAAAATTCCATCTAGGGGAGTCAAACTCTCAACCCCTCCAAGTGAACAAGCACTGGGTAAGTATGGCTACCACAATCATATGCCTAATTGTTAATTTATGTGTCATTAATTATACTAAATTACATTAAATCATAATTTTGTATATTGATAAAATTAAATCCAGTTCAATCAATTAAACTCAGTGACTCATGGTTGAACCAATGACCTAGAACACAGGGCTTTAACCAAATCGATCACATGTCCGTTTCCTTTGGCTATGTATAATAGCATTCAACTTACATTTCTAAACATTTCATTAGTAAAGATCATACAGTAAAGATCAATCTTCTCATTTTATGTAGTGTCATAGTAAAGGTCATATACTTACAAATTATTAAAAATGTCGTCTTCATCGTACACATTATTTTTTAATTTAATCCAAAAATGAAAATAAAATAAAAGTTTGCAAAATAATTTTATAGAATATTTAAGATAATAACTTAATTTATAACAACCATATTTAAATTAATTATATTTATTTTTAATAATTTATATATTTTATGTAAATAACTAGCATTTATAAACTTTGAAAAATCCAAATGCTCTACAATATAAATATAATAAATTTCTATAATTCACTTGAGTAAGATATTCTCTAAAGTTTTAGTAAAAAAAATAAAAAAAATAAAATAAAACCATCACCTCTTCCTTTCTTCCTCCTCTATTTTTTTTATTGGGTAAAAAAAAATATAGATCATATGATAAATTCGTTTGTTGGATATTTTTTCAAAAGGTTTTGTTCAAAGTTAATGACCAAAACAAACAAATATAATTAGAAAAAAATCACCCATCTCATACTTTTCTCTTTTCTTATTCTAATTGAGTAAAGAAATGTGACTAACAATTTGCATTAACTAAAATAAAAAATTTTAAAATAAAAGATTTTAAATATCAATAAGTATAATTGACTTTAGTAGGATATGGTTAAAATGTGTCAGTGCAAACTTATCAATATATCAATGTACAATATTTTGATAGATCAATGTAAATCTAAGCTAAGCTTAAATTGCTTAGTAGTTTCATGAAAATAAAAATTATTGGTGAAGTCTTTAAATAAAAATAATTGTAGAAAATATAATATTTGAAATTTAAATTTTATAATTAATACAATTGTTCATCATAAATATAAGGAAATTAATGTTAATCACTCGTCCAAGTCAATAGGTGATATTTGTCAAGCACATAATTAGCACCCTAAAGAGTGTAATTTTTGGAGGAAAATTTAGTGTTAAATGAGTGACACATAACATGATCTAAGGAAATTATCCAATTTTTATATATAGATAGGTTTTTATTTAGTTACAATATATCATTTATAATTTAATAATAAATATAATTAGACAAGTGAAATATATCATGCTTTAGTTAATTACATCAAAATACTCACTAATAACATTATAATTCAAATTATAGCTTTATTGCATTTTTTTTAAAGTGATTTACATTATTTAATTTAATTATATGCTTGTAAAATCAAAGTACAATCCCCATGGCTGTTTAGTCAACATAATCTTTTTGGGGTTTACAGCTCATAAAGGTTACCTCTAATATATAAAATATAAACTCATAGTTGATAGGAAACGTTATATTTAGTTTGTTTATTTATCTTGAAATAATTCAAAGTTATATATATCATGGAGAAATGGAATTTATTGTAACAAAACATGCATACCAATGATTCCTGTGGAGCTTGTGAAAATATTGTGTTGGTAATGTTATATGAATAACTATATATAACTGTATGATTTTTTTTCCTGTTATTGTAGCAGAGGATTATATAATATGATTTTAATACTACTTATGTAAGGTTCAATTTATAAATTTTCATGTAACCAGTGTTAGTGGCAACTAGTGAGATGTATGCGTGCTTGATCGTCGGTTCTATTTATTTCTTTCCTGGAACATCACTCGATTCACTTCTTTCTTTAGTTTCTTGTTTCTTTTCCTCATATCTAAGATGGTTAATACCCTCGTACAATTGATTAATCAATTAATTACAGATAAGTTTCGAACATATATGAACAGTATATTTGAGATTAATTCTAAATTTTTTAGAAAAATTACAATTGTAGTGACTATTTACCAGGAGTAAAAATGATTCCATAGTACATATATTATTTGAAGCTCCATATGTAAAGGAATCAAGGGTTGATGTTTCAGCTATCATGCAAGCGAGTTGGCATTGTTGGATTGGGAAGCATAACAGCAGAGTATGCCAAGAGGCTCGAATCTTTCGGTTGCATTATCTTTTACTGCCTCAATTTCTTATTAATAGTCATAGTGAATACCATGCCTTTTGACATATTAAAAAGCTAATGTATTGACCACAATTTTACCCTTTCTATTCCAGTGTTGTTGAGCTTGCAGCTACCAGCAATGCACTTGTTCTGTGTTGTGCACTGAATGAACAAACGCGGCACATAATAACAGGGAAGTCACGTTGGCATTGGGAAAAAGAAGATTTATTGTCAGTGCTGGGAGAGGGATTCTCATTGATGAAAAGCAATTGGTCAAGTGTTTGATGGAAGGCCAAATGGGGGGTGCTGGTTTGGATGTGGTTGAAAATGAGCCTCATGTTCCTCCAGAGCTTAGTGCAATGGATAATGTGGTTTTAACCCCACATTGTGCTGTTTTTACTTCAGAATGTATCGTCAAGTTGTGTGAGCGGGTACCTCAAAGGGGAAAAAAAAAAAGTTGTGTGAGCTCGTGGGAGAGAATTTAGAATCATTCTTCTCAAATATGCCTCTAATTAATCCGGTGATAGTTGCTTGCATTCATCTTCTTGATAGCTTAGAGGCATGACTCATGATTCAATTTTGTCTTATCCCTGCAATGATTTTTGAATTTATAAGTGGACATTGTTGTATTCTTCTGAACATAGTTTGTTATTGATGGAGAAATTGCAAAATGATTTAATGTTATAATAATTGCTTAAAGTTACAATATTTGATCCTAACCTGAGCAAAAATACCTCAACTTTTCTGTTTATTAAATAGATAAAAATAGTTTACGTTTTTTATAAGCAAATGCACCTCATTGCGGTTCCTAAGAATTACTCAACCAAATGCAGATAGGTCATAATTAACGATCTTGGTCAATATTAAACTCTAAAATTATAATTTTCAACATGATAACATTAGTACATATTTTGATTTTATTAATTTTTAAATTATAATATTTAAATAATAGTAAAAATCAAATATCGTTATTTTTTTACGGCATTTTATTAATATTGTGTTTAAGTTATATTATTAAATTAAGGAGTTTTATTTCATAATTTAATAATATTTTTAAATGTATAGTTAATTTATTTTCTATTTAGTATCATATTATAAAAAATTTTATTAGTGAGTAAGTCGGATAATTTTGTTATAATGTATATAATATTGCTTATATAATTAGAATTTATAAATGGTGGCCAACATTTATAACTGATTGCGAAAATTATAAATGGTTAAAAGAGATGATATGAAAATTATAATAAATATTAATTTAATTCAATTATTTGTTATTATATAATCTTTTAGTTATTTCGAAAGTCAAAGGTTTTTTAATCAATAAAAATTAAAAATGAGTGTCCACCATCCAACAATAA
Source organism: Dalbergia oliveri (assembly GCA_030441495.1). Lineage (NCBI taxonomy): Eukaryota > Viridiplantae > Streptophyta > Magnoliopsida > Fabales > Fabaceae > Dalbergia > Dalbergia oliveri. Next base: position 5,480,961 of record JAMLFY010000012.1, on the reverse strand, counting down.
TGGAGATACATTTTATGGGATTTTTCTACAGAAATAAAATAAAAATTATGAAACTTTAAATATGCCCTAATCTAGAAAAAAATTCAAAATATATCTTGTATTTATTATATATAAGTTGTACCAGTGAGTCAATTTACAAATTATACATAAGTCATACAAGAATGATATAATTTATATACTATGAAATATATCTGTTAGATTCTTCCAAAGCATATATAAGTCATACAATCATGGTATGACTAATGATTTGGGAGAGTGTATAAATAGTTAAATATGTGAGAAGTTGTTCCAACTTCAATTTTCACTCGGGTTTCATATCTAATTGAAAATTGGTTCCAAGAAATACACCGAGTTTCAAATAGTAAGAGTGAGTAAGGGACTGTCGTCACATGACGATTAAAATTCAAGTACCAGTTCAGGATATTGAGGAAAATTTCCAAGTTTTCAGGTATATATTTTGCAGTACCTAAGTCATACCACCATGTACAGAGTTATGTCTAATTTTTAAATCGACTCATCTGGTATTACTTTTATATATATAATAAAAACATGACACATCTTGAGTTTTTTTTTTAGATTAGGACATTATTTAAAGTTTCCAAATTTTGCTTTTATTTTATTTCAGCAAAATATTTCACGTTAGAATAATACTTTTCATAAAAATTAAAGGTAAAAGTAATAATAGTAAACACTCAGTTTGCTTTCGCTTTTGTCCTTCAGATCTCCAACATGATATACTGCTCGAAAATGCAGAAAGATCCCAGTCCTCTTTTGACTAGGAATGATTTATTTGTAACGGGGACAGACATGCTTTATAAGGTATACACTATGTCTTTACATTTGAATTATTTTTGTGTGTCATACTACCGCTATGCCTGGTGCTATGCACAGCTAACACTTTACTCTATATCATAACCATAAATTAATAAGACAAATTATATCTATTTCTTCTAAAATTTGATGAAATTCATTCTAGCTCTCTTATGTTTATCTGGATAACACTAATCTCCCCTGATATATTGTTCATTGTGCAATAAAGAGAGAGAAGTGTAACGATTTTACAAATTCATGAGAGATTTATGTAATGATTTCACAAACTCAAGAACTTCATGAGTAAATTTTACAGATAAATGAGAGTCAAAGTAAATTTTATCAAATCTCAGAAGTGGTTAATGAAATTTTGCCTTATTAATGTACACGGAAATTTAAAGGAAAAAAAATTAGGGTGAGAGAATGGCTAATGCACTAGCAATGAAGCCTTAACCCATTTAAACTAATTTGTTTTCGACTTGGCCTCTTTAACTCGTGGATTAAACAGGCTAGCACGCCTAACTAGTTGGGTTGACCCATTAACTCGTTTATTTATTTATTCATTTATTTTAAAATTTTAAGTTTTACTACTTTACAAATTACAATATTTGAGCTAAATATACACTTTTCATTTATTTTTGAATTTCTTGTAATTTTTATTTAAAAAACTTGAATTTTAATTTTTAAATCTTTTCCCTTTTTTCCATAATTTTTCATTTAAAAAAAATTAAATGTGTGATGTCTGAGATCCACGTGTCCCCAAATAAATCTAGTCTAGCCTTAAAGTTGCCTTGGGACCCATCCATATTGCTGGAAAGGTCCTAGGCTTATGAAAACATGAAAAGTGTAGAATCAAGATTCTCTAGACAGTGATAACGGTCAACGACGACTATAGCGATGGAGGCTATGGCAGGGACCACTATAGCGGTTATAGACTACTATAGTGGTTAGGCAGGATTGGCTCATACGGTACGATCTCAGAGACCGTTATGGAGGTACTGGACCTATAGCAATAAAGTGTATATCTGCAGTTGGCCTTTTCCCATGTCAACAACTATAGTGGTCCAGGACCGCCATAACAGCTGCCCCGATACCAATACGCGTCAAAATGATGCAATTTCATTAAAATGCCCTACTCTATATAAACTCATTCTTAGGCTCAAGTTAAACATTCTAGCCGCAACCCTCTCTGTCTCTGTCACATGTTTCTTTTCCTTGCCTCCTCTTTCCTAGGCTTCTGGTAAGTGATTAAATTGGATTTTAGCCAGTTTCTTCCTCTTTTTATCAAGTTTATGAGTTAGGGCATTGTTAGGCATGTTTTTGCACTAATTCTTCCTTTCTATCATTGTAAATTCAGCTCCTAGTATTATTGTCAATTATTTATGTTTCCATTCTATTCTTTGACAGTTAGCGGTGCCATTCTTACTCTCTAAAGTCAAGTTGTCAGTGGAAGTGTACTCTCGGCTACCAATGGTAAGTAAGTTTAAGCTTATGGCCATACTTTTTGGCCATCATTAGTACTTTTCAATATCATATGAATTGTCTATGAAATTTTAGAATGATTTATACCAAGAAAATATGCTTTCACGAATATAGCAATTTTAGAAAATTATGGTTTACACTCATCATGAAAATATTATTTTAGAAAGCTCATGAGACCATATTTGTTGTATGTATGATTTAGAATGATTTTATCAATCAAAAAATTGCATGAACCCAAGTTAGCATGAATAGCAAATTATTTTGGATATTAGTTTTTAGCCAATAATTAGTGAGAAACAAAGTAGTTACGGCAAGATCGTTAACATTGGTACCAGTGGTCCACAAGAGGACTAACTCAACCCAATTCCATAAGGAACCCAATGTGGTGTCCGCTTATAAGACTTAGTTAGGTGTCCTACAGTTTCAGCTATTAGCTCACAATATTAAATTCAGTTAACTCCTATTTCTCTACTAGTTATTGTTTGAAATCATTTGAAATAATATTTGCAGTATAGTTATATGCATTTAAGTATAAAATATTGTATATCAGTTGCATGTATATTATATGTATTTTGTTATTATCCTATGTGGATTGTGAGTGAAGACCCACTTATTGAGTTTTGATAAACTCACCTCTCTCTTTTACTCCCCTAGAGATACAGCTATAGGTTCAGTGCACCACATGATCTTTCTAGGATGTTGTAGGATCTTGTGGTTAGCTTCACTTCAAGTAGAGCTTAATATAAGTTTATGTTAGTTTTAGCAGTGCTAGGAATTGTGTAGGCAAATCCCAGACATACATAGTTTTATAATTATTTATTTGATTTCCAATTATTTTATTAATTACATCTGACTATGGCCTAGTTTATAGTTATTGCACAGCTTTATATTCAAGATTTATATTTTGAAATATTTAAGGAGTATGAAATTTAGTTGAATTTGAATTATTTCAAAATATATTTATTATTTTATGCATATCAGCCAATCAAGTTACTAGAGACTTCCGTGGGATCAAATCCCTCACGTGCTAGTCATGCTATCAAGTCAGGTCGTGACAAAATGGGCTAGGCTATTTAAGCACGTGGACCAATCTTAAACAGGTTGAGTTGCTATTGTAGTGTCTCAGTCATTTAGATATACTCCAATCGATTTGCTGGGCTAACTTTGTCAAGTTTAAACAAATCAAGCCACCCTTTTGACACCCATAATCCCATTAAATAGCTTCTTTCTTGGAAAAATCAATGACAATATTATCAACAATTCTAATATTCTCAGAGCTTGTATAACATTTTCATATGTTTAGTAGTTACCTATGTAAAATAATTCACCAATACCATGAACAAAATTAAGCATACTAACACATATACCTTTTTGCCTTAATTTCTATTTTTCTTATCAACCAAATATACAAAATGCTTGTGATATTCAACAAATGTCAATTGTTTGTCATTAACATATTTTTCTATTTGTATCCAACCATTCTATGAATGTTTTGTCTTTTTTACTTTTATTTTTATTTTACACATCATCAATATTGTTTTTAGAATTTAAGATTACATTTTGCTGACTATGTGAACGAAAGTAATGTTTGAGTGCGAGACAATTTATACTGAATGTCAAATGCAAACAATCCTACATAGACCGATAAAGAGATAAATATCAATTAATCATAGCATTGCTTGATCGGTCTTCTTCAATTCATGATGTTCATACATTTAGAGAAAGCAACTATGTTGCTAGTTGCTTTGCTAATTTAGGGAACTCAATAGAGCTTGTCCCAATGAACGTGGTGCTATTCTTAATGAATATATTAGAGATGTTATTTGTTCCGGTAAGGTCTTAACTTTTTAGGGCTCATGACTCTCCTTGCAATTTTAATACATATTTATTTGACATGCCTTGTTCAAAGAGAAAAATGATAAAAAAATGACTTGATATTTTTTTTATTTGATTAAATGAGCTATTATTCATATGGTGTAAGATGCTAAAAATAAACCCCACACAATTGAAAAATAATTTTCAAATTCAATTCTTACTAAATTATAATATATTATTATTTATTGGTAATAGTGTGCTCCAATTTTATGCAAATGAAAGTAATTTAAAACTAATATGAAAAATATGTTTATAATTTCAGAAAAAAAGGTTCAGTAAAAATAATTCAATAATGTGACATTAGGTTTAAAATGTCATTTGTTAAATAAATAAAAGAGAAATAATTCCTGCATTTTGAAATATATGAGAATAAAATAGATATAAAAAATTTAACCAATGATAGCTAAGTTTATATTCTTTAACCAAAAAAGAAAACTATAATGAATTAGCATGGAAAACACACCAAAATACAACATGAAGATAAATAAATCATTAAATTGGACAAAAATTAAAGGAGATAGTCGTATAAAAGTTTAGGGGAAAAGTTTTCAAAAAAAAAATTGTTTAAAATATGATTAAATTCATGCCTAAAATCAGATAAATACCTAACAAAAGTTGAAAATATAAATAGTATATTATATATGATTCAATATATTTAAATTTATTAGTCTTTCATCAGAAGATAAAAATGTCAAAGAAAGCAATGAAAAGCAAAAAAATGATAGATGATATATTTGATAAAGACGAATTAATGTTTTCAACTAAACAAAAATTTAAATAGACTATTACTCATAAATGTTTCAATCTGATAAAAACATTAAGTAATGGCTAAGAACAATTTTCAATTTTTATTCAATTACTTAAATATCTTTTCACTATTCATATTTGCAAAAGTTACGAAAAAAAGTCATAAAAATAAACTAAAATGTTAATGTTAATTTTATTTTATTATTGAACATTTTGTTACTCATAGACCTTGCAACTTTTTCAAATACAATTATATAAAAAAAATTTAAATGTAAATTAGAATAAAAACCTACGACACAAAAAAATGACATTGTAAGAAATTATAATGAAACTTATGACTATAATAAATATAGATAAATACGACATGTTAATTATTATAAAAATTATGAAAAGCCAATATTGCTATTTATTTAAAAGAATGGTTAAATAACAACGATATATTTTTTTTATAATGAGAGTATTTAAATTTTAGCAATCAATATAAATTGAAATTAACAACTTAGTATTGCATTCAATATTTATATTGGAGGTACAATGTCAGATAAAGGATTTTTTCTCTTACCTATAACAGACAAAGTAAACACTTATTCTTATAGGACACACGTACTTTTTGTTAGTAAATGACAAATTTTTGCTTTAATGAGTAAAATATGGAGAAATTAATGGCTAGATCCATTTTATTTATTTATTTGTTTTGGTCAAAGGCCAGATCCATTTTATGTTATTAAACAAAGGTAAATGCTTTCTTCTCTTAATCATAAATTATTAAGTACTTTTAGATCAAGACAAAATATTTATTTTATTTTATTTAATGATTGATAAATTAACTACTATATTAAAAATATAGGGAGCTGAAAGATAATAGTGACTTATAAAATTTATGTGTCAATTAATAAATGAATCAGTGTAAGTGCTATTTCTTACTTTCAATACACCTAAATATTTCTCTTTTTTAACCACCTACATCTTGAATATTATATCGGTACATAATCTATCACTCTTAAATTTTATATAGTCCCTACTTACAAATATAAATTTTAATTTTTCACATATAGATTTGATCAAATATTCAACTTTTTTTGGTGTGAAAATTACCACCCTAAACTTTGTAGGCTCCCCAAACCAGCTAGCTGAAACAGCCCAATAGAGTAGCCCTTCAAAGACATTGAAGGCCGCCAGTCTCCTCGGCGAGTAGCATGCTTTGTACTATTATTTTTCTAATCAAAAAAGTGATCAGCTTGCCATTTGGACTTAAACAGTGGGGCACTATTGCTTTGTATAATGAATACATAGATAGATAGATAGATAGATATCACATGTATCCATTCATTTTGAGTAAATGTTTATACTGGGCTTTAAAATTATATATGTTAGTCATTTTAATATACAAGATCTAGAAATTAATTTTTTTATTTTTGAAATTATAAAATATGAGTCATAGTAGTTTATAACCCTATTTTTGTTCATGAGCTATCATTTTTTTTTGTTAATATGTCATGTTAATTGATATATTAGTGATAAGTTGGCATTTTACTTTATCGTCATCATTTAAATTATATAGAGATATGTATGATTGAACATTATGATATAAATTTTATGTATAAATGACATTGTTAGAGTCCATTTGGTGTAGATTTTAATAGAATTGCTTTTAAAATATATAATTGATATTGAAGGAATTAATTTAAACATAATTAATTTTAAAAAAAATTGATTTTTGTTTTAAAAGATAATAGAAAAGTAAGTTTAGAGAAATTGATGTAAGATGCAAAGTACAAGCTAATATTTTTCACTTTTACTAAAATTAATTTTATTAAAAGTGAAACACTTCTATTAAAAATAAAATATCAAATCAAACCATTTCAATTTTTTCCAACTAAATGTAAAAATTTCTAGTATCTAAATAGGCTGTTAATATATTTAACATATTTTAGTAATTTGAACCTATTATTCAACTATACCACATTTGAGGCTAAGTAGTAAGTTAGCATATCACCAATCTGTCACTTAATATGCCATATTAGCAAATACGTGAAAACAAGATAATGAAAATTGGAATCATGGACTAGCTTAACTAATATTTTATAAATTCAGAGACTAAAAAATTATTGTTAAATTTTATGGATCAAAATGATGCATTTTATTTCAGATCTGACAAGAACATCCTGAATCAAAACAAATTATAAAGTAATATATCCAATATTCACACTTGGAAAAATTTTTAATTAGCTTATGCAAATATGAGAAAATAGTCCCATTTCAAAATATTTAAGATTTTTTTAATGAATACTGGTATTTTCATAAACTATTATTGGGGAAATAAGAGATCGATTATTTGTAAAACAGCTTCACGCTGTTTATTCAATTATTATATATTTGTATTTATAAAATTTTTAAGGTAATGAGTAGTTGAATTAAACATTTTTATTGATGTCTATAAAAAATATATTAATGTGACAATATATGATTGAGTGATTATGTAAATATTTTTTACACTTTTAATACATATAAATTAAATTTGACAAATAAATATCTCTAGAAACAATTTGTATCTTTTTCTTCGGAAAGTTTTTAAATGATATCAGATTTTTATTTAAATAAAATTTATTGGTATATATATTAATTATTTTTTTTCATCTTTATCCTTGCATTGATTTTGTCACTATTCTCATGAACAATTAGAACACAGATAAAATAAAAAGACAATCTCATCAATATAAACTAATTTTTTTAGATAATTATTTTTTAATCTACGTGCATAAATATTAAAAGACACTTAACCATGCACAGAGAAAGTATAAATCTACAATAATTCTGTTCCCGACAACAAAAAAGCGCTGCACTAATTAAAGCCCTCGTAACGTGTTACGCGTTCTTGAGATTCCCATTAAAGGGATTATTCTTGCGTGCTCGCGGTTCAAGGCTTCCTACTTTGTTTTACAGAAGTGTGACGTTTCTGGCGGGTCACTCTTGATTCTTTTATATATTCTTTTGGATAAAATGTTCCACAATGTATTTTTTGGGTTCAAAATGTTCTTTTACATCTCTCTAATACAATTATTTTTTCTTAATATGACCAAAAATACATACACATAAAGTGCCACAAACGTGACGTTAAAATGGGGCCACAGTTTTGTATTCATTCAATGTTTTTCTTTACTTCAAGTCTCTTACAGAAGTTAAAAATAAAAATAAAAAGCCAAACAAAGCAAATGGGAGGGTTTGCGCCGTGAGCAAGCAAGAATCCCAGGCTATTTGCTTTGTCCCCACGCTCCCATATTCCAGCCCAGCCATCCTATACTCTAGCTTACGAGCATTTTAGCTTTGTTTCTTTTGCATTTGATCTCATTCATCATATCACAACTTCTTCTCCTCTCTTCAGTTTAATTTCTTGCCTGGAATAGCAATCATGAAATCCAGGAAGATCGTAACTTAGGGTCATCCTAATCGAAATACAAAGGTTTGGATCCCTCAACTGTCGTAATTTTACACAATTTTTATTTTTGAAAAAAAGGTTTCAAAAAGGAATAGTGCTTCAGCTAATTAAAACTTCTAGCTTTTTAACAAAATTTGGTAAACACAATTCAATTAAGAATGAATTTTGCAGGGTCAAAGCTTCAAATTTAGGGAGTATTCAAAAAGGGGAGGATAGTTTTGGGGGAGACGCATCTGGAGGAGAAAATGTGGAACTGGAGTTGATGCTGAAGAATAAGAGCTTCCCTCATTCTTAATTCGTCTCGGACCGAAGGTATGTTCCATCACACTCGTAGGTGCTACCTGTGTTGTTTTTAGCGGAATCCATGCCTGAAATGAATATGTGAATATTTACATAATATTAATTTGTATCACATGAGTTTGGTTAACTAAATTGATATAGTTAGATCATACCTTTAAAGCTTATTTGTATAAGTGGTGAATGCTGTGGCGGTTTGTGGGGAGAATCACACACTTTATAATCCAATGGATGAGATCAAGGGCTTATTGATATAACAATTAATTGTGGTGATTGCACTAATTTTTCACTTTTGGTTAAACTATTAAACTGTGATTAACTATATTTTAAAAATGACCAAAATATATTTGTGTGATTTCAGGACACTATAAAAAAAATATATTTAATTTAAGTATCATACATATATTAAATTTTATTTAATTTTAGAATTACAAGATAAAATTTAGAATTATTGCAGCATGTTATATATTTTAAAAGTGACACAAATATGATTATGAAATATTCCTATAAAGTTTGGTTTAATTTCAGGATTATAGAGATAAAATTATGCTTAATTTTAGATCACATAAATAAAATTTAGAAATTATTACTATATATGATATATAAATGGTATATCAATACACCATCACATTCTATCCATTGGATTGTGGGGTGTATGGTGCACCTCACAAGTAAGATGCATCTAAGATAGCACCTTGTACGTATAAATTCAGGTTATACTATGTAAATCTGAATTCTTCATTTTTCCATAATTATTTTTTTATATTTGTATCTATTATTATGTTTTTCAATCTTAAAAGAATTCTTATCAGCTGCATATATAGATTTAAAAATTATGCATAATTTATTCAGACACAAGAAACATAATTTAAGAAATATTCTATAATATAAATCTTTAAAAATAAATCATATAAATATTAAAAATAATCTCATATTATTTAAAATATAGTAATTGAAAGAATTACTGTCAATATAAAAAAAATTACATGAAATGTATTGAACAGACAAGGAGGTGATTCAATTCGATGTAGGATCAATCAAATTATGTGCCAAGGTTATCGTTGTAGATGATAGGGTTATAGTAGAAATCACATTGGGTTCCTTTAGAAACGATAGTCTTAGAAAAAAATAAAGAGATAGAAAATGGGTAGGAAATAATTCAAAAGCTTGAAGTTTATATTGTTTATCTATATATACAAGTATCGGAGCCCAGGCTCGATATCCATACAATATAGAAAGTGGCTAAATATAAAGACAGAAAAATAACACGAGAGAGAGAATAAGGGTGCATTTGTTTTAAATTTTTTAAAAAATATTATGAAAACTAAATTTTATATATAACTAAAAAAATTGAAAATTAATTTTTTTTCAAAAGCTACTAATTTCAGCTTTTACAAAAAAAAATTAAAAACTGATTTTTTGACCAAAAAAAAATTATTTACTAAAATAATCACAAACAGACTCACCCTAAATCTGATCATATGCTGAGCCTAGAGTGATCGTCCAGTAAATTCCGGATCTGGTCCAACTAACAAAATTCCTTTAGCATGGCAGATTTCCTGCTCTAAAGAACCACATATATGGGGAAGGATCATTGGGTCAAAGACTCCAGTCCCCTTCCCCAAAATAATAATAATAATAATAATAAAATTCGTTCATCATCATGTGCCAATGAGCATTTCTTCCAGAACCCTCTTTGGGCTTATCTATTGTGGTCTCTATGAGACTGCTGCAAATATATACTCCGCCAGTACTTGAGCGAGCAACTAATGGTTGTGTTTTGGAACACCAAGAGATGATGTTAGGCCAAGAAACACACAAGTTCCAAAAGTTGAACGCGTGTCACTTACTCCCTCTAACCATGTTTAAGTATGTCACGATCCAATTTGGGAACGTAATTGGCATGTGAAGAATTCCATTACGATGTAAGTCTCATGGTTACTGAGTCGTATTATGTGCATAATTTAAATAAAATCTCCATTTTAAATATGAAACAAGTTGTATTATTTTTGAAGCATAATAAATGTGTTTTAATTCATGTCTAACTCTATAATTATAATACAAAATATATTGATTTACTCTGTACAAAATAATCATAAAAACTATTTTAAATACATAATGAATCCAAATCATGGTAAACAAAATGCAAAACATGCATGGTCTAGGACTTTGTCGGCATTATCACTTGAACACTCTATACAAAAAAACAAAAGTGTTTCACAACAATGTAAAGCTCACCAAGCTAGAATCTCTAATGCTGTTGGGGAGGCTGAGAAGGACTTGGAACAGCTATATTTGTAAGGGAAAAAAAAAAGGGGTGAGTTTTATTTAAAACTAAGTTGAGTAGATTCTCACCTGTAACCCTCCCACATGGGACAACCATCAAAGATACATAAAATCACAATATTAAATGCATCAACTTTTAAACCATTTTCATATTTACATACATAATAATCTCAAAATCCAGGAATCTCTGTAAATCATAAGTAATAGTACTCTAATACATAAATAGTAATATCTGTTATGTGTGTGTGTGTGTGTGTGTGTGTGTATAGCATAACAATAATGATATGTGGAATTACCCTAATCTCTATGGGTACCTCGTAAGGTCTTGAATTGGACACCTAACTAGGTTCCGTCTCTTATTTCTTGGTAAAGGGAGATTGTCATCTAGTGGACAATTTGGTATCAAGGTTAACGATCTTTACACCATTAACTAACTATCTATTACTCTATAGCTCTCGTCTAATCTTAAAAATCATGAAATGCTAAATATTTTCTCTAAACTTAATGATGGGACTCTAAGTTTTGTAAGCAACATTTCATAAATACACTATTCTTGAAATCACTATGATAATCATGCCATCTCTAGATATTCATATTCATAAAATCATTTTAGCAACAAATGGTCCTATGAGTTTTCATAATACAATTTCATGCTCACTTGAAAGTCATAAGTTCATAAACATTGCCCAAACTATCAATAGTTCATACTAGTCTTGAAATAATCTCTAAAATCTTGCATTTGTGTCAAAGCTAAGATAATTACCAAAATAAAGGTTACATGATTGAACCCACTCACCTGAAGGAGGGGAACAAGTGGTGTTAACACCAATGGAGCTCCTAGAGTAGGGATGATACCAACATCTGACATAACAACCACAAAACCTATGATTAATCTATGATAATCTCTAGACAACTCTAAATCAACTCTAAGAACATTGGGGGAGTATCCCCACTTGACACTAATGAGAAAGAACAACACTCAAACTCAAGAACATGAAAGGGGCATAACCTAGCAACAATCTCTTACCTTGAAGCTTGAAGGAGGTAAGATTGAGTAGGGTTGAGAGTGAAGGGTGGAAAAGAGAATGAGAGTTTAGGGTTCTTGGGTTTTTGGTGAAAAACGTGAGTGGATGGGTATATATAGGGGGGGTTTCACTTAAACAAAACTATATTGTTTTGTACTGGATTAACACACAATTCAATATTGGATTAGTTTGCATAGGCTGAACAAATTTGAATGGTGGTACATGAAAGGAAGGAAATATAGGTTGGCAAAAGTAGCTATTAAGGAACTAAAGGAGGAGGGGTGGAGTTTAGGAATAGGAAAAATGAATGGTCAAGGGTGGAGTTAGGAGATATTTACTTGGGTCAGGAGGATAATGAAGAGACAATTGTCAAAGGAAGGAAAGAAAGATAACATGCTTGTAAGGTTGCAGTTGTGTATATGGTAACTAAGAGGAATGCAGGTCACTATATTGAAATATGTATTCATTAGAAACTAATGCCTTTATAAATGATTAGAATTGTAACCTAGGAAAACACACATTGTAGATCAATAATGTAATTTGTGAGAATTCTTATGGTCAAAGGAAAAGGATATTGGAACACCAAAATATACTTTAAGGATAAGATGATTTGGTTCTTTGAGAAGCAATTTTGTGTATGGACAAGACTCTAAAATCATGGGACAAATCATTTATGATGAATACTACCAAACTAAATGCTTTATCCTAAAAATGGAGAGTTAAGAAGGCTTAAGTAAGAAAAGTAAGTCCAACTTCAATCAAGTTTGTATGGTTCCATTTTGATTATGTAAGGGAACACAATGTGATGCACAATACCATTGTCCTTAAGATAGTTAGTGGATGACATGAATTCCCCTCCTTAATCAAATTCAATGAATCCAATTTGATGCCCTAACTATAAGTTGCTAAAAAAAGGCTAGTAAAGCCTTTGGTTGGCTTTAAAAGAATAAATAAACATCAAACAACAATATGTAGTAATCTTTAACAAGAAATGGAAATGATTAAGACCCTATATGATTTGGAGTAGGATGGGTATCAAATTGTTGTGTTTGTTGTGGCTTTCAAGCATAGCAATCCCTGAGCTTCTCAAAATGGAGGATTGAACTTGTGTTGGAGGTGTTGGGTTGCATTTGATCGCCTTCATTAAATGTACAAACTGAAGATTCTACTATAGAAGGGTACATATGTGATCTTCTAAGGGTGAAGCTATCAAGGGAGCATTGTGGTGGATCTTGTTATACCTCTTGATAGGGAGTTACTTTTGGATAAGGTGGTTACTTTTTAGAGTGACGCTTGAGAGGTGCTAGACCAAGGTCCTTCCATCATTACTGTTGTTTTCAAATCTCTCCCAGAGGCTGAAAATGTTTTATTCTTGAGGTTAGAAGGTTTGTTCAACCTTTTGTTTAATTCTATTTATGGAAGATTGAAGAAAATTCCTTTTCAAGGCTTGTTTAGCTTGAGCGTTGGCACTCCCCCTTGTGCTTGTTCAAGCTTGAATTTATAGTGTATTCATTGGTGGTCCATGATAGGCCTTGATGACAACATTTCTTCTAGGCAATCTTTATCAGGAGCCGAAGTCTTGGTGGAAACTAGTAGACGAAATCGATCTTCTAATCAGTTGAGTTCCATGTGGCTTGTCCATGAAGTATCGTTCAAGCATGTGTAGTTTATTGGCCAAGTGCGCAACATAATAGAGCTTGCAGAACTGAATCAAGGGGAAGACGTGGTGACAATGGTTGCTCACCGTGATGCTCGCGAGATAGACGCGATGATGATAAAGGAGGAGGAGGAGTTGGGCACAAAAGCTTTGCGATGGTGGCGACGTGTGCTCTAGCAGCAGGATGCAGCTAATAGGATGGAGGAAGAGAATGATGGTGGTGCTTTGGATTTGTAGTAACAACAGATGCTTCCTTTATGTTTCTTCTCTTTTTTATTAAAAAATAAACTCTCAAATTGGTTCCTGAAAATTTCAAATCAAACAAATTGGTCCCTACAAAATTGAAAAATCGACCAAATTAGTTCCTTTGATAAGTTAGGCAAGGAGGATTAACTTGTCTTACAATTCACTTTAGTGGAGACTAATTTGAGAGAGTTTTCTTGTAGGAACTAATTTGTTCGATTATTCAGCTTTACATGGATCAATTTGAGAGTTTTTATTTATAGGGATCAATTTGTCCAACTTGAAATTTTAAAGGGATCAAAATGGATGTTTTGTTTTATTTTTAATTTTTGTTTGAGTTTTGAAAAGATTAGGTTTGTAGTTTTGAAATTTGATGGGTTTGATTTTGGTTTTGTGGATGGCTTGCTGTTGTTGTTGCTTCTTCATCACTTTTTTCCTTTTCTTTTGTTGTTGATGAATAATTGAAGAATGGGATTTGGATTATGGTTTGTTGTTGTTAATGATCTGTATGTAACTGATATGTGTTTGGTTATGGTTTTGGAGTGGTTTTTCTTTTTCTTTGGTTGAAAGAGTATGAGTGATTTAGTGAAAGATAAGAGGTGTGTGCATTTGTGTTTCTGAAAGGGATTAAGGTTTGGAAATTTCAAAAAATGCAAGGGTAATTTTGTCATGAAATCATTTATTTATGGGGTTTGACGAGAAGAATAAGAGTAATATAGAATTTGGGAAAAAATTAGAGAATTATGGTGCTGTCCAATCGATGCATTAGGGCATCATTCATACAGATAACAATATTACCATATTTGCATTGTTGTCCAATATTACCTTTTTTTCCGCTATTATACTCTCTCTCTTTTCATACCCAGACTACTCGTTCTCTTTTCTAAACTAACAACACTAAACCAACTTATCAAAGGAGGGGCTACTTTCTATTTTTTTTCTACTTAGTACACTTTTTTTATTTATTTTGTACTCTTTATTTTTTTTTACAAACATATTCTTTACCTTTTTTTATTCAAAATAGTAACAAAAAATCAACTGATCAACGAATAAGGAAGAAGAAGAGGCTACTCTTTTTTTTCCTACTCACTACTCTTTTTTTTCAAACTATAACACAACTAATTAACAGATCAAATAAGAAGAAAGAGGAGGGGCTACTCTATTTTTTTTCTTCTTCCTAGTAAGTAGTACTCTTTTAAATTCCAGAGCAACAATGTAAAGCTCTCATGAAATGGAGAGGAAGAAAATTACTCTCCCCCTCTCCCTCTTCCCCTCCCCCTCTATACACTATTTTTTTGGACACATTGTCTGCTCTCTTTCAACATTTGGACCTACTGTCATGACCCGACTTGGGAACGTGACCGGCATGTGAGGAATCTCATCCACGTAAGCCTCGTGACCTCTGAAGTCTTTCTATATGCATAAAATAATGTACTTTTCATTCAAAACATAACTTCATCTAAATTTTTATTTAAAACTTGATATATGGAATCATAAAACTAAAATATTTGATATATGAAGCTCTAAAACATTTTAATCATACTCTAAATCAATTTAACACGTGAACTGAATCATAAATTAATCTCTAGCTTGTAAGTAATTTTAATCAAACTCTACAATTTCAAATCCATACCTGTAACATGAAAACATATACATAACTGTTTCTAATATTGAAATTAAATACATAATCTGAAAATAAAGCATGGCTCAATCCTGCTGTACACCTATTAGAGCACTCTACTCTAACAAGACTAAACTAAGCCTTACTCCAAAGTAAGACTTACCACTAGAACAATCTGTCTACCAAACTAGAGGCTAAGAACATTGGACTTGCAACTATGAGGAGAAAGGAGAGGGTGAGTCAACAGACTCAATGAGTGAGCTCTCACCCATCACCACATGGAACAACCAAGGAATACACAATATATAATATGCATGCAGCAAAAATAAACCATTTGATATTTATATGCATAACTATATTAAAAAACGCTCTTCATTCCAGGTCATCATAAAAAGAAAACATTTCGAAATTTAAAGTCTATCATGAAATCATTTTCCGTGCATATACGTAATAGCCCTAAAAATATAAATAACAGGACTCAATGGAGAAATATGGCTCTCCAGTTATGCATTGCATAACAATATATTCTTTAGTTATGCATGTCAATTATGACATAACAAATTTTTTGATCTTTAAGATCCTCAAGGATCCAAATCGAACACCTAACTAGATTCCATTTATCTGCTCTATGAGAATGCCTTTAAGGACAATTTGGCACCAAGGTTAACGATCATTTTTTCCATCCGTTAACTCACTATTTGTTTTTCTATAGCTATCGTCTAGTCTCTAAATCATAAATTAATCATTTATCTAAAACTCTATTTTGGGCTCTTCTCGGATTTAAAACTTTATCATATAATTACTCTACTCTTGAAGTCATAAAATATATATATATATATATATATATATATATATATATATATATATATATATAATCATAATCATACTCAAACTCTTTAATAAAACCACTTAAATAGGAAGCCTCTTGATACTCTAAAGCTATGAACTCATATAACTATAATCATTTGACTTTAGCATAACCTCACTGTGAAATCATGTTCAAGAAATCACTCATTTGCAGGCATTTCCATTTTAGCCCACGAGTATGTATCTGGCAATTGCTAAGAATCATACTAAATTCCAAACTTCTGATTATCATAATAATTGGATTTCTAAAATTTCATTTTTCAAGTTAACATCTTTTCATAACTTAATAATTCTAATAACATACTTTGAAATGGAAAGATTTATAATCATAAAACTTTAACATTATAATATCTCTATTTATGAAACTAAGTCATACTCTATTTGACATTTTTGCTAAAATATCTTAACTGATACTCTAAAATCATATTTGAAATCTCAAGTCCTAAAGCATAAAGATATTATAAACTATTAAAACATGTTTGATAAAATAACAACTTATTAAATCATATATTCTTGTAATAAATCTCTTAGGCTAGCACATAACACATTTCCATAACATACAATATATCAATCATGGCCTGATGGTTTTCTAAACATATTTTCATGCTATACTCAAAATTATAATCTTTGGCTACCTTGCTATACTTGAAAAATCATATACAATCATATTTTCATCTCTAATTTTATATTTAACAATTATCATGCATAAAACATACTCAAAATGCTTAAAAGTAAGGCCATAAATTTGAACCCACTCATCGTTTGAGCTTGGAGTATGTGGACACCACCAACTTGACCTTAAGAGCTTGGAATGGCACCAACAATTGTCATAGAGCAACATAGACTCATGATCAAACTTTAATCGCCTCTAGATAACTCTAAAACAACTTTAACAATATTGGGGAGTACCCCACTTGACAACAATAAGAAACAAAAATACCCATAACATAGAACATGAAATGGAGAGGAAGAAGATAGTAAAAACTAACAAACCCTTATCTTTGATCTTGGAAGGAGAATGATTTAAGTGGAAGAGAAAGGGGAAGGGCTGGAAAAGTTAGAGAAGAAGGGTTTTGAATAAGGGGGGAAGACCAAAAATGGGGTTTAAAAGGGAGTTGGGGTTCCTTTAGTGAAACTGTGTCATTTCAGCACTATGCCATATCAGGGCCCTCACCGCACCGAGCCTTTTGTACTGCCGACTCACCGCAGCGAGCATAACTCGCCTCGAGACCGTTCTGAGAATTCTACTACAACACCATTCCAAGCTGCATCCTTGACATTTCACACATCCAAGGCTTTCTGACACAGCGAGTTTCTGGGACCCTAGCCGTACGGAACTTGTCTATGACATGTGTACACCAGGTATTATAACAATACAAAGTAAAACAATGAAATTACAATGTAAATAGAATGATGAGGTTTATGTGGAGAGTTATAATATTTAATACATTTCATAAAATCTCACACTGTGTATTTGTTTTCAAATATTTTATAATTTATTCTTCAAAATCTTGCATAATGTGAGAATTTTTTTTTGCATATATTTTAACATTTTCTTCTATATCTTGCTTTGTGTGAGATTTGGTTTGTCAATTTTCTTTGTTTATTCTTTTGGGGTTCTTGCTTGATTTTTTTAATTATAAATTAAATTTAAAAATTGTTTTTTTACAAATCTCGCTCTATGCGAGATTTTGTAAATCCATACTTTCCTAATTTTTTTAAAAAAACACCATTCTACTGTAAATCTAACACTTAAAAAACATATTAAAAATATCCAAAAATTATCTTACGTCATATATACACATGATGGGTTAATCGTGTAAATAGATGTTCCATTAATAGAAGGTCTGTTTTGCATTACTCAAAACTATAAGCGTCGCATTGTATATTTTAAAAAGTCATGGTCTAAATTACACATGACTTAATATAAGAGGTAAAACCCTAATAATAATAATAATAATAAGAGTAAAATACAAGTTCATCCTTTCAAAGATGACTTTGTTACACTCCCCTTCTATCTATTTATAAAGCATACACTCCTCTCTTTTTCATTTATAAATCATACATTCCCCTCCTCAAAAAACTTAAAATGACTTACACTTTAATCCATTTTGAATTTTTCATATTTATTTTTTATTTTTTACTAGAATACCCTTTATTAATAAGTATACATGTTAAGTTTTGTTACAAAATAAAATATATGTGGCTAATAGAGCATTGACATGCATGATTTAATTTTTAAAGTTTTTGCCATACTAAAAGAACAATTAATTAATATTAAAGATAATTTGAATACCTTTTAAAAAATAAAATTACATATTTTAAGCTATAATTTTATAATTTTAATATACATAAAAAAATTTACTTGTACATATTGTATATGAAGATGAATTACGTGGAAGGTAATGAGAATAATTTTATGATCTTACTATAAAAATACATATTAACACTATAAAAATAATAGTTTAGAACATACAAAGTTTTTATTTTTAAATATAATTATTAAAAATTAATGTTACTATTAATAATTTATTTTCTTAACATTTTAAAAATTTTAAAAAGTAAATCACATTAAATATATGTAAACATCAAAGGGTAACTATTATTATTAGTGACAAATATTTTATTTTATTAAAAAATTAATATGTATAACTTTTATCAAAGGGTAATTTGGTCAAAAATAAAATAGTAGGCTTGAAGAAATAGAGATTTAATGAAAAATTAAAAATCGATTAAAATGTAACTTATTTTAAGTTTGTAGGGAAGGAGAGTGTATGTGTTAGAAATAAAAGGGTGTAGAGTGTAATATTGTGGTTTAATTACTCTAGAGGTTCCTATAATTTTACTCAATTTTTAATTAGGTCCCTATAGTTTAAAAATTTGTAATCAAAATTATATTATACAAAAAAATTTAGTTAGGCCTTAGTAGTTTAATAATTTGTGATCAAGTCTCTATAATTTATAAGAAATTTTAATTAAGTCTCTATATCGTGTAAAAATTTTCAATCAAGTTTCTGAACGTATGTTCCTAAACGTACACATGCGTTTAGAACTTGATTGAACATTTTTACATAATATAGGGATTTGATTAAAAGCTTTTATATAATATAGGGACTTGATTGAAAATTTTTGTAGTATGAGAATTTGATTACAAATTTTTAAATTATAGGGACTAATTAAAAATTGAAGAAAACTACAAGGACCTCCAAAGTGATTAAACCTTGCTATATTATTATTAGAGTAGAATACAACTCCTCCCAAGAGATATTGTATATAAAGTGGATGGCTCCCTTTAATTACTTTTTGGTGCACAGATTTGATAAACCCAAAATACCCATAATGCAAAGGGAAGATTAAGTTATAAAAAGATTAAAAAAAATATGTTAAATAAATTCTAACACAAAAAAAAAGTTAAAAGAGTGGTAAGTGCCTTCAATTCACTTTAATAATAATAATAATATATAAAAAGGGATTGGGTACAATAACTACCTTTTGGTGCCCAACTTTCCTTCTTATTTTATCATTACAACTCTCTTGTTTCAACTTTTTTTTCCTCTTTCAATTCTTATTTTCTTTTTTAAGCTATTATTTACAAAAAAAAAAATGATTGAATATCTACACAAAAATTTATATTGACAATGTATATAAATTTAATATAAAAGAAATGCACCTTGATGAGCATGGCAGTGCCTAGCGCTCATAATAATAATAATAATGGTGATGATGATGAAATCTCAAAGCAACACACATCTCTACCACTAAAGTGTTATCTCCAATGCTTCTTATCTTTGAATACTAACAGATTCTTCTTAAGATCTTAACACATTGTTCAAATCTTCACATATTCTTCAAATCAAATCTTAACCAATTTTCCAAATCTAAAATGATTTTTCATATCTTAATAGACTTTACATCTCCTATCAGATTTGCCATATCCTACTAGATTTAACATATCCTTCATTTAAATATTTCTAAATTAAGGATACATGTCTCAGGATATACATCTTAGGATACACATCTCAGAATCACATATAAAGAATATATAAATAAAGGATATGCATTAGTCAAGGGTTTAAGTGTTTAACAACTGGTGTCAAGAGGGTGTTAATATTTCATCTTCAATAATTTTTTTTCTCGTGGAGCCAAATGTTTTTTCAGTGTCATCATAGCAATTTGAATATTCCTTTGAGAAGTAACCTTCAAGTTATCTATTTGGGATCCAATAAGCTTTCCTTTAAAACCTACTTTTTATCATCAAGTCATTCAAAACAAGTACAGTATAGTTTACGTTTGAATGGGTGAGAGTGGGACCCTAACTTTGTTAGTAAAGTTATTACCTTCTTGCTTGACCTTAATTCGGCTGATGGCTCCCATAACTAAATTTGGGAGAAGACATTTGGGTTGGTATTGCTTTTGCTTCCAGGGCTTTTCCTTTTACCTTTCTTGCATAATATCTTAAGTTTGTCCATTTTTTTTTCAGGATAATCTTTCTTTTAACTTTAATTTTCTCATGAAGTTGCATGGTATGGAGGTTACTCGATTAGAGCCCTTTCTTCTTTTACTTGATTTTGTTTATCTTTTCTATAGCCCTTACTCAAGGAATTGAATCTTGATTCCTCAAAATTTTCTCTTGTAAAACTAATTATTCCAATTCTTCAATTCCTTTCCTATGAAAAGATTTATCATGGACAATTTTATTCGGAAATATAAAAATCTCAAGACGTTCAAAGATTTTTGTTTGGATTGCTGTTAATCTATTATTAACAGAATTCACAACATCTTACCGCTTTGTCGATAAATGTGGTTAATGCGTGCCTTTCAGCTATGAATAAATGTGTCATCTACTTTTTTTGGGTAAAAAGCTTCATCTTTTCCTTGTTTTTTGGCCCCCGCCGCCGGGGGGGGTGGGGTTCAAATGGATTTATCTATTTTGTGTTGCACTGCGGTGTGATGTCTTTGGAAATTGATGGAGCATAGTTGAGTGGAGTGAAACTTTTTATTAGATTTGGATTTGAAGAATTTGGATGGAATGGATTAAGATGGATAGACTCTTTTCATTCCACTAACTCCTTTAGTTCTTTTTCTTATTAGGGAGAATTTGATGGTATAGTTGTTTTTTAAATAAAATTATTAGGTCATCCTTATTACTAATATTACTATATTCTAGATTAAGGGTGTTATAGAAATAAAAAAAATTATAATTATTCCATTCTATTAATATATCTAAATAATGGAGTGGGATGATTATGTTGCCCCACTTCACTATTCCTTCTTTATTTTATTTCACTCCACTCAACTACTTACCATCAACATAAATATACCCAAGATTCACGGGCTTGCCCCATGGACTTAGTGAGAAAGATCTCACTATGTTCACACGTTTTGGCTCTTGTAAAAAAGCAGAGATCTTGAGGTAGTGCTTGGTTTTTGTTATGCTTTGGGGTATATGGTTACAAAAGGAATGCTAGAATTGTCATTGTATTTTTTTTTTTATATATATATATATACGGTTGACTTTATTTGGGATAACATTACTTTTTAGACATGCTCTGGTACTCTATTTATTGTATAGGTATTCCTTTATCTAATTAAAAAAGGTACTAACATGCTTTGTTGCATGGTTTATATCCACCTAAGATTTGGTTGTTATATTTTCTACTTTATGTGTAAGGATGTTTTATTCTCCATTATAATAATTTTTTCTCTTTCGATAAAATTTCCTTTTCTATAAAAAAGAAGAGTGATTCTAATTTTACACTCTAAATCAAAATGACGCTCAATAAAGGACCAACTATAGTCCCAGGAGAACCAATTTAGAGTATTTACTCAAAAAAAGTTTTCCTTTTTTATTTAACAACTGACTAACCAACCAAGCAGGATCGAGAGAAAAAAGATGATTTCAAGTAATTAAATATTCATTGATCAAAACCTTATATATATACTTTCATTAATTCAATGGTTTGTTTCCTGTTTACATATGTCAGGGAAGGAGATGTAGTCATAGTACGGAAAAATCAAGACGAAGCATGGACGTTGCATTTAAGTTTGTTGAAAGAGCCATTGATTTTGTATTAGAGGCGAGTATTCGGCAGGTTGGTTACATCATTTGTTACAAGAGGAATGTTGAGCAACTAGAACGTTGCACTGATATTCTTGAAGGTAAAAGAAAAGATGTGGATGACAAAATTGAGGTTGCTAGAAACAATGTAGAAAAAATTCTTGATGGTCCTGAAAAGTGGTGTCGGGAAGCGGAGGAGAAGATAAAAGATAGCAAGAAGTTTCTAGTTGATGAAGCCCATAAAAAGACAGGGTGTTCCAGGGGTGTTCTTCCTTTTTGTGGTACAGGCATAAGCTTGGAAGGAAAGCAAAGAAGATGGCAACAGAATTCGACTCGCTGAGCAAGGATAGCCGTCTGAATGGAGAGGTTTCTACTAAGCAGAAGCCAGGAACTTCCGCTACCGCTTTATCTAATGATGGCTATGTTGAAGTTGGATCGAGAAATGAAAGAATGGAAAAGATAATGAAACAATTGAAAGATCTCACTGTGAGAATGATCGGAGTGCATGGGCCTAGTGGTGTGGGCAAGACCACTTTTGTCAAAGAAATTGCTAAGAAAGCTAAAGACGACAAGCTGTTTGATGTGGTAATTATAGTACACGTAACGAGAAATCCAAACCATATAAAAATTCAGGGAGAAATTGCCCACCATTTAGGACTGACTTTTAAAGGGGAAGGTGAGAATGGACGAGCAGATCTTTTAAAAGAGAGATTGAAGCAAACGAAAGAGAATACCCTTATAATCCTAGATGACCTTTGGGATGAATTGAGCCTGAACATGTTTGGGATATCATTTGATGATGGTGATTTAGGCCATGGGAATATCAAAGATAGAAAGGACTTTGAGTACCAAATGACAGGGAAAGAAAAACGGGCTAGTGATGATTATGATGGTAAATATTCTCCTAGTGGCTACAAGGGGTGCAAAATTTTGCTTACTTCAAGATCTAGAGAAGTGTTGTCTGACAAATGAATGTTAAGGAAAATTCAATTTTCCATCTGATGGAGTTAAATGATGAGGATGCTATGAAGTTGCTTAAGAAGGCAGCTGAAATGCCAGATGAAAATCCCAATTTTAAATCAGAAATTGTTAAGTACTGTGCAGGATTACCCATGGCAATACTTACAGTCGGAAAGGCATTAAGAAATGAGAGCGAGTCAGTGTGGGAAGATACAATAAAAAAATTAAAAAAATATGCATTGATGGAAGTGCAAAATTCTATGGAGATTCCAATGAAGATGAGTTATGACCATCTAGAAAGCGAGGAGCTTAAGTCCATTTTTTACTTTGTGCACAAATAGGTCATCAACCATTGATTGTGGACTTGGTGAAGTACTGCATTGGTTTGGGTATACTTAAAGGTGTGCATACATTAGGAGATGCTCGTGATAGAGTATCAAAGTCAATCCAGAAGTTAAAAAAGTCAAGTTTGCTATTGGATGATAATTCTAATGATGATTTTAATATGCATGATATGCATCGGATGTTGCCCTATCCATAGCACACAAGGTTAAAAATGTATTTACCTGGAGAAATGACAAGCTAGATATATGGCCTAACAAGGATGAACTTGAGAGGTGCACTGTTATTTCTATATACAAGAGTGATATTGTTGATGAGCTCCCTGAAGTTATAAATTGTCCTCGACTTAGAGTCTTCCACATTGACAGTGACTATCCAAATTTGAATATACCTGATAGGTTCTTTGCTCGAATGGAAGAACTCGGAGTATTAATATTGATCGGAATTCATCTACCGAGCCTGCCATCTTCAATTAAATGTCTATCAAACCTCAGAATGCTTTGTTTGGAGAGATGTGATCTAGGTAACTTGTCCTTCATTAAAGATCTGAAAAAATTAAGAATTCTCAGCCTTTCAGGATCCAAAATTGAAGATTGGCCAGCGGAGTTGGGGGGCTTAAGCAAGCTACAATTGTTAGACATCAGTGATTGTTCCATAGGCAACTTGATTCCACCTTGTTTTATATCAAGCTTGTCAAGTTTGGAAGAGTTGTATATTGGAAAGAGCTTGATTACAATGGAGGTGGAAAGAGAAACAAAACAAAGTCAAATTTCAGTTTTTTCTCAACTGAAGCATTTGCATGAATTGAAAATTATAGACGTGTGCATCCCAAGTGCTGATGTTTTCCCAACAGACCTGTTCTTTGACAAGTTAGATGATTACAAGATTGTGATTGGAGACTTCGAGATGCTTTCAATGGGAGATTTCAGGATGCCCAATAAGTATGAAGCTTCGAGATCTATGGCACTGCAAGTGGAAGCTGGAATGGACATTCACTCCCTCAATGGAGTCAAAATATTATTCAAAAGAGTGGAGAATTTGCTATTGGGAGAGCTTAATGAAGTTCAAAATGTTGTTTGTGAGCTGAATTTAGATGGTTTCCCAGACCTCAAAAAATTGTCAATCGTAAATAACACTGGCATTGAATATATTGTTAACTCAATGGGTGTATCATATCCTCTGGAAGCTTTTCCCAAATTAGAATCTCTCAGCCTCTTCCACCTGATGAAAATAGAGAAGATATGTTGCAGTCCTGTTACAGGTGGCTCATTCTCCAGATTAAAGACCATCAAAGTCAAGGCGTGCACCAAATTGAAGAATCTCTTCTCCTTTAGCATTGTTAAATTTCTTGTTAGTTTAGAAACAATTGATGTCTCTGAATGTGATCAGTTGAAGGAGATTGTTGATAAAGGAGAAGTATCTGAAAAGATTGAGTTTCATGGGTTATGCTCTTTGACACTCCAAGACCTACCATCACTTACTAGTTTCTACACTAATGATAAGCAAGCAATACACAGATATCAGACAGAGAATGAGCGAAGTTTCACAACTTACCTTCCTCTCTTTTGTGAAAAGGTATGATATTGCATAAATCAGGCTTTCCTTCGGCTTAAAATAATGTACAACTAAAGATTTTATCAATTGTTTGAAATACAGTAATTTTTATGTGCATTCCTGCAGGTTGAAATCCCAATATTAGAGAGCTTGTATTTGTCCTCAATCAAGATCCATAAGATATGGAGCGACCAACTTTCAAGTTTCTGCTTTCAGAACTTAATAAAATTAACTGTGAACAATTGTTGTAACTTGACATATTTATGTTCATTGTCTGTGGCTAGCAATCTGAATAAACTGAAAGGCCTATTTGTAAGTATGTGTCAGAAGATGGAAACATTATTCGCCACTGAAGGAGATAGTAATGACTATTCAAAGGTGCGTAGGGCTTTCATATTCTGTGCTCACTAATTTTATTTTTCCCAAGATTCATCCGTGTTACTTGATTTCATTACCTAATGGTTTGTTTGCAACAAAACAGGAATGCATCTTCCCCAAGTTGGAGGAAATCCAACTCATTGACATGGATATGTTAAAGGACATATGGCCACTAAAGTCAATGCGGTTCCTTTCCTAATCTCATTTCTGTGCATATTGCAAGCTGTGGAAAGCTTGACAAGATTTTTCCTAGTCACATGAACGGTTGGTATCGGAGTTTAGACAGCTTGAAAGTTCGTTATTGCAAGTCAGTGGAAGTTATTTTTGAAATCAAATGTCCTTCACAACAAGATGGTAAAGACACAAAATTGCAGCTTATTGGTTTAACTGATCTTCCAAATCTGAAACAAGTGTGGAGCACAGATCCAAATGGAGTTGTTAACTTCACAAATCTGCGAAGTATAAGTGTTTCTAGTTGTCACAAATTGAGCTATGTCTTGCCATCTTCAGTAGCCAAAGGTCTTGCAAAACTTGAAGACTTTTCTATTCAATCTTGTGATGAAATGGAGGAAATTGTTGCAGGATTAGAAACAATAAATGAACCATTGGTGTTTCCTGAAATAACCTCCATAAATTTTGATGACCTACAAAACATGAGGTGTTTCTATAACGGGAGACATCCTGTAGAGTGTCCAAAACTGAAGCGGTTGGCGGTGAATAACTGTCCAAAGCTGGAAACCTTCACAACAGAAAGTGCAAATGAAGAAGAAAGACCAGTTTTCTCGGCTGAAAAGGTATAAGTGCTCGTTTACTATATGACCTTATTGTTCCAACTCATATGAATCAAACCATCGTCAGGGCTTCATAGAAATCAATCAAATTAAAAACGAAATGCATTGGTAGAATATATGGCCTTGAAATTTAGCGGAGTATATAAATGAAGGATTTTATTTGAATGCACAATCATTATTTTTTTTAAACAATTATTTAATCATATTTTGCTATGTCCTTAAAAATATTTGTTTCATTCCTTAAAAATATTTACTATGTTCGTAATAACCTATGGTATCATTTGGTTGATGATGAAGGAATGTAACTGCGATGTCTATTTGAAAAACTTTTAGATTCCCTCATAGTAATGAAGAATCCATTGCTATGTGTATATAATTCAAAGCTTAATATCTCAACTATTGCGTTATAAATGTAAGTAAAAGTGATGAATGAAAACCCTTAAAAACAAAGTATTAAACATTAAATGATTTATAACAACACATTTAATTTCCTACTATTTTAAAACATTTGAGAATTTCTCACCAATCTATAGAAAACTACATTGTGTGTTGTAGGTTCAGTTGTATAAATACTACCTTCATCCATAAATAAGTATCTTTTAAGGTTCAGGCATATAGATTAAGAAATCATTTAAAAAGAACAACTGCCAAAACAGATTAGTTCATATTGGTAAAATTATCCTTTCATTTTATTTGTGCAATAATTATCATGACAAGTGTGAGAAAATCTATGAAAGGATAAATATGGAAAAATAATTAATACTTCCTTGAAACTATCAAATGTGAGATAATATTGAATAAACTTTTATCCCTAGAAAGACACTTATTCATAGAGGGAGTAATTATATATAGCATTTACGCTTAATTGTTTAATTTGTGATCTAGGTAATCTCCAATTTGGAGTATCTGGAAATCGGCCAAAAAGAAGCGGAGTGGTTAAAGAGCAACATAGGGAAGTACCGCATGCATCGTTTGAAACACCTTTGCTTGAAGTCAGTGCCGAGTGTTGAGATTCTCTACTGGCTCCTCCACCGAAGTCCTAATCTAGAAAGGTTGGAGTTGATTTGGCCTGACTATAGCATTCGAGAGTTAGTGCCAAGTGGAAACACTGCACCACGACAAAGGTTGGGAGCCGTATGGCAGCTTAAGGAATTGACTTTGACTTCTCAAACATCGAGGATATTGGATTTGAAAGAGACCCGCTTCTCCAGAGAATTGAGCGCTTGGTCTTACGTTGCCCCTTCAGTTTGATCAACTTGGCACATCACACAGTGTCCTTTATTCAATTGACATATTTGGAAGTAAGTTTTTGTTTCAAATTGAAAAAATTAATGGCATCCTCAACGGCAAAGAGCTTGGTTCGACTCACAACGATGAAGGTAATCTATTGTCCAGAATTAGAGGAAATAGTGACCAATGATGATGAGGGAAATGAAGAGGAGAGGGTGGGGATAATACTATAGCGTTTGGCAAGTTAATAACTATAGAACTTCAGATCTAAGAAACCTCACATGTTTCTGTAGCTACAGGAACTGTGACTTTTCGTTCCCATTGTTGGAAAAACTGATTTTGAGAGATTGCCCAAAGATGAAAACCTTCACCCAGAGTCGCTCACAAGAGCACCGAAGCTACAAAATGGACTTGTCGTTGAAGGAGAAGATGAAGGGAAATGGTATTGGGAAAGGTGACTTAAATGCCACAATAAAAAGGTTTATGCAAATAAGGTACTCATTGACTTCACTGATTGGATACTCCTTTCTCATGTTTTATGATGTTCCCTTCTTGGAAAAAACAAAAAACAAAAACAAAACACGCGCGCGCGTGTGAAAATATATACAAGATTGATGGTTTATTATGGGATTAAGTTGTAATAATAGAATCTAATCTAAGCCCTTTTTCTCCTGGGATTTGGAATATTGCAAATTATGATTGTAAAAATTTTAAGTAGCGTATATTGAAGAGAACTAGTATTTTACATTAACTGTTACATAAAATAATTACACTTCAAAACTAACTCTGCAATCACAGGTGAATAGATAACCAAACATGAAGAACTATAGTTGATACAAGCCAATTCAGCTGCCTTGTTTTGTCATATTTTAACATACAACATTAGACCCAAAAACTTTATTCACTAAGCGAAACATAATATAAATTCAACTCATATATTATTTTAATTTCATCTATTAAATCTTTTATTTTTATGGTTAAAAATGTAACCAAAATGGGTATTGTTACGAAAATTCAATAATTTAAATTCAAGCCATCTTGAATTTGTTCTTCGCGTCTATCTTGTTTTAAATCTTTACGTACAGCATTTTAGTAGTCTACTTGAAAAAAAAAAAACCTCCATATTCTCTGAAATATTTGGTTGTTCTTTTTACTAAAGAAATATTTTTTATGTTCTAGTGTGCATGATTATAAGCATTTTTCGTCAAATAAAATACATAAAAAAAACTTTGAATATATAAACTGTATCTTGTTTTAATTTAACTTTTGCGTTTTAAAAAACATACATAAAACGCTCTTTTATAAAAGTGCTTGTCTGCATCGTAGTGTATAATATGGTTTTATTTTTGTAAATTTTCTTCTTTAGAAAAATGCTTGATACCTCAGCAGCTCTGACTTGTCACTGCACAAAAATTTCCCTTATCAGCATCTCTATGATCTGCAAAAATATTTAGTAAAATAATTTCCACTAGTGGCAAGACACACAAAAGAACAGTAACTCATGCACATATATAGGAGTAAAGAAGTGATCTTTTGATCCTCGTTTTTTTTTTTTCTGAATTATGTTACAGGTTTTCTTCAAATACAAATATTATATTGAGCTTTCCACTTATCCGGAGTTGGAACAAGTATGGTGTGGCAAAGATTTGGTGCAAGAGGACAACTTTCGAAACTTAAAAGTTTTGGTTGTGGCAAATATTGGTTATCTTGTGCATGTGATTCCATCTCATTTGCTTCCTTGCTTTAAGAATTTGAAGAATTGAAAGTAGAAAGTTGCCATGCAGTGCAGGTCATCTTTAATATCAATGACAATAGGGTGACAAAAGAAATGGGAATGTTCCGTTTCAAAATGTTGTCTTTAAGGAAGCTACCAAGGCTGGAACACGTATGGGACAGAGATCCTGAAGGAATTATTGGCCTTCAAGCTCTACAAGATTTGAGCGTTCAAGAATGTAATAGCCTTAAATACGTGTTTCCAGCATCCGTGGCTAAAGATCTTGCCATGCTCAAAACGCTTTCAGTAGATGACTGTGTGCAGTTGGTAGAGATTTTTGCAGGAGGAGACAGCAAATCATGTGTGTTTGATAGTCTCACCTCATTGGAGCTAAGAAGATTGCCAGAGCTCAAATACTTTTATCCTGGACTGCGCAATCTAGAATTTCCCGTGCTAGAAGAACTGCATCTACATCCGTGTAAGTGGGTGATACTCAGTTGTCAAGAGGCAGAGGCTTATCTAGAGGTGCAAGACCTTTTTGCTGTTGAAAAGGTACTTACTGTTCCAATTGTCCTTAAATAATGATAGAAAATTATATCTTGTTACGTTGCGTCAAATTGGTGAACCTTGGTTCAGTAACTCTATTACCAGAACCTTATTTTTCATTTTATTTAATTAATAACATTCAAATAATTTGTTCTCATAAAAGTTATTTACGTTTTTTTTTATAATTAAATATGCTTGACTTTTGAAGGGAGAAGCAAAAGATACATCAAATGTTGGATAATGAAAAT
>JAMLFY010000012.1:5427971-5450294 GCA_030441495.1 Dalbergia oliveri | reverse complement strand
GAAGCCATGAAATCATTCAATAATATCAAATTCTCAGTAGGCATTACATTACAATTATATAAACTGACATTCCAAAACATAAATCTCTACATGACTTATCATTTAAAACATCAAAGAGGCATCATCATAAATTCTACAGAAAGCTGTCTTAAACAACAAAAACTCTAGAATCGGGCAACCTCAATTATTGAATTAATTAATTATGCATCTAAGGGATTCATTACCATCATTACCATTAATTATAAGCCTTAGGAACATTATTAGACTATATGGGGCAGCATAGGCAGTAAATCATTCTTAAGGTTTTACGGTGTGCTAGAAATTGCATTTTTAACCCTTTCTCGTTACCGTCTTTCCCTACGATGCCAAAATTAATTACTAACCCAATTATGAATCATTCTCCCTTATCTAAACATAATAAAATCTGGTTCTTAAGGGCCACTAAAGGTTCTGGACAGATTGTATAAATTTCATTATCTAGAGTTCTAGAAATCTTGCTTTAATTGTTTATATAGCTAGTTTCTCTTCTAACTTGCATATAATTGTTCCCTCATCAATAAACATAATAATCACAACTTTAAACATATTAAATCATCATCATACATTGGTAATAAACTCAGATTAGTGGCTGAATCATGAACCTATCATAATCACATTTTAAGTGTACATGGAATACTAGTTTCTTGTAAAGTCTTTGCAAGGCCTCAAATTTCTTTTAAAACTAATTCTTTTTGCTAAACTTGAAAGAATCTTCATGATTAAAATTCTTACTTAAGATAAAAGGAGCAAGTCTTGATCTTAAGAGATTTATGTGATATCTTAGAATCATAAACATGCTATGCAACCTTATTTTAATCTTGTCATTATAAGGTGATAACTTGGAATTATAAACATGATATGCAAATCCATTTCTTTATCTTTAAGATTTAAGGTGATGACTTGAAAATTAAACATGATGCAAGAGCTTGAAATATAAACATGATGCAAGAAACTGAAGCGGTAGTCCGGAGGAAGTGGAGGGAGAAGAGAATCTTAAGAAATGGAGCCGGTAATCCGCAGCCGGTGAAGGGAGAAGAGAATTATTGTTACATCTTTTTAAGCTCCAATCTCAAGACTTCTTAAAGAATTAATTCTTTAACTCCAATAATCTTATTTCTTTGCTTGTGATACTTGGGCAAGTCTTTGAGCTCTAGGATCTTTAGGTGATGACATAAAAATAAACATGTCATGCGTTGATTCTTTTAGCCATTATAAAATAAAGTGAGAGCATAAAATAAATATGAGATGCATTCTCTTTATTATCTTTGAAGATTAAGTGACAACTTGAAACATAAACATGAAATGCAAGCTTGGAAATTTAAACATGAATATGCAAGTTCATTTATTCATTCTTGAGAATTTAGTGATGACATAGAAAGTAAACATGATTATGCAAGGCATAAACTTAAACATGGATGCAAGTTCATTTTATTTCTTTACTAGAGCTCCTCCAAGACTTTAGAGAAATATAAATTCAACCCAATATATCTTAGCAAGACAAAGTGAAAAATACATCTTTCAAGTTCTAAACTCAAGATCATAAAAACATCATAAAAATATTATTCTTTAAAGTTTTGCATCAAGTGGAACTTTCAAGCTTTAGAGGCCTAACTTGTGATGGATTCACAACCCACCTTCAAGGTCCTCATCATCAAGCCATCATCTTAGTCCCACCTAGGCCATATGGCCAAATTGGTTAAAGAAAAATGAAGAAGAAAAGAAATGAAAAGCTAAGGTAAGTTCATAATTTTAACATTTTGAAAACACAACTTCTCAAATCATAGAAATAAATATAGAAACAACTCCCTACCTAATCTGATTTGAAGGAAAGGAAGAGAACTTGGTTTCTTGGAGTGAAATGAAAGAAAATATTCTTGAAAACTTGAAGAAAGAATTCAGCCAAGAGGAGGAGGAAATGAGAGCTTTTGGTGCTCCTAAAACTAGAATTTGTGTAAGTTATGAGCAAGGCTTCCAAGGCTCCTCAAATAAGCATATTTATAGAGGAATTCAAGCTCATGTATGACAAGAGGAGGAGGCATAATTTTAGGATTTTTCATGGGGAACAAAGGGAGGAAAATCATTTCTTTGTTTAAGGCATGTTTTATGCCATGTTTTAGGGAATTTTTTGGCATTTTGTTTTAGTGCATTATCTTGCAATAATTCTAATGATTATGGCTGAATTATTTCATGCATTACAGCCTCATGGAAGAGGGTTTTGTGTGTTCCATGTATTATTTAGGTGTAGGCAAGGTATTCATGCAATTTAGAGAATTTACGGTTAAGGGCTTAGGTGAATTAGTAAGCAATTTGAGTGTTTTAAAGCAATTTTAGGTTCTAATCAATTTAAATAAATAATTTTGACTCTAGATTAGTAATTAGAATTTAATAAGCTTTAATTTGAGCCTAATATTGCTTAGGTTTTGTTAGACAAATCAAAAATCTCAAAATTTGTAAAACTACAAAGACAGGGGACAAAACGGTCATTTTACTTAAAAATTGCCCGAGACCACCCGAGCTTAACCAATGGTTAATCATAACTTAAAAACACCTTTTAAAACATTTTAGTGAGGTTCGGCTCAGAATGGCACGCAATCGGAGTTAAAACGGGCGCGTTTGGTCATTTCGCGTGTCGGAGCTCAAAATTATGATTCTTCTCCTCTATTAACACACATAACACAAACAATCCCTTATTATCATCAAAACATCCCCTTGAGAATGGGTGGGGCCCACGATCCTCATTTTCTGAGTAAAATAACCTTAGGGGCATTTTGGTCATTTTACACGTACAAAAATCGGGGTTTGCAACTCTTACGAATTGCTCCTAACCTTTCTTCTAATGTTATATTCCTTTATTGAGGATTGTCCGGTCTGAATTATATGAAAAATTACCTAGGGTAATTCGGTAATTTCTAAACGACAGTAAAAATTACAATAAAATTTGGGACGTTCAGGTCATGTACCGCGGGTCACGGTGGATCTCAGGCGTGGCAGACTGGGGCATGGTGGCTGGGTCACGGGGTTGGCTCGCGGGGTCGGGGGATGGCGTGGGTCGTGGGTCGCGTGGTCGCGTGGATCACGGTCGCGGGCTGGTCATGTGGCCGCTAGTTGCGGCTGGCTCGCAGGGTCATGGTGTCGCGATCTAGTTTTAGGAAGTCGCCAGCTGGGTCACTAGGTCTTGGTCAAGCTTGGCGGGCAGTGCAGACTTCTCGCGCCCTCGGGGGGATTATGGCACGGCACAGATCTTGGATAGTGGTGCTAACAAAGAGAGCTTCAATGATGATGGAGTTTGGATGGGTAAATGGTGTGAACCTAAAAACGGGAAAAGCTCTCCACAAGTATGAAGGAAAGCCAAAAAGAGAAGTTCATCATATTTGCAAAATTGCCATGTTGTTTTTATCATTTGTAAAACAATAAAACAAGTTGAAACTGTTTTTATGTTTTGATTTTTGTTTTTTGATTTTTAAAAACAAGTTTTACAAAACAACTAACCAAACAATTTCTTTTGATTTTTTATCAATTTCTTTTGATTTTTTATTTTTAAAAACACAAAACGTTTTTAAAAATTGGGTCAACAACCCCTTAGTTTGTTGATAGTTTGTTTTAGTTTTCTTAGTTGCCTTTTTTACATCATTTGGTTCAAATTCTTGCATGACTATACTTACATTTAACATTGCATTCTAGTTGTGTTTTGCCTTGGTTTTGTAACTTTTTGGAAGAAGAATTAGAGAAGCATTTGAGATAAGAGTGCAAAGAACCAAGCATTCTGAAGGGATGTTAGAAACCCATGCTAGAGCATGGGTCCAAAACCTGAAGCCATGGTCCAGCATGGGAAAGTTGTGACCTTTTTACTTAAGCTACGCTCCAGGCATAGCCATAGCCATGCTCCAGTGTGGGTGCACGAACCCGACACGTGGATTGGACCTCTGTACTAACTCTAAGCTCATGATTGACACAAAAACCTAGGAAAATGTTAAGAAAAGGGATTGACATTAGAATAACAAATTGGGAAAGAGGAGGCTAGAGCTTGGACAACAAAAGGGGATTAAAGCTTCAAGAGCTTGAGAGAGAGACTTTTCTTGGATTGTGCTTTAACTCCTTGTGTATTTTTCTTTGTTCATGGTTTTTTCTCATCTCTCTTTTATTCATGTTATTTTTATTTCATTTTCCATGACTTGTAACTCGACCCATTGCCAAGGGTCATTTATGGAGGCTATGTGTTTGACATTATGCTAATATGAATGAATGTATGTCTTGTTCTCATTTGATAATGAGCATTATATTTGAGTTTATTTATTGTGAATTGTTTGATCATCAATTTAGGATTATAGAGGTTTTTACTAATTTGAGAAAAGAGTAAGAGCTATGCTTATGAATGCAATGTCATAAGTTGAATGACACTTAGAGATAGGCAAACATGATTCATGTGGTATTTAAGGGTTTGAGAACTACTCATAGACTTAAGTATACTAAGAGATTAGGTGCTTGACTCTACTTGAGTGACATTAGATGATCTTGAAAGACTTTAATGACATTATGACCATATCATCACTAAATTGAATTTGAACAAGGCATATTGATGTTTATATTGCATTTTGTTAACACATAGTTGAAGTAAATCACCATAGTATTTAACTTTGTCAATTCTCATATCCCTTTCACATTGTTTTAACACTTTAGCCTTTAAATTCTTTTTGATTTAATCTCTTTTAAATTGTTCAACTTGTTATCTAATTAACTAAAAGCGGTATTTGAATTATCCTTGTAGGTCGACAACCTATCTTTACTCTATTACTTGACGACCTAGTATATTTGCCAGTTCACTCTCCTTTGGGAGCGATCACTTTCCTTCCATTTCTCTCGTTATCCAAACAAATGATAACTGAGCAATTATGAGCCTATGTGTATGGCGGAGTCTCCTGTAATGGGAATAAAATATTTCTGTTTTTCCACTTCCAAAGTATATCCAACAAGTTGTCATGGAACTTTTGGTGACAAATTTGAGTCTTGCAAATTTTTCGGAAAAATATTTGGTGATTTAATTTTAAAGACTTTCAATAAGTGGAAAGCAAAACGAAACAGAACAAATATAAACTTACTAAAACACAGTTTCATTTTTTCATTTTTTAACATATAAAATCCACATAATTAATACAATATTACACCACTGGAAAGTTAATACAAAAACTCGTATTTTTTTTTTTTTTTTTAACTGCATAAAGCTTTGTTCATAGTAATACAGTTCAAATCTGTTATCATCCACGATCCTTAAGTTATAATCACACTTCACACAACACCATGCTACATTAATACAGTTGAACAACATAATGCACTTCTTCATTTTTTTTATTTTATTTTTTGCAACTTATAACCACACTACGCATACAATTTTTTTAATTTTTTATATTTTGATATTTTTTTTAATTTGTTAGCACTGTACAAAGCAAACTAAGTAATAGCAGACAGCTTTCTTCCTTCCTCTTCATCAACACTTTTTTGCCATCAGTATCCTCTTTTGTCTTCTACCATATCACTGGACTTTCAGATGGAAGCTGTTGATATAATAGTGTTAGTATAATAAAAAAAAAATAATTTTCTTATTTTTACTATTTTCTTCATAAGTTTTTAAAAACCATAAAACATATTGAATATAATATATGAAAGTAAAAACTAACCAGACTCGAAGAACCTACATTTTTTAATAGGGGCAATAAAAGTCATAAAATAAAAATTAATGTTGTTATAAAATTATCTCTGAGTATTAAAAATAATAAATACAAGAACATTAAATTAAAGAATAAAAAATAAATAATATAATAAAAATAATGTACAAGACAAGAATAACACTTGTGTCCTTAAGTCACGGGTAAAGGCATAAAAGATAACATTTATTAGTATCACTCATATATATGATTACATAAGGTTTTCATTTTAAGTTTTTTAAAAAGAAAATTTTAATTTATATCTAACTATGAAAAAGTTACAAGTCTTGGAATATTGATAACATTGAGCTAAGCAGAACACACAAAAATATATAGTAAATCATATCCGAAAGTGCACAAACTCTAATTTTAAGGATTCAGACTGGCCTAAATAGCTTTAGTCTTGGTTGGATTGTTACTTGTTAGGTTTTGTATTGGTAGAATTAACTTTGAGATAAAGTAATTTATATTTGATATTTAATTTGAAAAGTGATTTTGATAAAAATTAAAAATAAAAGTTTCAAAACAATTTTTTTTGGCCTTTATGCAAAATTGATTTAAACGTAATCTGATTATGGAGAATGAATGCAACAGAAATCGAACCAGATAGAAAAGGTGCAAGATTGATTCAGGTCTGCTGAAATCAATTCCGAAAGCTCCTAATGTAAAATCAAACATGCATTAAACCCTATAGTCTAGAGGACATTCTACATGTCTGACTTATGATGGATGCAGGACACCAGGGAATAAATGCTCATTTGAATGTGATTATTTTGATTAAAAAAAGATCTTTTATGTTTTTAAGTATGTTTGGGTAAATTTTTTAAGTAAAAACTGTGTCACTGAAAAAAGTAAAAAAAGATCCATTTTAATAAACTATAATTTCTATATTTTAGAAAAATATATTTTTTATAATATAAAAATGTTTCATGATAAATAAAAATACTTTAATATTATATTCAGACATAAATTAATAATACATTCAATTATAAAACATCTTTTACTTCTGTTATAGATTTTTTAAAGTAGATTGTTTAAAAAACATGTTTTTTATAAAAAGGGAATCCAAAACCAGCAGCCTAAAGACAAGACTTATGATTGATGGTGAAGCTGAAAATTTTACGTTTTTAGTAAGTTTCTCCTCCAACTTCATGTCCATATATACCTACATTTATAATGATAAGAAAAAGGCTTCGAGATTGCTAAAGACATAATTATGATCTAATTGACCTGCATATATGACTATTTGAAGTAGCTAGCCATGTGCAGCAAAGGTATTTGATTACAGCGAGTTAACTATGTATTAGGAGAAAAAAAATTCTACTTTAATTAAATTTGGTCTCAACTAAAAAAGTGCAAAGATTCTGCATTTAAAGAAAGAGAAAAGAAATTAAAAATCAATTTTCATGCACAAATTGAATAAATATCAAGAAAGTGAACTTTAATTTGCTCAAAACTTAAAAAAGAAAGGAATTAAATACATACCGGCGTCCCCTCAAACGCTTTCCGTATAGCAGAGTTGAGATCAACTATCAATAGGACAGCATCTTGATCTTCCTTGAATTTAAATGTTGTC
The DNA here is from genome assembly GCA_030441495.1 of Dalbergia oliveri. Classification (NCBI taxonomy): domain Eukaryota; kingdom Viridiplantae; phylum Streptophyta; class Magnoliopsida; order Fabales; family Fabaceae; genus Dalbergia; species Dalbergia oliveri. The sequence goes on along the minus strand of JAMLFY010000012.1, from coordinate 5,442,980 downwards.
CACCTGTTCACATTCACACTACTGGCACCTCCACAGAAACTCTCCATCTTGCGGCAATTGATTACTGACAGTTCATCCAGGGATGGAAAACTTAAAGCAACACTCCCACCGTAAAACCTTCCAAGCCTTGGTAGAGAGTGCAGAGACAAGGTTTCAAGTTTATGAAATGTTATCTGCTCCTCATCATCATTTGATGACTCCTCCGCCTCTTCAGACACTATTTCTTCTAATGATTCACAATTTTCTATCGACATGTTCTTCAGTTGACTCAAAGTTCTGCTTGTTGAAGGTGTAAACAGAGACGCGAGCCCACCACATTGTGATACATTCAAATCTGTTAGGTTGGAGAATGATACCTTGCATGGCACTATGTTCCTTAAACAGTGGCATTGATCTACCTGTAGTTTTTCAAGATTTTCAGAAATGGGATCAACCCAAGACTGCTCTAACCCAATGGAATTCAGCTTAGCCATGGAACTCAATTTCAAACATTTTACATGTGAAAGGGTTTTTTCAGCACAATCCACCGTTGGTCTTTCAAAGCTGAATATCTCTCTGAAGGAGCTGCAACTCACAACAAGCTTTTCTATGTTGGGCACCTTCTGAAGTAATCCATATGGAAAAGTATCTGAATCATCATGAAAGCATTGCAACTGAACAGTTTTTAATTTGTGAAGGAGTTTCGCATGAAATTGCCCATGCCAGATCAGCATGGTCATTTCCTTGTTGATTGCCAGAAACTCCAAGCAGGGGATGACCTGGGAAGAAAAAACCAATCAGACATATAAAATGATAATGAAAGTAATAAGACAGATATTTATGATTGTGTTTGCAACAAGAAAATTACTACCACCTAACTGTATAACAAAATTCTTCTGACCTTTTTTTTTTTTGGTTCCACCGGTCCTTATAATCAAATTTTGTCACGTATAAAATCATAATTGAAATTTTTTGATTCAATAAGAAATTATGAATGGTGTCATTGTTATATAGTGACAAAATGTAAATGAGAGAACAAGGAATGTGATAAAAAAAAGGACAAAAGATTTGAAATCAAAACTATTAAGGTTTTTATTTCAGTTTCAATTTTAAGATTTAGGATTTGTGAAGAAAAGCTGAAAGTTTTAGTTTTTTTAGTGAAGGTCCAGTTTTCAATTTTTTCATTTTTCTTTTACAAATTGAAAAACTGAAAATTGGAACTGAAAATTGAAAATTGAAAGTGTAAAGCAACACCCCCTAGATGTCTCTTTCCAGCGTGATTTACTTATTCCCATCATTGACTATACTTACCAAAAATAATATGTTGAATGCTATATCTTAATAAAGATGTCACAAACTATATATTAAAAGAATAAGTAATAGTTTCTTATATTAATCGTCGCCTGACAGATAAGAGACTAACTCTTGGGTAAGTCAAACACCTAAGTAAAAATTACTCAAAACAATATTTTTTCATACACAAGAATAGTCTCCAAATCAAATCTAGGATTTCATGCTTAAGAAACCTTAGTCCCTTCCCACCCCACCAACACCTTATTTAAATTTACATAATTTAATATACAATTTTTTATACTATCATTTAATAAATAGCATCCTAACATAGCAATAAATTAGCAATTCATAATCAGGAGACAAATGTTATTCTTTTTTTTAATGATTATATATATTTAGTAATTTCAATATCCCTAGTTATTTATTATTGTTGGTAAGAAGTTAATATGTCTAGTTTTGTTTCAACTAGGAGTTTAAGAAATTGGGGAATTATATCCGTACAATATTACAAATTAAAAGCAAAGGTAGTTATGGAGTGGATGATTTTCATTCTTTTTCGCTCTATATTGATATCATGCAAACGAATGTATATTCGTATGTCACCTTTATATATCTATTTATCAAACACGAATTAAAATTTATATCAGAAATCAATGTCCCATAAATGCAATATTTATGAATGATACCTCTTCCGCCAAGAAAAGAGCTTGCGGATTCAACGGAATGCCAACTTGGTATTCTGATTGTGCTTCTGGTAAGCTTTGAGACTCACAAGTGAATGTCTTCAGCTTATCACAATGGAACAAGTGTACTTGTGTTAGCTTGGGGCATTCCAATTTATGCGGTCCAGGGTAAAAACACTAGAGTTCCGGCAAAAACCATAGTTTTACGGAGGTCATACAAGGCATGACAAATTCTTTAGTTGCTCCTCCTTTGGCTGCTTCATCCTTTGCAACAATTTCCACTAATCTACCACACTGTTGCACTTCTAGTTTCTCAAGTTTCGTGAGTCTTTTGGCCACTGGTGCTGGAAACAACCTTTCAAGGCTGTCACATCCATTAACACACACTTCTTGCAGGTTTTGTAGGCCAATAACTTCTTGAGGATCTGAATCCCAAACATGTTCAAGGTTTGGAAGCTGTTCAAAAGTCAGTTTCTTCAAGCGAAAGGGTGGGAAGAAGGCTGGTCCTGCATTTATTAACTTCTTTTTGCCTTTTACTGCATCTTTCACTTCAAATATTGTTTTGACGGAATGGCATTTGCGAACTACCAATTCTTCCAATTTACATAGCAAGCCGAGTATATGAGAAGGAATTGCAGTGGATAAGAATTCACATCTTTCCACGACCAAAGACTTCAACTTGCTGAAACACAGGAATGGGGCCGGAAATGAACCATGCCATATTGCATGTACTTCAGGCTTGTCAACAAGCTCCAAATTCTCTACTTCCTCAACAAATTCTGCAAGCTGGACGTGCAACATAATGAAAATGTCAGATAATTAATCAATGCATATGTTTTGTGGTATATTCATCCAATCGCCTGATATACATTGGTAAAGGTATCAGGCTATGAATGAAGAGAGGGAAGCAAAGAGAGAGGAAGAGAATAGTTTTGAGTGTTATTGCAAGTAACTCAATTCATTACACTTGAATTACAAAGTATGAGTCCTGAGCCTTGTATACAATAGAGAGCAGGGAGATAATCATCATAGCTAAGCTATTCATCGGCTATAACTGAATCTGTTATATTGCTAATGACAGAATCAGTTTGGGAGAGTATAACTAACTCAACAGTGTTTAGTTCTTACTCTATCATCCCCCTCAAACTCAAGGGTGGAGAAGGGGACACCCTAAGTTTGCTTCTAAAATTGAGGAAGAAAGGCTGATAAAGGTTTTGTAAGGACACTAGCTATCTGCTAAGTAATAGGAATGTGAGAGACAAAAACCTTCTTTTGTATAACATGGTCTCAAACAAATAGAGATAAAGCTAAAAGTGCTTGGTCTTATTATGCATGATTGGGTTTTCCAGCATCGCAAGACTCGCTGTTGTTACAAAGATAGATGGAGGCACCCACAAGTGGGATTTTGAGTTCATGAAGGAGAGACTGAATCCATATTAAGTCTGCCAATGCTGCGCAAGACTTCTAAACTCAACTTCAATACTTGATCGAGAGACTACAGCTTGTTTCTTGCTAGACCATGCTACTAAATTTAACCAAGGTATGTGCAGAAGCCAGTTTGGACTTCCTGTCATCAACATCTGATCCCATCCGACTCACAAAATGCGAATAACCTGAGTTCCTGACATCTATGGAACACCAACCCTTGTTCCAATGTGCCAAGTACGTATCTCAGGTATTCTTTTCATAGTTTTCCAATGAGTGTCTAGAGGCTTATGCGTGAGCTGGCTAACCTTGTTGACGCATAAGAAATGTCTGGCCTGGTTATGGTTACATATTAGAGTCCTCCAACTATTGATCTATCAGGGAAGGGTCTAAGAAGGCACCAGCACCATGTGCTGAGAGCTTTTGGGAGGAGATCATAGGGGTTGGCATAGCTTTTGCAGAGGACATGCTTGCCTTTTGTAGAAGGTCTGAGACATATTTCTTTTGTGACAAATGGATGGTGCCTGGGGCTATTTTGATCGCTTCAATGCCTAAGAAGTAGTGCATCTCTCCCAAATCCTTTAAGGTAAAAACCGCATTGAGCCTGGATTAGTGCTGAAATTTCTAGCATTTCACCAGTGACTAGGATATCATCAACATACACTAAGATATATATAGTGGAGGAGCCAAATTTGGTGAATAAAGAGGAATCAGACTTGGTGCTTGTAAAGCCAAATTGTTGCAATGTGGAGCTCAACTTGGAATACCAGGCCCTTGGAGCTTGTTTGAGGCCATAAAGAGCCTTTTTGAGCTTGCAAACCATAGTTTGTCCAGAGAAACCTTCAGGTTGAGTCATAAACACATCCTCAGCTAGACCCCCATTTAGAAAGGCATTATTAAAATCAAACTGTTATTATCCACCCCTTAGAGAGCAGTGAGCATAATTCTGCAGTCGATGGCTTTACTACTAGACTAAAAACTTTCCAAAGTCAAGTCCTTCTCTTTGATGAAACCCCTTGGCTACAAGTTTAGCCGTGTATTTGTTGATAGTGTCATTTGGGTTCTTCTTGGTTTTGAACACCTACTTGCAAGCCTACGGCTTTTGTATTGGGAGGAAGTTGAACCAAATCCCAAGTCTTGTTTTTCAATAAAGCATTGAATTCCTCCTCATAGCCTGTGTAATACCCAGTTTAAATAAACGGACTAGAAAATCCTTTTAAATTAGCAAAGATACCAGTTACTCTCGCTGTCATTTCGGGTCCTGAAATTTCTCTAAGGCTTGACCTATACGCCCTTGGAGGGCTATATAATAGAATCATTTTCTAGGATCAAAAGTCCTGGTAATTGTTCCCTAGAGTGAAACAAGTTAAAGAGTGATTTTTAATGAATTTTACAAAATCCTTAAGTTTTTCGTTTTTAGCTCAAAAGTTTATAAAATCTTGAAATTCCGAATTTGAACTAAAATCCAAAAATTAGATTTTGATTTGTAGGGATTTTGATTTTTTAGATATTTTATTGAATCCAATTGGGGGGTGTTCCCTTATTTACATTTATGTTTTAAAGTTAATGGAAGTAAAATAAATGATTAACTTTCATTTTGGTGGGTGCTGGTCAGCAAGACAATAAGGAATTACAGTCACCATTCTGTGAACATCCAGCGCTCATTAGCTCAGTGCTTGAGTGAATAGTAAGGCGGTGCGGGTAATAATTAGACACTTCTAGTGAGCGCCAGCGCTTGAAACATAAATACCCCATTTCGGGGTTCAAAACTTTCAATTGCCCAAAAACATCACCCCTTCATCTCCCGCAAAAACCTCTTCCTCAACCTTTCTTCACTCCCAAATCTTCGTTTACTTCCATTTCTTTCAATTTTAACTTCAATCCTTCATTCCTAAGGCTTCAAGGTATGTTGTTTCCTTAGTGTTGCTCTAGTTTCTTTAATTTCTTCTTGTCTTTGGGGAGGTTGCTATGCTCATATGGGTGGAGAGCTCTTTTCTCCATGTTAAGGAGGAATTTGAGGTTTTAGTGATTCTAGGAACTAATCTAAAGTTCTAACCTTTCCATGATAGATACGAGTGTCAATCTTGCCTCCCAAAACTCAGGATAATCCTGTTCTTATGTCTTCCGTCACTCCAAGTGAGTGGGTTCACATCTGTAACTTCAATATTGAATCCTCATTATTTTCATGAAACTTTGACTTATACTGTGATTTTTGAAACTTTTGCACAAGTATTTGATACAACAACTGGATACTATGTTTTGAACTATGAATTTAAGAGCATACGTATGTCTTGACAAATCCATGGGACCATTATTGATAAAAAAAAAGAAGAAGAGAGGTATTTCTAATTAACATTGAATAGTGAAGACATGTGTTATTATGAATGTATACTCTCTGAACTTAATTCAACTTGATTAAGCCTAAACCCTAAGATAGATGCCGTGATTTTCAAAGTTTAGAGGTGATACCTACATCCTGATGAAATCTAACAGTAGCTATAGAGAACGGGTGTGTGTTAGCGCAGTTAATCGCTAACCTTGGTACCAAGTAGCCCAATGCCAGTATTCAGAGAAGGAACCTAGTTAGGTGCTCATTATTTGTCACACTGAAAACGGCGATACGTAACGCCCGGTGTGACAGGAGATTGTTATCCTGCACATACGTTGGGTATAACCAGAGAGAGATTCCTGTTTCTCTATCGAGGTCCTGTTGGGTTGTGTATAGAGTAATACGTTCTTGGTACTTTTAAAGAGTTTTTATGGATGAATATGCAAATTGGTTGAGTATTATTCATATTATTACAATCTTCTGCATATCTTTTGATGTCCCATGGAGGGGTTCCAGGTAAGGACCACTCTGGATTTTGGTAGCAAAACTCACCCCTCTTTTCCTTTCTCTAAAATTTAGGATATAGTAGCGCGAACACTTCCACCCTATCCTCTTCCAAGCGTTGATTCTTTGAGCTTATTAGGTGAGGAGTTTGGTGTTTTATTCTAGATGTGCTCCATGTGATGCAGGCGGGGTTCTGGATGTTAGAGCACATTACTTTTTGCGTGGTTTTGTGTATTAGAATGTTATTCTGGACTATATAACTTATTTTACTTTTCACTGACACATTGTATAAAAAGGGACTTTATGTACATTTTGGGATAATCAGATCGTATTTTGAAACGAACTATGAGATTTCATTTTCATAACTATGATATTAAAAGGTGATTTTTATGTAAAAAAAAAAAACTATATTATGGATCTTTCACATGCACAGAGATGATCCAGGTCACGAGGCTTACATGGGAATATGGTTTCCCACATGCCGGTCACATGCCCAAGTTCGGGTCGTAAAGCCTTTTCCTGTGAGCACACTTTAAGGCTTGGCTAACATTAGAGGTTCAGTTTCAGTTAGCTGAATGACAAGTTCAGATAACTTCGCAGCATACATTTTGGGTCTGAAAATCCCACTTTTGGATTGTGTTTACATTGGATAAGCATTGTCAGGAGGGCATGATGTGGAACCTATGGGGCAACACAATTTCAATTACAAGGGAGGAAACTAGGTTCTGACTTCCTGAACTAGCAACGCATTAAAGGTAATAAGGTAATTGATTTGAAATAGTACATGTAGGCAATTCAACATCATTGGTAGTATGTGTGGGGTGTGGTGATGTATGTGAGGGGAGTTGATATGGCCAGGAAGTTGATTTATGAGGGTCTGAGGTGTGTGATTAGTATTTTGTATGGGAGTTGGTGGATTGATTGAACTTGCAGGTTTGGGAATAGGATTCTAGAAGTTCTTAGATGAAGGGAATAAGGTGGAATAAGGGAATTCAGTTCATTAAAGACTACATCAATAGATATATATTCTGCCAAATAGGGATAGACACTTATAGCCTTTATGGCTTGGAGCATAGCCTAGGAAAACGCATTTGTGAGATTTGTATTGCAATTTATTTGAGTTATAGGGCCTGAGATTGGGAAGCAGGTGTAGCCAAACACTTTAAGGAAGGTATAGTCTGGTTTATTGTGGAAAATGAGTTCATATGGGGACTTGTGTTGTGTGGTTTGAGATGGTAGGCGATTGATGAGGTATGTGGCTGAAATGAAGGCATCATCCCAATATAAAAGGGGAAGTGATGCTGTGGCTAGTAGCACAAGGCCTGTTTCAATTATATGCCTATGTTTTCTTTCTACTTTTCCATTTTGCTGATGGATGGAGGGATAGGACAGTCTTGGATGATTCCTTCTGTGCTAAGGTAGTTGGTGAAGGCATGATAGAGGTATTCTTTTCCATTATCCGTTTTGAAGTGCTTTTATTTTGTGGCTTGTTAATTTTTCTATCACGGTTTTGTACTTTTGAGAGGCTAGAAAGGCTTGAGATTTTGTTTCCAATAGGTATATGCAAGTGTACCTAGTATATGCATCCACAAAACATATGTAATACCTTTTTCCTGATTTGCTATTTAAAAGCTGGTCCCCAAAGATCTGAGAAAGCCAAATCTAGTGGGGCTGTATATTTTGTTTCCGAAGGGAAATGGGGTAGAGCATGTGATTTGGCCATAAACATTCATTGCAAAGAGAAGAAATAGAGGAAATTTTATTACATTGAATGGAAAGTATACATTGTTTGATTACATGAGATACAATTTGAGAAGAAGCATGACCTAATCGTCTATGCCACAAAGTGTAAGAATCAGACAAAGAATTACAAGTGGAATAAAAGACTATTGGGTGTGTGTGTGACTTCTTGGATGTGGAGATATCTTCAAACTTATAGAGATCACCACTAAGTGAGCCTTGAAGAACTGTTTTTCTAGTGTCCTGAGATTTGACAAAGAATTTGTCAGGATAGAATTCAAAGAAGACATTGTTATCTCTTGTAAACTTGGAAACACTAATGAGATTTTTAGTTACATTTGGGACATGCATGAGGTTAGACAATTTAAAGGAAGTGTTAAACCGATTTGAGTGCAGGAAGGTACTACCAAGATGTTTTATTTGCATACCTACACCATTTCCAACCATTACTTGATCTAAACCTTCAAAGTCTGCACTAGCAAGGTTGGCTTCATCAAATGTCAAGTGATGAATGGCTCCTTAATTGGAGTGCCAAGCATTATCTTCAATATCAGACTGCAGGAGCTATATAAGCTCTAGGATTGTGAAAGAGGAAGAAGGTGGAGTTGGTGCATTGACTGAGAACTTGTTGGGGTTTTGGAATTGTTGATCAAATCTGGTCACCGCCACAGTGTGCCCCACTCTTCCACAAACTTGGCATTGTGGTCGTGTAGAATTACCCTAGGTTTTTCCACCACGAAAGCCTCTACCTCTACCCCTTCTTCCACCAAAGCCTCTTCCAGCTGAAGGAGTAATGTGAGCTACATTTGGTTGCATAGTTCCAAGATCAACTTTCTTGAACCTCTCAAAAATTTCTTCTTGATCCATTAGGAGAGCTTCTAGCTCATCAAGAGAAAGGGTTCGCTTTAGAAATGACTGTGGTGATGCATGAACTATATTCTTCACTAAGACCATCTAGAATGCATTCAATGTGTTCTTTTTAAAAATTGGCTCAACTGCAGCTAATGAATCAGTGACTTTTCAACTTTAACAGATAATCAACACCAGTTAACCCTTGCTTCTTGATAGCTTTTAGCTGAATCTTTAATTGTCTTACCTTAGACCTTGTTTTGGAAGCAAAGTAGGTCTCAATCTTTTGCCAGACTTGATGTGCCAGATCAGCCTACCAAACGATTGGTGAAGTAGGGCTCCATTGAAGCCAGAAGCCAAGTTACCAAATACTGATCTTGTTGCTCCTAGTCCAAGAACTCCTGTGATTCGACTTGTGCTGCTTCATCCTCTTCCGATTTGATCCTGGAACCTTTTCTTTTGCAAGTGATTCTCCAGCTTGTGCGATCTGATTGCGAGAAGGCTTGGTGCCTCCATGGAAGAAAGTTGTCTTCATCGAGTTTGAAGGACATGGATGAGAGAAAGTTTTGAGTGAATGAATTGGAGTGCGCAGAGGAAGTTGAGTCTGCCATGGATCCATTTTAGCTCAATATCATAAAGGTATCAGGCTATGAATCGAAGAGAGGGAAGCGAGAGAGAGGAAGAGAATAGTTCTGAGTGTTATTGCAAGTAACTCAATTCATTACATTTGAATCACAAAGTATGAGTACTGAACCTTATATACAATACAAGTAGGGAGATAATCATCATAGCTAAGCTATTCATCTGGCTATAACTGAATCTGTTATATTGCTAATAACAGAATCAGTTTGGGAGAGCCTAACTAACTCAACAGTGTTTAGTTCCTACTCTACCAATTGGCTTTCAATTGTCTTTTCATACTTTGCCATACTTTGAATTAAAATTTGGTCTGTTTATTTACTAGAATTATTTTATATATTTTTATAACTTTTCTAGATATAGCTTTTTCTGTTTTATCATGCTATAACAAAATGAAATGAGTTTATTGATTTTGTAATATTAACGACAAATCTAGTTACTGTTATGTAAATTTTTTTATTACTACTTAAGTCAGGTGATAATTGGAGATTACAGTAAGAGATCGACTATATTATATTGAAGAACAAGGTGGCAAAAGTTACATTGTTCTTTCTCAATATTAACATTTTCCATAATTTTTTTTCCTTTCAAAATGGCTTAATAAAAGTTTGTCTTCAATAAAAACAATAAAAGAAACATAAATAAATACATACCTTTGCCTTAAAAGCCTTACATATGGTAAAATTGAGATCATCTTCCAATATCGTAATATATCCGGAGTAGTTGAATTTAACTGCTGACAACTTGTTAGCCATTATGGTACCTGCACAGAAAGTATCCATCCTGCTGCAATTTATTACTGACAATTTCTCTAAGGATGGGAAGCTTAAGGTCAAACTCCCTTTGTAAAAGCTTTCGAGGTTTGGTAAATATTTAAGTTTCAACTTTTGGAGCTGCCCAAATACTATCTCTTCATGATGTGATTCACCTCCCTCTTTAGAAACAATCTCTTGGATTGATTTGCAACGTGATATATCCATATGCTTGAGTTGAGCCAAACTTTTAGCTGTTGAGGTGTTGAACAAATATATCATATCCTCACAATCAGATACAGTCAAACGCATGAGACGGGGGAAACATATGGAAGAAGGTGCCAAATTTCTTAAACGGGAACAACATGTTGCTTCCAAGGTTTCTAAATTTTTGAGAAAAGATTCTTCTACCCAAGGGTGTTCTAATCCTATGGAAATCAGTTCAGAAAGAGAAGCCAACTTCAATCTTTTCAGTTGTGATAAAAATCCAGTAGAGTCCACATTAGGTCTCTCAGCGCAAAAAACCTCCTTGAAGGAACTATGACTCACAACAAGCTCCTCAATATTGGGCACCTTTTGTAGAGATCCACATGGAAATTCATTTGACTCAACATTAAAGCCTTGCAAATCCAAAACTTTTATTTTGAGTAAGTGATTTCCCTGACATTGTCCATGCCAAATCATATTCAGTTCTTTCTCACCGAGTGACAAATTGTCCAAGTTGGGAGTAATCTAGAGAAATCAATCACAAAGCAAAAGCAGGTGTTAAGAGCATTTCAAACAAGTTAGAGCAATATTGTAATTGGAAGATGATTTTATGCTTGAAATGAAGAGATTAAAAGGATGAACGAGACAAAATCAAGAGTGAGATCATTGAAAATGCTGGAATGGACTCAATAATTAATACGTATTTATTCATAGAGAGCAAAAGAAAAAAGTGGTTGGGCAATTAGGTACCTCTTTGGCACATACATGATCTTCAATATGCGGATCTTGATCTAATCTCTTCAACTGGACACAAAATAGTGAACAGTAACAACATTGGAGCTTTGGCAAATCCAGTAGCGTCAATGAGGTCAAATAAGGGAAAGTAAACTCTAGATTTGTTCCTTCCGGGGCTGCTTCAACCCTTGCAACAATTTCTGACAAGCCCTCACAGTGTGAATCAACATTCCAAACACTCTCCAGATTTGGTAGCTTCTCTAAAACCAATGTCTTCAGGGAAAAAGGGAGGGGTAGGAGTGCTGGTCCCATACTCATTTCTCTGTCTTTTGGTATGCATTTCACATCAAATATGGTTTTCACAGAACTGCAGTTCCGAACTTCCAGCTTGTGCATCTTATTTAAGAAGGGAAGCAAGTAAGAAGGTAGCACTTCTGATAAAAATTCACACCCATCCACAACCAAGGACTCCAAATTACTGAAGCGTGCGTCTAGGACTGGCAATGAGCCACGCCACATCTCTTGAAAATGTGGTTTGAATCTAAGACTCAAATCTCTTAATTCGCGAGCAGATTCTGCAATCTGTACATGTGCAAAACAATAAACATAATTACAGTTTTTATGCTCAGAATAACACTTTACATTCGGAATTACGATTATTAATTTGTAATGTTCTTAAAGTTAAAATGGATTAGGTATTTTGGTTCAATGACGGACATTTCTTCGATATCCATTTGTTTTTCTTGGATATAACACTTAAGCTGACTTGTTAATCATTTGCTTTATTACTTGTTATAACTAATAGACTCTCAACATCTTGATGGATGCCAATAATTCACATAGATAAAATGGAACTTACTTTTATATTTAATAATTTGAATGGATAATTTTTCCATATTTTCAATTCAGAAATTCAAAATAATATATTAATTATTTAAGCAAGGATAACAAAATGAAATTGTCAAAATCAAAGTCACCTTAAATTGACGTAGTTCTAACATAAAAAAGTAAATTTAAAAATTAGTTAAAATAACTTCTTAATATCGACTTCCGAATATTGGGGTTTTAAATTAAATCAGATTCACTTTTATAATTAGTACTTTAGTAATTTAATTATTATACAACATTATATTGTTATAATAAAAATGGATTTAAATTTGATTATTGAAAATTTATAATAAATGTAGAATTATTTTAGACTATAAATTAGTATATATTGTGATATCATTAGATATGTCTTATTTTTATAATAATTATCTAAAAAATTATATAAAAAGTAATATATAGTTATATTGATTCCAATATTAAAAACTTTTATACTAAGAATATCAAACTCTAAAAACAATTCCTTTTTTAATATTATATTTCAATCAATACTGGAAGAACATTTATTCTTTTTAATAAAAGATTAAAATCCCAAGTTAGTTCCTCATGTTTATAATGGGGGATAAATTAGTCCTAAATTTAAAAAATCTTATATTAGTTCAAATTTTATAAAAGGGAATAAGTTACCTTCTTCAAATTATTATTCTAAATTTAACAGAAATATTTATGTATTCTGTTAATTTATTCATGTGTCCTGTTAATTTTTAGAATACGTCATAACGCGTCTCATTTCTTTATTATATGCAGAATAAATACAACTTAAGTCAAAATCTTTCTTCTAGAGAGATAGCAGATAAAAAAAGGTATAAACGACTTCATTTAGAAAAGTGAGACAAGTTATAATTCACCATGAAAGTTAACAGTACATCTAAAAAGTTAACAGTTACATAGTAATTAACGGACGCAGTTTATAACAATTTTCCAAGAGACTAACTTTCCCTTTTATAAAATTTAAGGGACTAATATGAAATTTTCTAAATCTAAGACTAATTTATCCCCCATTATAAGTCTAAGGGACTAACTTGAGGTTTTATTCTTAATAAAAAAAACCAAATACATACCTTTTTCTCATTCAACTTGCGAATGGGGGTGTAAATATCACCTTTCCATCGGATTGCATCTTTGTTGATGACTAAATCTTGATTTATCGTGATATGTGGACAGAATGTTTGCATCGAGAGGCAGTTATATACGGATAGTTCTTTCAATGATCGAAAACATAAAGTATAATTTCCCGAGTAAAAGCATCTGAGCATTGGTAATTCTTCCAGACTCAAAGACCGGAGCTGCTCAAATATTATTTGTCCACTCTCGTGCGATTCATCACCTTCTGTAGACACTATCTCTTGCATTGATTCACATTTGCGTATCTCCATCCGCTCGAGTCGAGCCAGACTTTTGGTTGTCGAGGATGTGAACAAATAGAGCAGATTATAGCAGCCAGATACAACCATATCAGTCAGATTGGAGAATGATACCGTGCCTGCTGCAGGTACTAAGTTCTTCAATTGATGACACGATTCTACTTGTAATTTCTGGAGATTTTCAGGAATGGGGTGTAATTCTTTGAGGTGCGAGAGGACTCCATCATAATCGGCATTGGGTCCTTCTGCAGAGAACATCTCTTTCAAGGAACGGCCACTCACTTCAAGTTTTTCTATATTGGGTACTCTGTGAAGGGATTGGTATAGAACACTGTCTGACTGTTCTGAAAAGTACATCAAATTTTCAAGTTTCAATTTCTTAGACTTTAGATCCCAAATCACCGTGGCAGCTCCCGTGTCAAATGATAATTTCCGCAAGTTGTGGATCATGAGATTAACCTATGAAGCAATGCAAAATAAGGAAATTTATATTATAGGCTAATAGCAATCAGATTCAACTCATTTTTAAACAAACTAGTAAAGTAATTTAGTCTACACATGCAACAATATAGAGTATAGTTCTTCTTGATGACACTATGACTTATCTCTATACAAGTTTGATTCAATGAAAACCGCACTAATTTTCGTTTAACTCTAAAAGCATAATAGTTAATTAAGTGATCTTTCCACAATAATCGCTTTATTGGAATTTGAAAGAAAATCTTCATCCCAAAGAGCAACGTTAATTATAAATTTATCAATTTGAGATCCTCCATAAAAAGGCAGTTTTTTGTACTATTCTTTTGCATGATAAGAAAATAAGGATGCATTTCCATTATCCAACATTCAACTATCTGGTTACTCCTAGTTTTTTTTTTTTTATATTATTGGACAATTAATTTTTTTAACAAAAATATATAAGAACTAAAGGACAAATTTATCAAATATAGAATTTAAGCACTCATCAAACTCGATTTTTTCTGTCGTGAATGACATTAAACTCAATTTAACAAGTAATAAATTAAGCATAAGTCAAGCTCAATTGTCACGAGTCCAACATCTGACCCATCTAGCCCAGCATCTAACTCAGTAGCAATTGTTGAGGAAGTAATTGGGCCAAGCGGAGCAAGTGAAGCACCTGAAGAGAAACGCGGCCCAAGACCCCAAAGAACAAGACATATTAATTATATTTAGCTATTTTTCAAAAGGGTTAAATTATTAAAATATATTAGAGACCTTTATATTTTCTTATCTAGTTCTCTTTAACTATTTTATACTCGGAAAAGAAATAAGTAAAACCCTTCTAAACCACCTTCTTTCCTAACCTATCCTACTTCCTATTAAATATCTTGATTTCATAATTCTCTTTTATTTCTAAATATTCTTTCCTTTATATTTGAATAATTATTTATTTTAAAAATTTAAATAATATTTTTTTAATATTATCTCTACTAAATATTATTGATCCATTAATGAAGGAAGAAAAAGAAATATAAAGTAATAAAAAAATAAAAATAATTTAATAAATCATTTATAATTTTTACTAATATTAATATTTTATCAATTATTTTTTAATTCTAATGCACATTTAAGATTAGATAGTTATTTAAGGACAAAGATAGTAT